>JAPMOR010119946.1:88554-151235 GCA_026543865.1 Argiope aurantia
TTTTTTTTATTCACTTATCCTCATCTGACGAGCAAAAGATTTGAAAAAGCACTGGACCATTAAAAGCTAAATGTTGCCGGTGAATGTTTTTTTAAACTTTTCACAGTCCGAAATGTGCATGTGCATGTGTATGTGTGTGTGTGCATAAGTATTTAATAACGATAATTACCATACAGTAAAAAATAATCATTTCAGTGTTTTGTTTACTTTTCATTAAGTAGAATATCTAATGAGGCAACTGATTAAAAACAATTTTTATGTGTAATCTGATTACGAAAAATAAAATATGAAATCCCCTTAACACCGTCAGATTAGAACTTAGAAGAGATAATTCATAGTGTTATTTAAACATCAGAAATTGGAACTTAATCTATTGAAAAAGGTATTTTATTCTTATAGCAAAACCTGAAAGGTTATTTTCATTTCATTATAAATTAATTTATCTCATTCACTATCCGACTAAAACACCTAATTAGGTATTCATAAAGTTTGTTTAGATATCTTTCAGTGATGCATAAATGTTTGGTATTTCTTAAATTCCATAAACGTTTATTTGCATATCTATTCCTTAAAAAACATTATGACCTGCAAATTGCAGTAAACGTAATACTAGATTTACCACTTTTTTACTTGTTTCTTTTTTCTTCTCTAGAATGACAATGATATAGTTGCAGGACTTTTGTCCTAAACATTTTGTAAATTTTTAGAATTTTAATCTTTGCTCAGATATTTCCAAGATACCAAAAATTAAAGGGGTTTTCTCTTTAGTTCATACTTTATTACTTCGCTAATCCTTTCACACGAGGGGAAAATAATCAACAGTTTTAATGAATAATGAATCTATAGATATTTCTATACTTTTTTTACTTTGTTATGCAAGTATTAAAGATTATATCTTTTTTTCTGATTGAATTTTTATCTGTGATTCGATAAGTGTATTACTGCTTTTGGTCATTATCAAAGTAAACGATTCATTTCATCAAATACCATTAACAGAATTCAATTATGTTTGCTTAAAATACTAAAAAAGTGAAAAGGAATTAAAGTAAAATTTAACACTGAAAGCGTAGTTCCTAATGAAGAAAAAACTTGATCTGTACTTCATTATATAGCTTATATTTGCAACTCATGATACTATTAATTAAATTATTGCACCTTATTACTCTTTGTCAAATAATTTTCGATTATTTAGTTACACCAGGAATGAAGAAAAATTAGGAGAGTTTAGGCGAAATGTGTCACTTCTTTTCATGAAAATATTTTTTCCTTGCTGAACACCATATGAATCAACTGAAATAATTCATTCATTTCTAGCTATTACTACTTTTATGATAGTTTTAATTTTAAATTTAAGTGACTTGTATATAGTTTGTAACTTTTTTTATGCTATTCTGTTTTTTCTATTTATTAATGAAAGCAAATTACTACCCCATACCATAATCAGTTCGAAATCATATGTATTACGTTCCAAAAAACTAGTTCTATTTTTAAACAAGTCACGCTTATCATGTTATTCTATGTTTTGTGTTAAAGAAACTATTGAGGCTTTAAAATTATTCGTCTTTGTAAAAAGACATTTCAGTCTGTCTCACATATACAAATGTAAGCACAACTAAACACTGTCGCATTCCATACTAGAAAGTGCACTCGAAATAGATCCAATTATTTAATTATCGGATGTTTTATTTAAATGAGTAAACACTCACACAGACTGACTTTCTTTGTCTGAAACTAAATGTCAGTTTTCTTTTTCTTACAAAAAAAAACCTGATTGAGTGTCGCATCGAAGAAAGTTTAAGTTCTTTCGATAACCGAATGGGAGAGAATGATTTCTTTTGAAGAAGTGGGTTACCGACTGCACGAGAAACAAGGTGGAGAGATAGGGGGTTGATGGAAGGTGGAACACCACGTGACCCGAGTTAGGCCTCGATCCGCATCCACTTAGACGGAAAAGTCTACTCAGGTATATAAAGGTTTTGCCATCGTCGGACCACTGGACATTATGCTCAGATGAAGTGTGTGCTCAGAGACGTACGGACTTTTTCTCCTCTCGTGGTCTCGTGACGGACTATACATAAGCCTGATACCCCATCTGGACTAGATACTCCCAAGTGACTTTTATTTTTATTGCAATTGTGGTGATTTTAATCACGATCCGGATAATAGCGTGTACTGTCAACAGTGTGGTAGGATCATCATGATGAGGTAAGGATGTGTGTAATTTTTAGGCTGCATGATATCTCTATGTACCCATTCATAACTCATGGATTATTTAACCAACAGAATTGTGATGGCAAGTGGTCAGATGTAGTTCAATAAATGGGAAAAAATTTTGCTTACTTGCAACTTTTAATTAATGTAACATTATATTCTAAAAGAGACGCTTTCTATCACTAATGAGAAAATTATGAATTTATATGATGACTGAAATATTTCATTTGAAGCGTGCATTGTATGTAAAGACATTCTTCCAAAGTTTTGCATGTAATCATGCAATCATAGTTTATCTGATAGATAATTAATTCCATTTTAGGAGCAATTAAATGAAAAATGAAATTTCCTCAAATATATAGAATTCATTTGAATGAATAAAACTGCATGTCTTTCAATTATTAATGATTCTGTATAATTAAGCCTTCGCAAAATTTTATTATTAGTTAACTCTTAAGAAGAATTACTATCATATTCTATAAAAGGGATTTTGATAGTATTATTAATATTGAATTTTGAATATTTTTGCAAAAATGATATTAAAATTGTTTTTTTAAAAATATGTAAATCATAAGTAGTATCATTAAATTTCTCGTCAGTTTTAATGTATAGAAGTCACATCTTAGAAAAGTAATGTATATTTAAAGGAAATACAAATATTGTAAATATTGAACAATAAGGGCCATAAAAAGTATTTCTTAAAATTAATTTTTTGTGTCTGCTGGTTGTATCAGTTACTATTTATTGCTTTTTTTTCTCAACAAATTTTATTTATTTCCACCCCTTTTTGAAACATTTGTATAGGTCTTATATAAAATTTATAATTAAATCTGCTTTTGTTCATTGTATTTTTGCCTAATTGTATTTAATTTCTTTCACGTTCATAACGACAGAACTTTGCAATGGATTTTCAACACTCTTTCTGAAATGTTCTGAAATTTTGTGAGCCTATATATTTTTGATTAAAATTTACTATTTTAATATTTTTAAACTTTAATTATAAAATAATCTATTAATGTAATAAAATTTTTATAATCACGAAGAGCGCCACCTGCCAATAGTTTGAGAAAATTTTTGAAGAGCACATTTTACAGTAATGAATTATAACTTAAAAAAAAAAAAAGAAAAAGAAAAATTTTCTAATTTTTTTGAACTTGAATAAAAAGGTGTTTTTAACATTTATTTGTATCAAATTTATATTCCTCATATATTTTTATATATATTTATACTATATTCCTCACTTTATTCCGTTTTATTTTATTTTTTCTTCATATAATATGAAAATGATTCAAAAAATTTTTAGTTTGCCGTTGCTATTGTAGTGAAATAAATTTTAAGTGTTTTTAAAGGAAATGGGAATATAGAAAGAAATGCAACCTGTGTAATGCTGCAAAAGCATCAGCAATGTCAATTACAGAGATAGAGCAACTTGATCATAATTAAAAGAATTACAAACATTAATAAAAAGTAATATTGGCAAGAATAGGAAGTAATCTATAGAAGTTTTGGGAAATACCCTATTTTGAGTAAAATTGACAAATGAATAAATAAAAATTAGTTTCATCTTCTATACACGGATATTTTTTTCTATTATAAATTTACAAATAGATACAATATCGCAAATCAAAGAATTGAGAAAAGATTAGTTTCAATCTGTCAGTAAGAGATTCAAGAGTCCAATATATCAAGAGATTTTTCTCAAATATGAGTAGAAAATTTTAAAACTATATAATCAGAACAACTATTAAATTAATTTAAAATAATTTTTTTTATCTAAAATGAAATTAGTTGAAAATCATCCAAAGTTATAATAATTTATTCATAACAATTAACCAACAGTGAATCAATAATTTATTCAAAATAACAAATGAAAATTGAAACCAATGTTCGAAAATGATGCTAAAGGCCATATAATAAGAAATTTTTTTAATAAGATATCCACTTTCAATTATGAATATGAAAATATAGATTTCTTTTTTTTTTACCATTTAATTCTAAACCACAGATAGCAAATTTAAAAAAAAATGTTTTCCATTTTCCGATTTATAAATGATTATGAAATTTTTTTTACTTCTTAATTTACTAAACTTGTCGCTGATTTACGAGTCATTAGTCAACTAATTTGTTCAAAAAACAAATACGATTCGTTTTAATTTTAACTTTTTAAAACTATTTAATCGATTAATTATTTTGAGCCATTGGCTTTTTTTAATAAAATTTCCAAATGGATTAGCCAAAATAAACTTGTATTTAATAAAGTTGCTAAGTCTGATATTTTATTTATTGAATTTTAAGTAAATATATCCATATACTTAAATTATCTACATTTTATATGTAAATGAAAAGCAGAATTAGCTGTCCTTCCCTTCGAGTGCTAAATTTACATTCATTGTCGTTTGCAAAATTTTCAAAATAAATAAATAAATAATATTCCTAAAATTCCTTAATCATATAAATCAATAAAGATAAAAAGTTTTAGGTAGGATTTAAATATTTTCTTAAAGTAACATTAAAAGCATTTTGTAATACTTACATCATATTTTAAGTATGAGCATTACAATTATTATTTGCGCACTTGAACTTAATACTTTCAACGCTACCGACGAGACATCTCGTCTTTCAAATATTTCCAATAACAGGTTTCTGTGGGCTAAAATTTGTCTCTTATGCCAGTTTAGATAGGTTGAATTTTGTCATACATATCTGAAGAATACCTTTGCGTTTTTCAAACTGGTATAAGAGACAAATTTTAGCCCACAGAAACCTGTAATTGGAAGTATCTGAAAGACGAAAAATCTCGTCAGTAGCGTTGAAAGTGTTAATATAAGTTTTGGGTCTTTCTATCAGCGCTTTTATTTTAAAAAGATGTTCGTAATTTTCTGAATCGGCACATTTTGTTATTTTAATAAAATGCCTTTAGCATTTATGTATTTAACATACAGTTATTCTACTTTTACATAAAATTAAACGAAAGAATTGCCAACTGCGATAGTATTTGAGAATTCTCATAAGTTGATGACATAATATGGAAATAACAATTAAATATAGACTAAGCGATAGCAGTGACATCTGTATGGCTGAAAAATTTCTTCTCTTTGCAATAATAATAATGTACCTTAATTAATTAGTTGAACATTGAAACAAAAAAAAGAGCATTTATGCTTTTAATAATTGAAAATAGCATAAAACAAAATGTAATCAAACAATTACTTTTCATAATGTTATGTTTAGCAGCAATTATAACACATTATAACACTAATCTAAACAAAAGTAAATTGCACAAATCATTTCGTAAATCATAAAAGGCTTCAACAAACAACGCGACAATGCACATAAAAGTGAACATATTATTTTCTTTCCCACATAAATATTTTCGAACGAAATACTTTTCCTTTTGCGAGTCGTGGAAAAATAATCCACTTGCTAAATAAAGCTCAAGCGATTCACAATGGATAGTAATTTCTCGTCTCGTCTTCTTATCACTTTGCCTCTAAGTTTAACAGAACTGCTTGTTCCATAGCCAAGCATCCCTGTGTACTGGCCATCGCACATTAATCGCCAATTGGGACCGGAAGTCCCAAAGACCACCGTCCCAATCGATGGATCCCATCAGCTCGTGGGCAAAGAAGAAAATAAACAACAACAAAGCGGAGATTGACCTAGTAAAAGGTCTTCCTCCTTCGTTGTGGGAAATAGAGAGGAAGCCAACTTCTCCGTTGAAAAAGATCGTCAACCTTGGCGGACGTGTGTGGAATGATCAATGAAGCAATCGAAATAGGCTCTGTGAGATTCCGTATTCTTGCATCATATTTTACGCAGGGAAACAAATATGCTGACATTTTCTTTGAAGCTAAAGGTCGGCCAATTTCTTGAGAGAAATTAATTGTTCTTGGGTTAGTAAAAAATGAAATATATATATTGTGCTTTTACAACAACATACAAATAATTACTGGTTGCACGAATCGGATAAATGTTTTTCTTTAGAGTAATATCATTATTTGTTGCCTTATTTTGTTGACAGAAGAAGTAACTTTTTGTGCTGAAAACATACGCCTGTTGTTGTTGCTTTTAATGAAAAGAAAACTTCTCAGAAGTCAGAAACTTTGGAATAAATTTTCCAGAATAATGTCATGATAATTGCTTTTAAACTTAAATAATTTGTAATTAAATCTTACATATACAGGTAAATTTTGAAAATAACTGATGATAATATAAAATTAATCTAAACTCTTATAAATATCAAGTAATTTTAGTCAATGAAGATTTAGCATTAGTCTTAAACGCGCAAAAAAGAATTAAAAAGATTATAATGTCAAAGTATCGTATTGGATATTTATTCATAAAATGTAGGCATAGGAAAGACGCCCTCTTGTACCTATTCCTTCTAAGTTAATATAATTTAGCTTTGAATAATGAAATAAAAAAAATTGCTTAATCTCCTACAAAAGTGTAAACTTTATATCGAAAGTGATTCTGGTAAAAATAAATTAAGATACGAATGTAGACTTACTTTTTCTAATTGTAGCATACAATTCCTCGTTTGATTCATTTGCAACTAATTTGTATCCTCCTCCTCCCGAAAATGGCCATCCAGTTCACAAAAATGGAATCAAACCTTAAATCTGGTTTTATAAAACTTTGCATTTTCTTTGATTTTTTCATTGATAAATTGAAGACAGATTATTTCAATTAAGGCAAACAGTTTTTAATTAAATGAAATATCTCACATTTTCATTTTCTACAATTCTTTTATTTCTCCTTAAATAAATTCAAATCATCTATTTCCATGACTGATCCGCTACATTCAGATTAGTTTATTTAAGAATTAAATAATACCTTTTGGTGAATTCTATGGAAACATGCTTTATGTGCAGTAAAGATAATTACACTGAGCAAAAATATTTTCTTATTTTCTTTTCAATCCTTTATATTATTTCGATTTCAAAAAGGAAATAAAGCACTATTATTTTATATTTATCAGCATCTATCACTGAAAGAAAGCATATATGACACTTTTTTTGCTTATTGCTCCACCATTTGATCTACTTCAGTCTAAAAAACCTCAGATATTTAGAAATAAGGGTATTTTATAATAATTATAAATCGTGTCTTCCGTAAAACTTTTAAAAAATTACTGTTTACAGATATTTGTAAAGATAACTACATCACATTTGACAGAAATTGATCCAATTAAATATGAAGCACAAAGATAATAACTATAATGCAAGCTAAAAATATAATTATATCATCTTTTAGAAATGATTGGAAATTGCTTTATAACTCGCACAAACTGCCAAAGGCGGCTGTTTCCTGATGTGGATGATCAGTTTATTCTTTTAAATGTGCTTTTAGATAATAATAATAATTATTATTATTATTTTGATAAATTACTTAAGATGACTGAAAAGAAAATACTTTCCTAATATTCTTTCACGATTTTGAAGAAACAATTCTTTAAATATTTTCTCATAGAACTTGTTATTTATACTACCGGTATTTCATACAAAAATTTATTTCTCTTGCATATGATATATCTGTTTATTAAATTATGAGAAAAATTGATAAATTTTTATGGATTTTTTTGGATTATTAAAAAATATATATATATTTCCGAAAAATATTATCTTTGAATGTATGCTAAGTTGCTAAGAATAAACTGAAGATTAGATATTTCTTTGCAATAATTCACATATACATAAATTTATATTTTGTATATAATTAAATTTTAGACAGCATTTCTATTAATTATGTTTAACATGCCTATGATTGAATAAGAAAATATAAATATATTTCTTTACAAAACTTTTTGTCATTTAAAATGTATTTTGAAAAGTTTTCGTACTTTTATTTTAAAAATTAAAACTCATTTGAACTACATGGTTTACATATAAAACATATTTTTTTAGAAATTAAATATTTATTATTAATTTCGAAAAAGAAATTATTTAAGATTTCAAATAATAAAATTCTGTTACCACCAGAAAAAATTCTGTACTCTTGCAAGCAAAAATATTTATCTAATTTATTTATTTCCTCCTGCATTTCATTACCTATTTGTTTACCCAAGATGGTATTATGTTTATGGGATGTTTGTTTATGGGACATTTTAATTCCGTTCCAACAATTTCTAATGAGAATAATATTCGTGTAACGGATGATTCCCTAAAAAGATTATATATTTGGCCTGAATCATTCTTTAATTAAACTATAAGATTTAATCATTTGTGATTATGATTAAACATGAAACCTCCATCCGAAACTGTATCTGTGATCTTAAAATAAGGATTCGTGCATTTCATTTTCATAAATAAGTTTGGCACGGCTTTCTTTTGCCAGAGAGTTTACATACCAACTTCTGGAAGAAGATGCTAACAGTACAAATCAGGCGAATGACCTTCGCTTCCCTTTCGCTGTTATTATATTTAGTAATACAGTGGTCTTCTTTTCCAATAAAACCAGTTTTTCCACGATGCGTTCGATGTCCTACATCTCTCGATCGGGACCACCCTTCAATTGCAACACTGCACGCGCCAGCTTTCACTGAGGGCGTAAATTTGGAATGTCCCACACGCGGTGGTGATAATCCCCTGTTGAGATTATCCTGCACTTAAAGGAAATCTGTCTCTAGTGTATAATATTGCAATAAATATATGTTCATCATACGGAGATTTATTGTCTCACTTGGAAAGATGAATGAGGTGATATTAGCTAGATTTCGATGAGTAAAAAAATGTCTTTATATTTAATCATAAATGAGAAATTGTCGGCAAGTTTATTAATACGGGTTTTTCACTAAGGAAAAATTGCTTTTGTGTTATTTATATATGTATATATAGATATGGATAGATAGGCCTTTTTACAATAGAATTGGAAAACTCTTTTGGGGATATTTTGCCTATTGTTGCTGTAAGCAATGAGGGATTTTCCAGAATAACCACACAAACAGGGATTTTTTTTTTTAACTGATTCTTGTAAACCTGTATTGATGCGTGAATAGGTCTTTGAAAAAGGCATTATATTTTTATAAAAATGACTCTCTCCACTTTTATAAAACAAAAATTTATATCAAACTTATAGAAAACATCATGCCTTCGAAGTCACTGGAAATACTACTCATAAATGATCCACCCGTTTGAGATGTTTTTAAAATTATCAACTTTCCAGTATTCTTAATTTTTTATTTAGATTTTTTAATACATCGTACTCTAACAAAATTAACACCTTGTATCTCACTACGTCTTCTTCTTTTGATATAAGAATAAATAAACAAAATAAATAAATAATGCAATGCTACGTTTTTGCAAAACATAAAATACACTTTTGTCTCGAACAGGATCCACAAAACTTCTTTTTCTTTTTTTAGTTTGCTCCAGTTTGTTTAAAAAATATATGTTTTTTTTTTTGTAAATAAATGACTTTGCTGCATTTACACGCTTAGGAGAACAGTTAATTTTGCTGCAGAATCACTTTCTCCCAAAGCAATTTGTGAGCAGACAAGAAGTAAAAAAGAGTTATTTGTTTGCATCACACGTATTTTATTTGCAAGCCTTATTTAGAGGTTAATAAAGGTGTGTGCCTTGACTTAATGTTGATTGATGATAGAAAGCTTTGCAAATGGATGATATTTATATTGATGTTGAAAGCTCTTATAAAAGTTAACATAAATGGCGTGTGCAGCATTAACTTTATAATATTTTAAACCTATTCCCGCTCGAGTGCTATTTTCAATTATTTAAAATATTTTGAGAGAGATGAAAAGGGTCAGAAGAGAATGAAATTATAACTTGCAATTGAAAAATTATATCCGCTAATTTATATGTAATTAACATATATCATTGCTATTTTTCGCAACCAATGGTTATTTCCTAGAAATTTATAGATCATAAAATAAAGTTATGCAATAAAATAATATTTTTATATTGATTAATTTTTTTTAAATTTAAAAGAAATACGGTATGAATTCAAAGAATATAGAAAAATACAAATTACAAATCATTAATAATTATAGAGAAAACACAGCACAAAATAGATAGCTCATTATATGATAATTAGAAATTAATATCAACAATTATTTTAAAAGCACTTTTCAACCTAATTTTTTTGTGCGTGGAAATAATTTATTAACAAATATTGTAACTAAAAGAATAAAACTGTAAATATTGTAACTAAAAGACCAGAGAAGGTATATCTCAAAACCATTTAGCAATAAAATCCCTTACTCCTTTGCTTTATTATTTAGTTGAAGGTTTTGAACATAAGAAAGATTAAATTTTCACTGTTAAACACTGAGAAATCTTCTTGAACAAAATAGATTCGGAAGAGTTTAAAGAATTTATCTTCCTTTATCCATTAATGCCTTTCTGCAAGAGCTCTGTTGAAGGATTTTAAAAAATTTTCTTTGTTTTTTCTTACTCCTTCCACTTTCTTCGACCACGAAATATAGATTTTTATTTTTTAACGCATACATTGTCAATTACAATGAGAAAAAATTAAAATTACTTTTTTTAAGTATGTATATTTAATTAAATTCATTTCTTTCCACATGCTTTGAAAACGAGAAAATAGTTAGTAAAAGGAATAGTTTTTTCTTCTTAATATTTGTTAATAAATTATACGATTACACATGGCTTCATTCATTGCATTTATCTCTTGAAACAAAATCATTTCAATAATTTAAATTTTAAAAAAATATCAAATTTTTACGTACACGAATATATTCTGGTCTCTATCTCATGAAATAAATTTTCTGTAAGAAGCAATGCAAGTTTTAAATACATCTTTTTAATGGAATCTCTGATAAGGTTTGTGTAGGCTTTCGTTTTTATTGAAAATTTGAACGCTTTCTGCTTAAATTTTTGTACTCATAGAAAAAGAAAAAAAAACTGCTTCCTCTTTTCCTATCGCTTTTATTCAAGATAAATGAAAATAATTAAAAAATCTTCCTTTTTAACTGCTGAAATCAATAATTGTTGTCAAAATTTTGATATGTAATATATAACAAATTGATATTGCGTTTGTTTATAATTTAAACGAAAAGACCTAACAGATATACAGAGATCGTGATGTGTCTTTCTTTAGCACAAAAAAGTTTTCCATAGGAAATACAAATCATAGACCTCGGAAGAATCTCGCGTGCACGAGGACATGCGTGACTGCTTAGAACCGTTGTAAAGATGACAGGAAGAGGATAAGTATTTAAGTAAATGCTGTGAAATAATAAAATTTTTCCGTTTGCATTGAGGTTTTTACAGCAATGTAATTTTTGAAGATTACCAGTTTATCTAGTATTGTTTAGAATGCTATGTTTTTTTTTCTTCTGTGAGACAAACATCTACTTCAAAGTGCATATTCATAAATTTGTCAGGACGTATGTTGAAATCGAAGTATGCTAACTCGTCTCTTTCATTTTAGTAAAAAAAGAAAATAATTACGCATTTTGCTTAAAATATTATTATAACGTGTGGTATAATTTAGTTTTAAAGTGACATGTATTAAATTTCGATGGAAATCTAGTCTTCAGTGCGTAGGAAAAAATGCTAATAGAAATTTATAATCCGTTTGTCTTGCTACAAACACTTAAGACTTATTTTGAATTTACTTTCTGAACTGATATTTAAAGTATGATTTTTTTTTCAGAAATTCTGTTCGAATTCTTAAAGCAGTCCATTATTGTTTGAAGGTGATAGGAAAATTTATTTTTCAGCGTTTTTATGCATATATCTAAAAAAAATCATTACTTTCAATGAATACTAACAAAAAAATTTTGTAGTTAAAATAAACAAACATTTTAATAAATTATTAATGCAGTAATATTTTTTATGATTATTTGAAAATTTCTTATTTTAAAATTAATTAATGTTAAATTGGATGAAAAATATTAAAATAAAATCAATGGGAAATTTAACAAAAAATATACAAATTGCTAATGATACAATTTGCTTTTTAAATAGCTGATTATTATAGCAGGACAGTAAAAGAATGTTATATTTATATACTTAAAATGACATTTGCATGATATATAAGCAGTTGTATCATATTTTACAACTGAACTAGCAGTTATTTTTCTGACTTAGGTATTGATACGGAAATGAAGTCAAAGAAAAACCATCGCAAATATACCATTAACCAGTTAAATCCAGAATTCTACCGACAACTTCTTATATAAAAAAAAAAACGTAGCTTCTACTGACTTTATACTATTGTAGATTCTCATATATCACTGTTCACTAAACTGAAGAGTGATTTCCTCTAAAATATAATATGAACCTGACAACAAATCAATCATATTTCTCAAATAAAAATAACCCAATACTTGGAAGAATTCGAACTTTCTTTGGTTCTTTTCTTTTGTTTTTAAAAAGAAATATAAATAATAAGCGGTTGTCGTGAGAATCGAGGAATTTCCAATTCCTGGAGTCATCCTTCTGGCTCCTTCTTTCTCTCCCAAGATCACCCCGCTGCCCTCTTCTTTATCCCTCGAGCATTCCTGCACCATTAGTGCACGATTTTCTTTATGAAATTGGGTTAGCGATTTCGGTAGCCCCAAAACTAAATCTTTCAATCAGTCTTCTTTCCCCTCCCCCATGTGGATTTGAACCTGTTTGAGGTGTTTCTACTGCCGGAACTATGCAACTAAAGTATTTCTTTCTTTAATTACTTTCGTTTTTTCTGCGACTTGATAAGAAAATGGGAACATCGAAATTTCTTCTAGCGGAGAAACTAAATAGTTCTGCACAAACATAGAGAAGTCTATCACTATCCATTCTATGGAAGAACTTTGGACACTAGTTAACTATGCTTTCTGAATAATAATAGCCACTAACCATATGATATGGAATTTGAAATTATTTTTTTATCGTAAAATACTTTCTTACATTTTACTTATGTGTGATAAAATTTTTAATGAACCATCTTATTTTTTATAGATATTGGATCATTTTCTTTTCCATTTATGTGTTTCACTCTATATATTAAACGTATGTTTCATTTGTTTGAGTTTAGTCAATGTATTTTTTTATTTTCCATAATAATTTATATGTATATTATTTCATCGAAATAACCATTCATTGAATAAAAATAAATTATATGAGTGTTAAGAGTGATACAGTATGTACATTAATTGTATTACTATCTTGAAACTATCACTGCAAAAAATTCTTCACTGAAGTCTTTAACCCTTCTTTGCATGATGATGGAAATTTCCATCATAACATTTAGTGAATAAAAAATTGTATTCAAAACAGGTGTACTGTAAATTGGTTGTTGCTGGCAACTCTTTTTCATGACTATTACATAATAAGAAACGTTGCTGTCAAAAAAAAATCAAATGACACAATCATTTAGCAGGTTTGAACTTGTCATTCCGCTGTTTGTAGTGGTTGGAAAAAATGTGCGATTTCTCGAATATTTTTTATAACTAATCTGATTTTTTTTGTTAATAAAAGTGATAATGAGTTGAGAAATTTAGAAGAGAGAGACATTGGAGATATTTTTACTAATCTTAACATGTAAATCTGCATGATGATGGATATTTTCATTATACTGTTTTTAATTATTTTATATTATGTATTTATACTAGGATTTTTTAAACATTTTTCCTTTAATCTAGAGCATAAATTATATCACTCTGATTTACTTCACAAAAAAAGAAAAAAAATCATGCAAATTAGGGTTAAATTAAACCATTTAACATCACAAGCTTACGAAAGTCAGTGTCAAATTGATTTATTTAAATACATGCTAATTTACAATATAAATGATTCCAATAACAATGAAATAAATGTTATATTTTTATGGAAGCTATTTTAACATTTTTTTTCATCTTCACTGCATATAATATTTTGTAAATTAGATAACTAATTTGACCTACAAAACGCGACATCCATTTTACTATTGAAATTCTTACCATATATCTATATATAATTAGTGGCTTGTGTTCATTGCATTTCAGATGGACACACGTTCTACTAACCCGTTAACAAAATGTGAAAGCCACCTAGTTTAAGCTAGAATAACCCTTTCTCTTTATATAGGAAAGTGATTATATGGAGGATATCCAACAATTACCCCAAACAGTCGTTAACAATTAATGCCAATTGCAAGTTGTGACACAAACCGGTTACCAAGGTTTCAACATTTCATGTTTTTAAGACCGACAGTATCTATCTATTATCTTAGTTAAACGTCTTTGATGTCCCAGCTACCGCCTTGACAACTCAGTAAAGTGATAAATAGGTTCCCAAGAAAAATTGCCTTACTTTCATACACTAAAATTTGATAGTAAAAAAAAATGGATCCTTAATGACATTGTCTATTATATCTTTATTATATAATAATCAAATATTAATTGAATGTTTCGCTTGTATATTTACGAATTTTGTTAATTTTGATATTTTCAAATAATTATATGCATTACTTGTCTACAAATGTGTTTTCTAAATGTGGTAATCAGCTTTAAGCTCCACGTGTAAAGACTTGTATTTTAGGACATCAGCATTTTATATTATTTATGATTCAGCAAGTTATCTAACACTTTTATTCTAAAAGAAATGTTCTTGCCCTATAATCGGTAATTCTTATAGCAATGAAAACTACAATTTAAATAATATACAATTTTGTTTGTGTGTGTTTTTTTTTTCGTAATAAGTAAAAACTGCTTTCGCAAGCGTCATAAAATACTTATTTTTTTTTCTTATTTAATAATTGCTTTAGTTTGTCTTAACCGTAATACTCTTTACTTGTTTAAAAGCCAATATCTATTTAACGAAAACAATTCTTATACGCTTCCTTAAAATAGACATTTCTTTAATTTGTAGTCAGCTTATACTATTTTCAATAGACTTCCTTAGAGAGTTAAAATTTTGGATAATTATGTCATAGATTAATTATCAGACTTTATTATCAGCTTTAAACTATTTCTACTTCTAACGAAATTAAAACATTTAAGTAAGAGCGTCAATCATTTTTACTGAAATCCCGAGTTTTCAACAATAACTTTGAGTTCTGATATTTATTAATATAATAATATAACTTAGCATAAAACTAATATATTGTTGTGAGAGTGCAGATATATTAAAAGTACATTCTCAAAATCATACCATGAATTTCATTTCAGCGACTATAGTTGAATTCATCATTATTTATAAGTTGCACAATTTATTTAGTCTCTTGAAGGCATATTATCCTTTACAGAATACAACATGCATCAAAAATGTTAATTTGAAGCAGGTTCTTGAAATAGTTGGTAAAAAGTAATATATAATATTACAATCATTTGAAAAGAAGTACTTTTATTGATAAAAACAAAGAATATAAAAAGGACAAAATGATTACCAGCAAGAAGGTTATTGTTCCCAGAATAAAACTGCAATTGAAAAACAAATAGATAAGAAAGCAAAAACAAAATGATAAAAAAAAATTCTAAAGAAATAGGATATAACTGAAATCAAAACTCAGCAAATGGTATAAGAAGAAAAAAAGTCTTAAAAATTACATAAATAATCATGAATTAGAAAAAAAAGGCTGAACATTGGAAATTAATTTTTAAAATAGGGTTTAGTTTTAAATAATTTTAATTTTAATAATAGGGTTAATTCATGTGACACCCCACTCGTATAATGAATTGCACTGTCTTATAATATTATAACAAGTCCTTGTTTCAGCATAAAGCACAGTTAAGCAGAATTAGTGTGTGCCACATTACAGTAAGAATTTACCTTATATAATTTTAGTAGATTTAAAAAGAAATCTAGATCCTTGGATCAGAATTTAAATAGCTTGTAAATGGCATTTTAAAAATGCTGATCTTTACTTTAAAGTAAGTTGCAGAAAAATTAAACGTAGCAAATAAAATGATGAAAGCATCTAAAAAATAAATTAAAACATAAAAAAAAAAAACATTTTTGGCTGTTGAAGTATAGAAGACTTGCAGAACTTCTTATTAACAGTCATGATATATGTCAAACTTAATTGCATCTTTTGTAAGAAATTAACTCCTATTTAAATATTTTTAATGAAAAGCTGAAAATAAAATATAAAAATTGAAATTAAAGATAAATATTCTGAGTATATATTATAATAAATATAAAACGTTTAATATTGTGAATTTTAATTCATAAATGGGCATCCATATTTTATCCTATGCTTGTTTTCTAGAAATCCTATGTGACCTTGAAAAAAAAAGGTTGTCTTTTTTATAAACTACTGAATCAAAGAATCACAGTAATATAATGTAATTTCAAATGACAAATTAAAGACGAAACGAAAATATTTTTCATGGTGGACTGTTTATTGAATTCTGAATAAAGTTTTGCATAATTTAATTATTGGAATTTAGGGAATGTAAATTAATATGTTTTTATCATCACTTAATATAATGTGCAATTAATTGCTCGTTTATCCATAATTCCCTCCAATTAATCGTAAATCCTTTTATGTTATATAAAAGAAAAAAATAGTAACTTCTTATCTACATAGGAGCTGATTATCATGATCAAATGGCCATTAACTAAATTATACGTTAGTTGGAAAAGGGTCAAGGATGTTGGAATTTAAAGACTTGACTATTCATTAAATATTTATAAAATGATATTTATCAACTATTAAAATTAATTTTATATGTAGTATCGTTGCTAATATTTACTGAATTCTAGACAACATACCTCAATGGCCTCCTTTTTTCCTGAAATTCAGCTTTTATGGACATTGATAATGCCATATTCAAATGAAATAATGAATAATGTAATGAAAGAAATTGAAATGGAACATTTTATTGACACCATTTGAGACAGTATTTATTGACAATCAAGCTTCATGAGCAAAATAAGACTTCGAATGATCCAAAGCCAAATAAGATCAACAAAGTTAAAAAAGGGATATATTTCAGATTTTTTTTATCATTATTTACTTTTGAATTTGAACCCTAAATAAATTGCCATAAAAGTGGAAAAGAATTCAAAAACTTAATTAAAAATCTGTTTGAAGCACAAACTATACAATATTAAAAAATAAACCAAATATTCATACTTAGATCACCAACAAATTTAGGTTGAAATATTTGTAACAATAATGGAAACGACACTAATTTCATAACAATAATGAAAACTTTATTGTGAAATGTACTTAAAAATAACTTCAGAAATCAATTAAACAAAACTTTTGCAACAGCTAAATTTGAGTTTTAAGGTAATGTAAACATCACTTTTATACTATAATATTTTTGGAAGCTATGGCGGAGAAGTATTAAAATTTCGCTTAATTTTTTTACTAAACATTTTTTTAAATAGCTCTAGGATGCATTTTAAAATTTCTACAACTTATCTGTTATAAATTTGGTTGCTTTAAATCTAATTATCTGTTCCGTAGAGAGCCAACCCATATGTCCTTACATACATATCTCCTTTATTATTTGAAGAATAAAGTAATGTGAATTTTAGATGATTCTTAACCTTACACTATAACAAAAATCTGCTTTAATGAATCTCCTGAACTATGCTGTAATGTCCTTTTATAAAGTTTAACTTTGCCCTTATAAAGTAACTTTGCCCTTTTATAAAGTTTAAAAAATAATTCTCCTTCAATATGCCGTTAAAATCAATATAGCTTTCTTTTAAACATGTTTGTTTTGAATTACTTTTCAACATAAAATTTAGTCTATGGCTTTCCACCAAATATTTTTTTTTCAAAATTTGGTTATGGTATATACCTTTGTTTTTGCTTTTTTTAGTATTATTTTCCGATTTTCAGTTGCATGAACTAAAATATCTTGTATTATTTCCCAGTTTATTATAATTATTTTAAGCATCTTCTATATTATATTTAAAATATTAAAAATATATTTCATTTCTCATTCAAACAATATTTTTATTAAGTCGCAATCCATTCTAAATCTGATAAGAATTTCATAGAATGCTTTTTTTTAAAAAAAGAAACAAGGGAAGGAAATAAAGAAAATTCTATCATTAAGAAGCTTCTTTATAATAACACGATTCATTATATTATCTTTGTTTGCTTTTATATTTGGGAAGATTTGCAGCTCTTTAGTCTCTCTTTTTTTCCTTCTTTCTTTCTTTCTTTCATTTTTCTCTTTGCAGCTCTGCAGTCATGTCGGAATAATTCGCTGAAGTATGCAACTAATACAAGGAAAGTGTTTAGTATTACCAACTATTTAAAAACATATATATTGATACTAATGTTCCTGTTAGTTTTAGCACCGTTTTAAGAACTATGCTATTTCTTACAAAATTACATTTTTAATATACTCTCCTCATAAAATCTGCAATATTAGTGCTACAGTTCTTTTTAACTAATGGAAAATTAATTCTTTTAATTATTACTTAACTCATGAAGTGTTTTATTTGAACAATTTATCTTATACATAAAAGTAACAAGTTAATTTTTATTTCTGGCAAACACATTTCTACCCTATAATTTCGAACAATTTCGTCAACTTGACAGAAGGCGTGTTGCTGCACAAACCTTTCTTTCTCGAAGGCAAGCCTACAGCAAACATTGCAAATGGATTTGTAACTACGTTATCAACAAAACTCTCCTCGGTTCGTTCGACCTTCCTCCCAGCAAAGAGTTTGTATAGCCGAATCTCGATTATTGAGGACGAAAAGGAATATGGTTGCTAACACCCACGGGCTATGCAAATGAAGGGTCAAGAGTTTTCGAACTGTAGACTGACCCTATTCTTTGAAATGTCTTTGCAGTCTGTTCAATTCCAAACATTAGAATCATATACGCATTTTAAATGTCGGGATCAGTCTGGGTTGGATTCCAGGTTTTTGTCGTTTTTAGTTTTGTTATTATATAAATAAGACGACCCATAATGTAATCGTGAAATTATCTGTAATAATTTGGGAAAGTTGAATATCTGCCTTGAGGTAATGGATAAGTATACAATAAGATACTGTCGATAACATAATTGGTTGTTTATTTTCATATTTTAATTACTATAATGGAGGTACTTTAATTCTTGATTTAAATGTATTCTAACGTTTGTTCAAATAATAAATTATACACAATTTTAAATAAAAATTCTATAGTGGAGAACATTATTCCTTTTTAATCAGACAAATATAGACTAGTTTAATTACATATATGATTCACTATCAGTCAAAATAAGTCTGTGGTAAATATGTCTGTGCCTCCGTATCTTATTTGTTTTTGTTTATGCTATATTCTTAAAAATACTCGATCATGATTGTGCCTATTAAAAATATACGTTGTTGTATTCGTTTATCTGTCGCATATAAAATCTTTCATAACCAGTATCATTCCCATGAATCAAATGATAAATTACCTTCCTTATGTCATTTCCACCTTTAATATTACTTATTTGATGTTACAAATAAATAATATTACATTAAGGTGAAATTAACTTATGCTTTAAAAAGTCATTAGAAAGCATATTTGGTGGGTTTATTTTAAATAATGATTTAAATCATAAAATTTATTTAATTAATTCTTTATTATTATTGATACTTCTTATAACTAGAATTTATTTATTTATTGTATTTATTGCAGGCTATCAATCAAACTATTTAGCATTTCTTGTAGATACTTCACTTTTATGGCACTAAGACATTTAATATCAATGTATTTTTTTTCCTGTTGAATGAGCTGTTTAAATACAAAAAAAAGTGCTATGAAATGATTTCCTCATAATTTAGTTCTATTTTGAAGCGAATAATCATTTGCTAAAATTGTCACTATTGTCAAAATTGTTTAACACTTTTAAACAGTTTTATTTCATATTAGTACTCGAATATTGGCAAATGTCATCTTCTAATATACAAACTTCTTTTAATAAATGTGTTAACTTTACGGCAATAAGATAACAAATAAACAAAAATATTGGAATTTAAACTTACAAGTGACTAATTATTTTGATTCTCTAATTAGATAAATCAACTTTTAAACTGAATGAATCGAACCTTTTTATATTCAATCGTATTTCTGAAATTTTAAAAATAGTTTTACCCATAAAAGTGTAAAAAAACATGCATATAGGTAAAAAAATATCTGCTTTTGTACTGTACATAAAAAATGAGTTCATAATGAGCTATCTATGAAATTCCAAGCTCAGAGGAATAAAAGAGCAATGAAAATATATATATATTTTTTAAAATATCGGGCAATTTATAAAAATAAAGATACAGAAACATATATCATTTATATGCTTTAGGTTATGAGTGTATTTATTGCTTGATGATATGCGATGGCTATAATATTTTATCAGACTATATTATTATCATCATCATTTTTGAGAATGCGCAACATTAAGCTGCACAAATTTTAATGTAGGTCAAAACGCCTATGTCTGCTCACCGATTTTCATTCGATTGGCAAGGTCATGCTTTCCCATAAAGCCGTCTCTTCATTTCGACCTCAAGAAAGGCCGTGGAACTGTTTTGCATTTAATACCTCTTAAATGCTTTCTCAAGGAAATTCGATTTATCAGTTTGTGTTATCTGTCATTTTAAGCATTGTCAGAACAAAAAAGAACAAAAAGAAATTATGTTCCGATGAAGGTCATTTAAGGTCAGGGATTGATAGCCAAAAGGAATCGATGATATGGCACCTGTGTATCGTGAATGGCGCATTCACGAAAAGCAAATATTGTAGCATGAATTCTATGTATGCTGTTCAAAACCGAAACAAATTTGGAATAATATCAACGTGTTGTGGGGTTAATATTATGCTGATTAAAGGGTGGAAACATAATAAAGAGAACACAACTGAAATTTGCATCTGAAATCTAATGCAGTGCAAATTATTATAATTATATACTTTGAAAGAAAAGGTGCGATTGATGTCTAGAATTTATAAAGTAAGAAATGTAGAAACATATCAAAAAAATCAAGATTAGATATTTTTGAAAATTGAATACTTAAGGATATTTCAAATTAAATAAAGAATTATTTATTTGAGATAATTAAATTAAAAATATCAAGGAAATTAATATTTCATGTATTTACATATAATCACTATATATATATATATAATGATACAATAATAAGAAAATCTTTGTGCTATAAAATAGTTTGAAAAGCAGATTTTAAATCAATAATACATCGAAATAATCAGCATTTATAATTATTATCATATGTAAACACATAGAATTTATTTTTTTTAATTAACAGATTTTAATTCGTAAAAATATCTGTTAAATCTATATTGCCACAACGATGACTACTAGATGTATATATTACACTTGTTTCAATATGTTCTCATTTTTCATCTATAGTTTAATGTATTTTATTCTCAATTCTCATAACATTTGATAAAATAGAATGGCTATGAAATCTATTTGATAAAAAGTATAATTGTAAATTAGTAATTAATAAAATTCTTAACAACTTATGAAAAAAATTAAAAATTACCTTTCTTGGGCTTAGTATTGTGCATGAAAACATAAAGAAATCACAAGAAAGTTGGGCTCAACAATATTAATAACAATGTTTATCTCATTTAAGTAAATAATAACATTAATACAGAAAAATAATATAAAATGTATTATATTTTTACTTTTAAATGTAGATATAGAAATGAAATATTTCATATTGGGAAACTGAATAAATGGGGGGCCTTAGATTTAAATGTAAAAATCGTTCCAATCAAATAAGCCATGGAAACCTAATAAACAAAATCATAATTTTATTCGATATTTAAAGTAATAGCAGTCTTTACACTAACTACAAATGAAGTCACAATTTCGAAAAGAACTTAAGAATAAATGCAAGTTAAAATTAATTAAATGCAATTTTGGAAATAAATTATTTCGTATTGAAAAAAAGGAAAAAAAAGGGGTGGGACTTTGCTCTCAATGAATAGATCATTCGAGCAAAATTAGTCATGAAATTTAAATCGGCAAAATCACAGTTTTATACGATATGCAAAAAGGGGTCTTTTTCTTTTTATCAACTATAAACAAAGCCACAATCTTTAAAAGAGCTCTTTTGAGTGAAAAAAGATCAAAAAATGAAACTCGCATTTGCCTTTGTTTCAAAACGAAGTCTTTCCTAAAATGTGTTATTGATAAAGTCTTGAAGCCAGTTGTTTTGTTCTGCATTAAATCGACTGGCTAACTCTTCGTAATTTTCTTCCAACAAAGCTTGACCAGATGGTCCAAGGATTAAATAACATTCTTCGGTTTGTTTCTCGCGTCTTTACACAATAGTTTTCCAAAGACTATTATTATCCGAGTCGCGGCGATTGTTATCAGCAGCTCAAGTGTACGTTCCGATTCGGCAAACAATCGCTAACTTTCTAAGCCTACTTTCTTCACACACTATATGCTCTCATTTGTTCTTCCAACTATCCTCTATCGCTTTTTCCTCATCCAGACATTTCATTGTGAAAAAAAGACGCAAACAATCGCATCTCTCCAACGATTTTCGATTTCGACTTGGAATAATCGTCATTGTGGATGCTGTTGCTTTTTTTTATTTAAATCAAATTAAAATATGGTAATTTCAATTCATGCCTTATGAAAGAGTTCACATATATTCTTATCTTTATGTGTTTTCTATTTTTTCCGGTAAAAAATAATTAAAGTATTTTCTGCTGATATTCATGACTATTGTAAGTGTAAGATTATAACTAATTTTTAAAACATAAAATTCTATTAAAAATAAAAAAGATCATGTTTCCTCTAATTTTTATGAACAGTATTGAATATATAATATAAAAAAATATCAAACATTTAAACATTAACGGAATTATTAAATAAAATATTTTCAATATACTGATTAATGTATTTTATAGGTAATCCTTAATATTATAATCCTGTTTATAATTTTTCACTATGAATAATAATTATATAAAACTTTATCTTATATAAATTTTATATGATGGTTTAAATCCAATTAACTGAGAAGCATCATATTTATATTGTTTTAAAAAATGAAACTTATTGAAATAACCGGCATAATATTTAAATCAGAGAATCAGACAAACAGAGATTTTCCGATATGTTTAATTATCATCTAGTGAAATTTTATTGTTAAATTATATCGTTCTACTTTTGTTGTTCATTTTATAAAATGTTTTTACATTTCACTAATTAGGGTCAGTTAGGGTAATTGAGAATAAATTTTCGATATGTTATCCTTTTCTTCGATTTGAAATAATCTTACGAGAAGGAAAATAATAAAATTTGTAATTCCTATGAAAGCATAATCAAGTTCTGGAGAGCTTATTAAGCAATGCTTTTGTTACCAAATGAATTTATTTATTAAACAGTCTCAGTCACAACAGCATTCTTTATTACCCAAAAAGACATGGAGTAATTGAGAATACGTATTTTGGCTTCTGATCACATAATAAATTCATTTGAAGGGAATGCATTTGTAATTATAAGAAACTACTGTAGATTACAATAGAATTTATTTCACCATTCATTATTAAAAATTCCAAAAGGTCTAGTTTTTTTAGTTGATTTTTCTCAATAAAAAATTCTTTTCCATAGAATATTGTATATAAACACTCTACAATTTGGAATAATATATAATGATTCTAGCTTCAACCTTGTCGAGAAAAGCCATGAAATAAACTTTTACAAAAATAAAATAAAAGTAGCTGAAGATTACGAGACAAAAAAAAAGATAAATATAAGAATTAGAAATTTACTTCAAAGTGAATAAGTGCTAGTAGTCAAATATAGTAAAAGAAAATAGAGCTTCTATTTCAAACAGTATGTGGAATCTCCATTTCAACTAGTTTTTCTTTCGCATATTCAAATTGCCAGAAAAAATCTACTTAGAGATATAGTCCGGTAGCAGGAATTTATCCAAATCTCAGCAACTGTAAATTATCATTAATCATTAAAACAAGTTTAGATTCTGTCAAATTGGTACTCTTCAAACCTGTCACATTGAGCTGACCATCATCAATTCCATCAATCTATCGAACAGACAAAGAATGGTCATTCATTCTAATATTTTCAACATAATCGATCACAGGATACATATTTGTTGAAAACTCCTTCATGGATTATTCGAGATAAATTACTGTCTCCAAGACAAGACTTACCAAGGCTACCAACAAGACTTATTGAAAATTCTCGACATCATCATCTCTAGATTCTTCTTTCAACACAACGTGTTTCTTTCTTCCTTGAAATCAGTTTCTTGTTTCCTTCTATACACGGCGTCAGTCGGCATCAAATCATTATTAATAACCAGGTTTCGTATGTTAAAATCGTGACTATTCTGGATTCTTTAAAAATATCATTAGTTTATTAAAGATAAAATAATAAGCATTATTGGCGGGACAGGGCATATCATATAATAAATTATTCAAAATGAATGAAAAGTATCTACTTTTATTTCATAAAATTCCTTTTCTATATCTCATTACGAAAATTGTTATTAGGTAATTTATCCTGTTCCTTAGAAGAAAATCTAAAAATGAAAATGAAATCTCGCTCGAAACTGGTATATCCTATAGATGTAAGAAATGCACTATAGGATACAACTTAGCAATTTACCTTTTATAATAGAATGCAGCTCAGCAATTTATCTTTTGTGTATTGCTAAGTTGTATCCTATTGTGCATTTCTTGTAAATAACGATGTAGAGAATTAATAGTGACTTTAAGAAATGCATTGGTTTCATATTTTTGAATACGGCTGTAACTAAGGTAAACAAATGTTGGAAAATTTCTACGGAAAAAGAAGAAAAGTATTTACCATCTTCCTCCAGATTATTAAAGAAGATACATATTTTCCTGGTTTCAGTAATACGTACAGTAGTTAATTACCGATTGTACCGATCCAATTACCGACAATAACATTGCTTTACATACAATTTATCTTTAAAAAAATCAAGAGTGTTTTTGTTTTCTTCCTTCGGTTTTCGTAAAGCCCGACAAAAGATTTAACTTGAATTAATAAAGATATTATAAAGATGAATATTGTAATAATAATATTTATTTATAGTATTATCTAAAAATAATAAATAAAAACTTCTATAAGGCACTATTATAATTATATAAAAATGCAATGTAGAATAAATTATAGCCAGAAAAATTGAAAGACAAATAAAATTCAAGACACAAAGATAGATTCCTAGGTGCAATCAAATATCTACGAATCCATTTTGAGGAATATTTTTAATTTGAATTCAACGATTCAATAATACTAATTATCTTTATGGAAATATTAAACTAATATTTTCAATGAAAGGATTTATAATGCCCTTACAAAAAAATTCAATATTTTGAAAATATTTAATATTCTTTTTGTATGTAATCTGCTGTATAAGAAAAAATCTTTATAATAATTAAAATTGCAAGTCATATTTTCTTGCATGATACGTTCATGGTAAAATACTATATGCAAATAGAGAATTTTTTTATATCAATTGTATTAAAAAAATCGAGTCTGTGTTCTGCTTAAGTTCTTCTTACCTTTGGCGGATTAGGACTAACATTTAAAACAAATTTTTACTTTCCGTGAATTATTTGCCATATCTCAATAACACAGCTTGTTGAGCTTTTGAATGATCTATTCCAGCATATTTACGCGAATAGATACGAAGAGATATAATACAATATTATTACATTATTTTTGCATCAGAATCTTATTCTTAACATTAGTCTACGCTTTGACTGGACGATTTTCATATACATCTTTCATATTGTGTCCTTTATAAACATCTATTTTCAACACAAAATAAGTAATAAAAAAAAGGACCCGGAAACGATTTGTGCGGATCACCTTGCGAGCGAAAGTGAAACGAATCATTTACTCAGAACTATGTCAAAGACGCAAAAAAGAAACTGTAGTATGAGACAGCAGGACCCGAAACAATCGTCAAATTCAACTTAATTGACCAGTCGATTCTTCTTCCTCTATTAGGTCAGACACATTAGAGTACACAGAAGCTTCTTTTGACGTTATCCTTACTGTCATTTCGTAACGCTTCTGTGAGCCGAGTGAGACTAGACTCATTAGCAAATATTAAATTAGGGTTGAAGTATAGATTTGCAAAATATTTTTAAAAATATATTTATGAACGTGTGTTTTATATTCTTTATCTATAAACATACACATAAAACTCAGTTTGGTGTTTATTAACAATATAGAAATTCAATATTTTAAACGAAGTTGCTTTTGTTATGTGCCTATCATTTTGTCTTCCTGAGCATAGCTTGTACATACCTTAATGAATAAGCAAAATTCTCAAACCTAGATTAATCGGAAAAATTTCATTTCATCTCTCTTCTTTTATTTCTCTATACAACGGCGCCTCAAGATATATTTCTTGGAAATAAATATCGAAGTTCTCCTTTCCGGAACTCCGTGGAAAGGAGGTGGTTCTTACTTTCTTTCCTGATGACAGAGCGAATTATCTAGCTAAAGGCGGGCTTGGTAGGGGGAAGGGAGAGGCACCATAAAAGGGCCTACTTTTAAGATGATATTGAAATGTTTTTAAACATAGAATGCAAATTTCTTTATAAGATTTTTTTGGGGGAAAGAATTAAAATTTACCCATTATTACTTGCATTTAATTCTAATCCTGGTGATTACGAAAAATAAATAAGGAAAATGTAACGTTTTTTCTTAAACAGAATACTTTATGAAAGAAAATCTGATAATTACAGGATTTAGTAAAAGTATAGAAGAAACTCATTCTATTGTGAGAAATTTTTATGATTGGTTTTGTGTTTTCAATTGAATTCCTTCTTTTTGCTGAAAAAGTAATATACTATTCTATGACAAGATAATCTAAAAAATTTACAAACTTTTAATTTCATTTAACTACAAAAAGAACTTGTAAATGGTTATAGGGCAATAATTTTACATCTGGAAGCAAATGCTGCTAATTCATACGATAGAATTCCCAATTAGTAATAACATCCAAATTAGAAAAGTGAACTATTAATAAATATTTAACGACGAAGAACAAAATTCTAATGCATTTGAACAATCTGGATACCGCATTTGGGCAAAGAAGTTAAAATTAAAGTTAAAATATTGTTAATATACATAATATCATAGTATTATAACACTAGTCGCTTCAGTCGACTTGCTGGTTTGTCATGAATATATAGAAATCATTTAAATATGTCTTCATGTTTATAATGCTGCTAAATTATCTGACATTTTAACTACGTATTTTGATTCTCAGTTAACTTCTGTTTATTGAGCACGTGAACCTTTCTAATGGAGACAGTCTCATAACATCATATAGTTATTAAAAACGTAAATATCCAGTTTATCTTCCTTTAAATTTCGCGATATTGTAAATTGATTTTCATACTTGCTTTGTAAAGTATACAGAAGTTAAACAAATTCCTTCTTCTTCAGCTTTCAGTAACGAAAGAAAATCACGCGATTAAATATTTGCTGAAAAACAATGAAAATGGTTTGAATTATTGGGTAGCAATTTATCGTTGATTAATCAGGCGAAAAAATATATTTAATAAAATGCTAAACTTCAGCAAAAATTCGCACGATAAATAAATTGGTATTATTAACAAGATAATTTTTCAAATTTTAATATGGTGTAAAATTGATTATACGTTAGTGAATAAGGATTCACACCAAAATTCTGCTTAATTTTCAATTGATTAAAACATTCGGAGATGACCACTCCTATTCTCATAAGTATATAGATAAAAAATTTCGCAGTTGTAGGTCACATAGGCTGGCCGTAGAGGGCCAATATGCATACACACTCATACATTCATCTTTATTGTTAGTAGACATAGAGATAGAGATTAGAGGAATAACTTTAACTTTTTTTAGCATCCTTTTCTTTTATACAAAATAATTCTGTATAGCATATTACTTTCGTATTGTTCTTGCAATAATTCCATATAATAGATAATTTGAAAATGAATTACGAGAAAGATTTTTTTTAAAAAAAGGCTAGATAATAATTTTTATCAAGAATCCCCAATGAACCAGAATCATTTTTTATCTATTTAAGGAAACACATTGCATGATTAGGATCTTAAAGAAGAATATATATTGACCCTCAAAATTTAAAAAGCAATAATAAGATTTTTTTATTTATTTCACTTTGAAAACTATGCAGAGCAGAACACTGAAGTAGAGCGCATAAATGCAAATAGGGAACGCACTAAAATACCATTCAATTGTCAGATTTACATTTCCGCTGTAAATCTTCGGAATTTAAGCAGTGAAACGTCCGATATAAAAAGATTTCTTGTTCTTGTTCTCTTAATGAGAAATATATGGTAGAAATGTTTGCCGTTCTTTGTCTCTTAACTGTTAACTTTACTTGCAATCTCTACTAGGATGGAGTTATCAATAATTTCAAAAACGCTTTCAAATCGATAAATATTACTAAAAAATATGCATTTGGGAAATGTAAAATATCTAATTAAGTTCCTTTTTTTTAATTAATATTTTCCCCAGAATCATTTAATTAAAAATGAAAAAAAAATTTAATAACTACTCAGCTGAAAAGTAGAATATGTTGTTGATTAAATTGTTGCGAGCATTTTGTTAATCATATATCACACATTCATTAAATCCAATTTTTTTGAATTTATAATTTAAACAATTTTTAATTAAAGTGTTACAGTTATTGAATACTGTGTCCAAATGTCTTTTACTTCTGCTTTATCATAGTCAGACTCACCACTGACTTAGAAAGGAGTCGCCTAGGTCATGGGATCACTTTTTCGACTTTCCACGTGTCACTCTATTTGACTTTGGAAAGTAATTTATATGTACCCAAATTTTGTCTCTATGGTGTTTTCTAAGACTGAACTCTCTAAGCATCTCTTGCCATTATGCTACTAAGTGCTCACAAATATAAAAAAGAATGGTTGTCCCATTATTTCTTCAAAGTGTTTTAAGTATTTCTTTAAAATATTTTTTTTTACCTGATATATATTGATTATTGATCAATTATCTATAGTACATTCAATATTTTTGTGCATTTCTATAATGTAAAAATCAACAAATTCCTAAAGTAGACTTTAATTGCTGCTCCAGTTTAGGATTTTACATAACATACCTGCATTTCACTAATTTCTTTCGTTCTAGATGGGGCAAAAATTCAGAATACTGCATGACTAATATGAAACATTCTACAGATGGGCAACCTATTTCTCATATATTAGTACATATATTAGTTTCTCATATATTAGTATATATCTTTCCACAATATTTTCAATTTACCGTAACATACACTACCTATATTTTCATATCAAATAAATATTATCGTCACAATATAAAGTAATTGATCATAATTAATTGCTGATCTAAAAAAGATTTTGAAATCTTTAAAATTTAATCTTCTTTAAACCACTTTTCCCACCATCCAGTAATCAATTTAATAATTTAAACAAAATATGTAAAATCGAATTCTTTAGAATAATTTTATTTCACGAGATAACAAAGTTTGAAAAAAAATTATATCTGAAATTGTGAATACATTTCTAAACTGAATCAATCTGAGAATCAGTTAAATAAATCGATTGATAAAAAGCTGCCAACAGAGTAAAATTACTTTTAGATAAAGTATTTCATGAACATATTTTTCATGTATTTGACAATCAAAACACTTTAAATACAAAACCACCTGATTTTTGTATTAATTTTTTTGAGAGACCAGAGCCATCTGGAAAAGGTAAAATCATTCCATCTACAGGCTAAGGATTTAATTTAGCGCATGCAACATGAAGTCATTGTAAGAGCAATTATTCAGCAGACACCGAAGTATCTCAGATTATATATTGTAACATTTCCTCAAATAGAAAACGAATCCATCGACTAAAGTGGGGCATGGCATACCCTGTGGCATATCCAAAGACTATTATTTTTTTCTGTTTCCATCTTTATAGAGACGTGAAATAATGTCATGTAATCTCTTCTTGGGGGGGGGGGTTCACCTGCATACAAAAAAAATTCTTCCACCATCTGATTCTTATTATTTATAATAGAAGTTCTTTTAACCTTCACTTTATCTTCATTGAGGTAAAAAAAATAAAGACAATTTTTCAAAAACCGAAGGATTTTTTTTTACAAAAAAATATGTTTATATAATGTTACTTGTCGTAATTTATTTAAGTCATGAGATTCCAATAATTTGAGTTCTGTAGCCTAAGGCTGCGAATTCTCTTATTGAAGTCAATTCGTGCTGAAATTTTATTTTTCGGTATGGCTTTTAAAGCTTAATGTAATTGGAAGTTGTATTGAAGAGCATCTTTTCTGTTAGAAGTAACAAAGCAAATGTTTCTAAATTCATATTTCAACAAATGGCGGGAATTATAACACAAAAGGTTTTTATTAAATAAAAATTCCATTTTACGAAAATATTAGTAAATTTTATTAATTAGTAATTTAAATTTTATTAGTAAAATATTAGTAATTTAAATTTATCTCTACTTTTTTAAATTAACTTGAAATACACAAATTGCATACTAAAGTAAATAAAAAGTCATACTGAAAAGTCAAAAAAAAATGATCATTTTCAAAATATTCTGCTATGAGGCTTTAATCTCTGAAATTTCCCGTTGTGTCTTCGATTTCCCATTTAGATTAGATTATCAATTAATTAAAATAACTGAATAAATAATCATAAATAAGCTACAAGTATAAATTTAAATTTCATAATCCGTAATAGCATTTTACCGCTCTTCATTGTAACTTAGTGCTTTATAGAATACAAAATTACCATAATGCTACTAAAATTATGATTATCTATAATCATAATTTTAATCATATAACAATATGCTTCCTATTATTGTTCCTTTCAAACTTCATGTTGCTCTAATTATTAATTGAAGTAATGAAATTGTAAATCAGTTTCTCAAATCATAAATATGTACCATGGAACATACTGCACTTTTACTTCCGCAAAATAAAGCTCAAAAGCGGCGTGTTACAAAGGTGTAACATTCTCCTTTGAGTCTGACTACGAAGTTAGGAAATGAATGTAAAACAATCACCTACTTTCTTTGTTGTAAACGTTATTATGTTGCTTTTATTGTGTAAAGATTGTCGAGCAATGCGATCTTCGGTATCGAATAATTACTTCCTCTTTTCATTAAATTAAAAGCTTTGCAATGGATTTGTTTTGTTGAAGAATGAGAAAACCTTAGGCACGTCGTGAGGTTTTGTAGAAGCCGTCATTTTAAAGAGCTTTTTTGTCTTGTTAATGAACTCGAAAACGCTTTTTCTCGGTTGTGTGTATATAAGGGAATAATAGCCATCCAGCAGGCGAAAAAAACTACCTTATCGAGAAGCAATGGAAAGTAGTTCAGCGTAGAAAAACAAAAATTGGATAAATAAAAAATAAAAAATAAAATCAGCATTGAACATTCAATTTGGATCTTGGAGAAAATTTTGTTTGACGTGAAACATGAAAATTGTTTCTAAACTCGTTATTTTTTTTAAATACTATTGGCAAAATAGTATTTTGAAATACTAAAATAAAATCTTTAATACTATTTGCAAAATAATATTTACGAACTAAAAATTTATTTCATTTAATAACATTTGTTGTAAAATATTTATTTTTTTTAGGAAATCCTTTTATGAATTTTTATTTTATCATCATTATAACGTCATTATTTATGTTAGACTTTTTTTTTTGTAAAAATCAAAAATTACTATTTCCTTTGCGTGATTCATCAACAAAACAAAGCAGAGTTATGAATTCAGAATCATCTTTCAGTTAGTATTCATACATGTTATTTTTTTTCTGCTCTTCCCCGTGGGCTTCCTTAGTTCGAGACCCGGTTTGGGCATGACTGTTCTTCCTCTGTTCTATCTGTGAATTGTATGAATGTGCGCTCCTGTAAAAAGGGATTGTACAATCGAATGAGTGATGCGTGAGTGGTCGTACTCTCACAAGAGACGCACCCCTTATCGGCTCAAATCGCTGTCTTAGTAACAGTGGGCTTGCTTAAGTGCCATAAGAAACAACGAAAAACATTTTTTCCTTAATTTCTTACCTCATTTTTCTTTTGAAAATTTTAGATTCATACATCAACTGATTTTTCCTAAAACATTTTAATTGTATTCACAACAATTGCAAAGGAATATCGGAACTGGACGTAAATAAATACTTCAAATAGTTTTATCAAGAGATTCTTTGTTTTTCAAGCGTTTTAAGCTTAAGCATATTTGGGCATTTTAAATCCAAACCTCTGTTAAATACTTTAACGCAATCTGATAAGTGCTGACCTTGATTGAACCTAATAAGTGCTGCAACCTGATTTTTAAAATTGTAATCAATATTCAAATTTTAACCATTCAGTGTTGAGATTCGGGAATTTAAACCTATTTACTACATTGGAGATCATATAATTATTCAATAAAACTAGTCCCAAAGTACTGAATGCGTAAACCTATATTACGCATTCAAGAATGTTAGATAAATTATATATTATCTCAGAATCAGTCAGACACGAATTTTAAACCTAACTTTTGTTAATTGCTCTATGATTAATTCTATCTGAGAATAATACAAAATAAAATTCTCCTCAATCAGGGCTAAATAAGCAAAGAACAATACAAGACTAAAAGGAGGTTAATTACTTACTCATTGGGCTCTTTGTTAATTTAAATTAATTGCTTCAAATAAACATAAATTTCTGAATTATTTTAATTTGTTTTCATTGAAAAGTTGAGGGCTCTCAAATTTTATCTGTGAGAACTTATGATTTCAAAATTCTTTTAGGATTTGATAGAGAATTCAAGATCATAATGAAACGATTACCATTGTGCATTCTAACCACACACATGTAGCACAAGCCTTTAATTTTCTCACGAACAGATTTTCATTATTCGGACTCGTTTGGAACCTAATGGAACTATTACATAATCCAAGAAGGTGCACTAAAATTTTTTGAGAGATTCGATAGCTTTTTTTAAAGACATTCAGGAATTAATTTAATAAAATTCTAATTCCTGTATTGTTAGTATATTATTGTTACATCTTGATTCTTTGACAGATTTGTTTTAGTTTTGTTCTAAATTGGCCCGATAAACAACACTTTTTTGTGTTATTTCTAATTATGTGTGCTATTTAAGACATTCTAATTCTTTACTTGTTTACTTTGAAAGTAAATAAAAAAATATTTTGAACTATATTTTCTTCATTAATCAGGAAATCTCATAGAAACCACCATTCTTCGACCTTTACCATTTGCCATATGGTTTAATGATTGTTACATTTTCACCTTCTTTAATTGAATATTTAAAAAGATTTCACGAGGAACAAGCAAAGAAACTGTTCTACATCGAAGTCATTCTGTTGTCTTTCAAAAACCGGATCAAGCCTCCAAAAAATGACCGGTGATTGTTACGTGCATTCAATCTGTTTATTGAGATGCATAGTGACAGATGGATGGAGTCATTCCACCCATCATACCGTACAGTCCTTAAATAAAACTTGTGAAGATCTTTTTTCCTTGCCCCAGGGCCATCTTCGCAGATCGTGATTTAGATTTCGATGATGATGTCCCGCTTTTTTTTCCCTCTCGTCGCTTAATGAATGCAGACGCCTCTTTTCCTGGTCTATAATAAACATCCAACTCTCCAGATCAGGGGTCAGTCGTTAACTCTATGGACGATTTTTCGCCTATTTCTGTTTATAGAGATGTTATGGGCGAACAGAAATGCCTCTTCGCAAGGCAAATTAGCATTATGAATTGCGGTTTGGATCCTTAATGATGGGCATTCCTGGCTAGATGGGTTTGCTTCTGTATTTAGCACACAGATTGTAAGCATCTATTTATGACTGTTGTTTAGGCCTGCTGCTTGGAGTGAATAGGCGAGGTTTTTCTGCCGTTTCTTTATCTCCTTGGTATGAATGTTACATCTTCTCGCAAGGTATAACTATTGTATGCTCCGTCCAAAACGTAAATAAGGTGACTCTGTTTCCTGGTGCTGGTTGGAAGCTTTAGGTGATTTGATAAAGACAGCGATGAAGGAAGGCAAATTAAGTAAAACACAAATAAGAAATGGGCCCACATCTCCAATTATCTATGGTTAAAATAACGAATATTTCTTAAAATCCTGAAGCTAATAATTTAAAAGAATTTATTTAACAATAAAAAAAATGAAGTAAAAAATGGTAGATCACACAATCATTGTTTTTCTTCTTAAGTTTTCCGACTTTTGATACTTTTATTTTTGTTGAATAATGAGTTATTTGTCAATCAATACCTTTGGCAGTACTAGTCCTCAAAATGAGATTTATATTGAAATATTATTAGAATTATTTTTTAAATTTTCGATTTTTCGATTTTCTATTTATAAGCATCATTAAACTAATGTATTTTCAGAATTTCATTAAACACTTTCAACAATGGTTATATTATCAAGTTCATTAATCTATTATTATTAAGAATTTTTTTATCTGTTACTCGGAAGTGTGAGTCACATTTGAATTCTTAAGAGATAAGTAAAATATATAAGTTTAAATATTCATGGTTTAAATAACGAATAATAATAATAGTTAATAATTTCTACACTCATAACAGAAATCTTTGTCTTTCTTTTTTTGTTGTATATTTTGACGATAAAATTGGCTGAACAATGAATGCAAATAAAAATAAGTCAATCGATGCCTTTTCTAACAAAATTTAAACAGCACCTCTTCACTAAGGTTTTCATACCAATATGTCCTATCAAGTTTTTGAATAAATTTTGATTAATGTTTATCTCCCAATCTTTTAGCAATTTTATTTCTGTTCACAAATGAGTAAATGCATTTAAATTATAATAAAACTCTAATTAATAATAAATTATTTTCTCTTAACATATGATAAATTTAAATTGACATTTGAAAATTTTAGGAGAAAAATATCTTCTGCCATTGATTTCGAACTTTGAAAATTTGGGATTCTTTAGATTAATATAATTTTTAATTAAATTTGTCTAGTTCGTGAATCCTACAATTATTAGTATGAATTTTGTTAATTATTGATTTGATAGTTTATCTCGTTTATCGGCAAATGTAGTTGTTCTTCTTTGCACTTTAGATATTTTGAATTATAAGCTGAAAAGGGAAAAATATTGATTTATTGAGTTGCGATAGAAAATTGGTACATATATAGGATAATAAGTCTGTAATATAAGATATATTTTTTATTGTTAAAATGCAGTTTCTAAAAAGATGCTGAAGTAATATTTTTCAGTAGAATATAATGTTAACTGTTCAAAAAATATGCTTTTTTTTCTAATTTTTAAAAGCAAAGAAAAATTGTTGGCTTCATTTTCACAAGGACAATAAAGTCTTTTTGAAAACAATTCAACAAATTTAAAGATATATTTCATTGAGAGAAAAGATAATGTAATATAAATAGCAAAATAAAGAAAATATGTTTTTAATAAAGAAGTATTGCATATTTTATTTTTAAAATTCTATGACACTATTTACATTATATAGATAGAAACAATATAAATAAAAGTTGATAAAATGTAATATATGGATTGATGCTGATTACAAAATTCTTTTGCAATAAAATAAAATGTGTTTCAAGTTTAATCAAAATTTCTCTTTTGCATTCTATTTTTTAAAAAATGACAAAAAAAAATTTGAAGTCACAAATTGTAAGGATTTTTAATAACGCCTGGAACATTAATCATTAAATCGAATTTCTTTTGATTCCATTTCTTTCATAATTTTCTCTTCTCAGAAAAAAAAAAGTTTGACTTTTGCAGCCCCCATTTCGCCTAATGGAATTTTTTATACCATCTCTTATCATAACTCTCTAATACCTCACGCCGATAATTGTCCTTTACCCCCTAAGAGGGAACGCAGGATGAACGCTCGCGGAAAAACCTATTGCATAGATCTGGGTAAGTAGGTCGCTGATGTTCCCTACTAATCGCTTCCCAAGATACCGTCTACAGACGCTTGGTAAAATGCATTTCTCTTTGAACTAGACCCGAGATAATATGGAAGGTCAAACAAGGTCATGAAGTTGCGTGATTGTAATAACTTGGATCGTAAGAATCATAATTCCTTTTTGTCACAACAAGCTGAAGAGAATATAACTTATACCGTGTGGTGATGATTGTGCCTATCTCTCATGTTAGTCTAATACAAGCAGGAAAAAAAAAAGAATAATAATTTTTCTATGAAATTATTTAAAAGTGTTTATGATTACGGTTTTTCTGATTAAAAAGTGTAGAATATACAAAAGTGATGACATAGGCCTTTTTGCTTGTTTACAGTTTAATTGTTTTTATTAAATCATAGATTTATATTACAACGTGTATTCCTAAAAGATGAATCAATTGACTGAAAAGTAATCTAAACCGATTAAACTATCTATTACCTGAAAAAAATATCTGAATCAAAAATCAAACTAAGTTTGATGAAATCAGTCCTTTTAAAACCAAATTTATTTAGAAATAATTCAACTCATTAAGACTGAATTAAATATTATGATTTTTACTATGCTGCATCAATAAATAAGAAAAAATTATATCTATGATTATAGCAAAGTTAAAAATAAAAGTAGGCATTTTCTAAAAAAAATTAAATGAATAATTTAAAAAAAATAAAGATAAAAATCAAATGTCCATAAAATATAAGGGAATGCTTGTTTATGGTGTATATGATACACGCGTCCGTGTGCGTGCTCTTTCTCTATGATTTATTTAACTTCAAAATCTAAAATAATTGATAGAATTTCAAATATCCATTAAAAATATGTTAATAACATAATAGTTACAAGTTTTCATTAATTTTTTTTTTCTTTTTCAATAATAATCTTTTCAAATTTCCATTGCTGTTAATCCTGATATATACAAATTAATCAATGCTAGTTGCCGTATCTTTGTGATACTATGTAGCATTGAGAATATTGAACAATTTCGTAAAAATATGGTACGGTATCTTTGTGCTCACAAGGAAGCATTAAACCTTTATTCTTATAAAATAATTCTTCTTCTTTTTTAAACTAATATTTCTAATATTTGATATGTTTTTCTAAATGTATATTAAGGAGGATAAATAAAAAAAAACTTCTACTTTTTGTTTTACTATCTGTTCCTACATCTTTTACGATGAAAGATATATATAAATAGAAAAAAATAAACGTAAGTGTAAGAACTTAATAAGGAAGTAAATTCATTTTCATTCAGAATCTGCAATAAGTATTAATGAAAACTATATCAAATAGCAATAGAACGCTGAGATATATTTCTTTTATATAGCTACTCCATATTTTTATCTTTTGAAAGCAAACAATTGATAACCTACCACAGTTACAGAAATCCAGATTTATTTATTTCCTTCAAAAGGATTTCACTTTTAATCAAAATTTCTGAACTATTAATGTAACAAAGCGCATCGTGAGATAACCTTTTTCTTTCAAATGATTAATTTTTTTGAAAAAAAAGAGTAGTAACTACTTTATGGATGTTACATAATAATGTATTTCTTTTTATGTTCCTCTTAATTATCCTTCTTTCTTGCACACAACTATTAATGATTTCATAAACTGTTTTCAATCAGTACATGGTGTTTGTGTTTTGATTTTGTAACCATGGTCATTCTCTTACAGGGAATTTTCTTAATCTATGTTTTCTTGAATGGAATTTTTCTATCCTTTATCTGTTTCATATCTCATTTTTTTGCTGCAGTTTTTTCATCGGAAAAAACAATATGATATTCCTAAATCTTTTCTTCCATTGCTTTATTTCTTAATTCTATCAAAAGAAGAATTGCGTATAAAAAGATATTTAATTTTCTTGTAGGACTAAAATTAGTTGCTTCCGATTATTTAAAAGCAAAATATTTACATATTTCCAAAGACTAGGAGACGAATTCCCTTCACACACTAATACAAAATTTGCATGTATTTTTATAGCTTTCATTGCTATTTTAACTTTTGAGATCATCATCTCATGTTACCATTACTGGAACAGTAATATGAATGTTATTTCGGTTGTTTGAAGTCCTTTTATTCGAATGTTCTCAAATTGCAACTGGATCCTTAATAAGAATTCAATGAATCATTCAGTTTCAGTAATACTTCTACTGTTGATCAAATGAAAAAAGGAGAAATATTTTTCAAGCCATTTATTAGATTTTAGTCTGTATTTGTTGTCTGTGTGTTTGCAATGGACTTAAATAAATATTTTTTACAGAAATTATGGTATAAACTTGGGTATTCTATTCTAAAGTTACTATTCTAAAGCACCTCTTATTATAGTTATTTTATGACTAAAAATTTTATTCATAAAGATTTTAAGCAAAGATTTAAATAATAAATTTTAATGTCTAGCTCTCAAGAAAATTTCATTCGTTGTTTAAAACCAAATTATGTATCGAAATGTTTAGCATTGTTTTAATTCCAATTCAACACTGAAAATGTTTATATGTTGGAGCTTTAATTTATTTAATCATGAGACACAACTTCAAGTCTTTAATACGTATTGTCGAAACTTCCAAGTAGTCCACAATATGGTGAGAATGTTGCCCACAAATATTAGTTTAGTTGTGATGAGTTGCTCTTTTTTACTACTTGGAATTCAAAATTTATTTTTATGAAATATTTAATGCTTACAAGATGTTGCATTTATCGATCTCATTAATGAGTTATTTTGATATTAAAATGCGATTTTTTAAAAATTTAACTCAATGTCGAAAATGAAGATTAAAGCACCGTGAAAAGTATATATTTGCAAAATATAGTTCAGCAAACGTTTTTTATGCCTAACTTACTTTTTTACTGGATTTGCTTGGGTTCGCTCGAATTACAAATCTTTTGAACTGAAGTTCTATAGTGCTTTGCAGATATAAAGGAGAAAATAAAACGTTAAACGCTTCAAAATTTTTAAAAAATATAAACTAGAACAAACCAAACAGAACCATTGACAATTTTTAAAAATTTACAAAATTCTAATGTTTAAAATGTTTAATTCTAAAGTTTAGTTAATTGATAATGTAGCATAAAAAATTTCAAAGCAGTTCTTGTAAACCGTTATAATTATTATTTACTCTGAAAGTATTATTTCAACTCAGGTGACACAGCAGGTGAGTTTATCACCGAAAAAGCAATTAATTGTTTGAAATGAATTTAAAATGTTTCTCAGACGTTATGGAATAGTATTAAGTAAAAACTTGACTTTTAATCTGAAAAAACCTACGTTTTGTACCGAAGCAGTGAGTTGGAATTTTCAACTGAAATTAATGAATTCAAGAATAAGAATGAGAGCAAAAAATATCAAAACAATTGAAAAAAAGTGTGCTCATTTCTAGTTTAGACAAAGCGTATCACTGCAGCTGAAACGTATCTTATCATATGTATTCTGATTGAAAAAAAAAATAGTCATTTGCTATTCTTTGCACCTGGACGACTCATCTTTATTAAATGTCTTGAAATCGACTTTGACCTTTGAATTCCCAGATTAAATTTCCCATTCATAACGCGTAACCGCTTCTCTTATGCAGTATATGTAGGTTGCAAACTAAGTGCTCATTGAGCATTGTAAGATGGGATGGTTGAGGGTCACGATTTCCATATTTTTCCATCCCCGAATCCGCCATACCTTCACGCTCAAACCTGAATTCTATTTTTACTCTCAGTGAGAATTTCGATAGTCATGGAGCTTCGAGCTGAAACTGGACGCACCCCTTGAATAATAGCTTGTACTCATTCTATTCAACGACCTTGGCAGCTAAACATTAGTTGCGCTTTATACTATCCTTGTTTTCCGCAAGCATTCTGTGATGTTCACATTTTAGTTACAAATAAACAAAAATCTTTTGAGATGTTTATGTGTTTATGGCAGTAGGCAGTGAAAATGGATTGCTTTTAAGTAGGATTGCAGGACGCCAATGAACTCATTTTCTACAAGCTTTTAAGGAATGTTCTATCATTTTTACGGAGTTTCTGGGTAAGGTGTTTGGCATAGTGCACATAAACGGCAAGAAATAAAAGATTTCCAAAAGAAAAAAAAAACAACATTTGAAAGTAAATTCCCTATAATTTATTATGACTTGAAATAAGATTACGATGGGTTTTTTTTTCTACTTCTCAAATTACAAATTGGCTTAAATTCTGCATTTAAATATACTTTAAACAGATTTTTTTTATATAGAATCTCTGATTGAAACAATTTCTTTTATTTCTAAAATTATATGAATTAAATGTAATACACAATAGATAAAGTGCGACATTAAAACAACTTTGTTTATGCCATTAATTAATAATAATTATTTCCAATCATTAATAAAATGTAGTCTGAATTTCTTAAGTTGAATTAATATTTCTGCTCAAATAATAGTCAAATTAATTAACAACAAAATTTTATGTAAAAATGCTTTAAAAGTCAAGCATTATCTTTTAAACATTGCATCACGGTTTCTTTTTGATGAAATTAAGAAATTTATCATAAAGAAACCGCCATTTATTTGAACAAATAAATGACAACATTAAAATAGTCAATAATTCGTTAAAAAAGCTTGCAAGTTGGTTTCATTTACCTATAGATTCTGTTTTTTTGATTAGTTTATTTAATTATTTTGATTACAAATATATGTTTGATTATCATTGAACTTTTGTAAATGGGCACAAGTTTGTTATAGGGTTCTCAAATTAAACTTATTTCTTTCTCTTTATCCTATTATTATATTCAAAAACTAAATTTTCTCAAATACAACTCGCGATCCTAATAATTGAAAAGTTTTAATTGACTTATCACAACTGTTTCTATGCATATAAAAGAAAAAGAACCATCAAGTACAAATAAAATCATACCATTTCTATCTGATAAGAGAAGAAAAGTGATTACTTCGTTTTTTGGGTAGAGTAAAACTTAACAGAGACCTTGAAAAACAAAAGAAGAATATATATCTATTTTTTGCCCATCTATTTAAAGAAGTAGAATATCGAAGGAAAGTTTTAATTAATTGACTTATCAGATCAGACACGGAGCTACTAGAAATCATTCCGCGTGAAATGGGACGGTTCACCTTTCCACCTTGGGTGCCAATTCGATAAGGAAGTACCGCAGGTAAAGATCTACTTGCTCTCTATAGCAAACTTCTGGGTCGTTCTTCATAAAGATATTTTTAGATAAGTCATCCAGCAGATTAATAGTTATAAGGGGAAAATGAGGTCATTTCATAGTTTCACTTATATCTGTTGAACCCTTTGACAGACTGTTCTAGTTTCATGCTAGAAGACGTATCCGATAAAAGTGAATTCGTATAGAGTACAGCAGAGAAATACGGTACGGTATATTGGTGAATTTAAAAATGCCTTCAGAAACGAAATTTCATTCATACCAACATAAAATCTAGCACTTGAATATAATATGATAGAATGATTACTTGAAATAGAATCAATAGTAAACGCTTACTATGGCCCTTTTTTAAAAGAATACTATCCAACACTTTAATTGCATGGGCAGAAAAATTAATCCTAATGAAGAATTTAAAATTGAACTTTAAATAAACGCTGAAACTCCACCATGTGAACGTAATCAATTTGGCAGTAGAGCTTTTAAGCGAATGCGTATCGTTTATTAATTCCATCTCTACATTGACTTGAAATTGTTTCCATAATAAATTGTAATGTTAAGTTTTTTAAATTAGACTAGGACCATTTTCTTCTTACTTCCATAACTTGATACTTACGCTGAAGGATAGAGTGATATACTAATCACTTTATCCTTCAGAGCTTTTTTCACGTAAATCCTTAAATCAATTCCAGGAATGAACTGTAACGTTTATGATTACTGAGATAGCTTTAATTGCTGAACGAAAACTGAGTGTGATGAGGTATTGTGTAGGTTTGATGGTTAGATAGATATCGCCAAGAGAGAGAAGCATACTCCATTTAGCGATTGTGTCTGGCATGAAGCGATTATTATAATAATATAAATGATAGATACAATGTTGCAGCTGATGGAAAAGATAGATAGTTGTCTACTGATCATTACTTACAGAAATGTGTTAATAATCTAGATTTTCAAAAAATGAAAAGTAGTTTCACCAACCTATTTTAATAGCTAGGAAATGGAGCAAATGATCTTTTTATTACAAGAAATTCACTTGGTACTTTGTAATCGCTATAAATGTTTCCTTTCATTTGTCTAGTAATGATAAAATTTCGTCGCACACAAATATCTATTTGTTCGATTGCGCTTGCAAATTGTGATGTTTCTGAAATAGTTACTAGACATCGTAAAACATTTTGATAACTTGTTTTAGCGTAATTGCATTTTATATGTATATTTTTATTTACAACTACAAAAATAACATTTATAAAAATAAATTCAAAGATCTTGACAAATTTCGTTTAATTTCGCCCATGAATAGTTATTCCTTGATAGTTTTTAATTAATTTTGCTATAAAGATCATGAAATCTCTTCTGACGACAAATTTGAATTCTTCTGTCGCTTCGGTTTGTTCGATTTCTCTTTTTATTTCATGTTCATATCCTGTGAAGATATACATAAAAAATAGTCCATATCCGTTAGAATCAAAATGATTGCTTTAAAAATTCAAAGTGAATCGAGATTAAATGAATTAATCTCGATTTCAATTAAATAAAACATTCAAACTCAAAGATTTAGCATGATAAAACATTCAAAGAGTCAGTATGAAATCCTCTTATATAGCACACCACTTTCTGTGATAAACAATGAAATAGAAATTAACATAACACTCTACATTGATCGCCATTAAAAAATAAAATAATTACGTCTTTGGCAAGAATATACGAGTATCTTCCTTTATCATTACTCTTTTTCCTCATCCATCGTAGACAAAGAGAAAGATCCAGAAGATGATGCCTGGTCTATGGATGATGTTTAAAGGTTAAGGGAACATCCTCGAATGATGAGGAAAAAAGTCGGCGCTATTCCAATCTGGCTGCCGAGAATGAACTAATTTTTGTAGCAAGTGGGTGTTAGATCGACCTCCTCCTCAAAGGTCGTAATACTGATCGTGAGCATGGAAAGTTGCAAAGCTTCCATTTCGATGAGATTGGATTGGATAAACTGGTTGATGATTTGAAATTAGATGATGTAATTTCCTTCTAGTTAGTTTGTTTCTAATGATTGAACAAATCCATCATCGTAAGAAGTTAAGTTCAATAATTCCCTTCTAAAGCAAATTTTTACTATATATTTTCGAAATTTCTTTAAAAGACTGTTTTTAAAAATAATAAAATTAAACTTCAGTATTAAATTTAATTAAATAAACAGATTAAGCTTTCAAAGTGCACGGTTAATCTGGTCTGCCATGAATGTTAAACTTGGATAGAATGTAATATCCTGTTACAGCAAAACTTATCAAATACTAATAAAAATAAAGATGTACCGATAGTAGGGCACGTAATTGCTATTAAAAAACCTTATGCGGCGATTTGCTAAATTGATATATTTATCCATCAGAAATGTAACCCTTAGCATGAAATCCCGCTTAGAATATTAATAGTTACAAAATTCACATCTCCATTTCTTGTTCATACAATGTCCTCACATCCAATGAAAAACGATGACACTTAAATAAAAAGGTTTCAATATTAGATGTAATATGAAAAAAAGGATAAAGGGTGATAAATGAATAACAAATAATGCATTTTTAATGAAAAATCCTTTAAATTTCAAAAATTGAATACTTAATAACTTCTATGTCATAGAGTCTTTATATTCATGACACTGACACTTCAAATACTATCTATTTTAAAGTAAAATGAATAAAAATCAGAAAAATTTAATTTTCGCTTGGATTCGGATTAATCGCCTGATATCTATTCAGATAAAAGCAGAAGTATAATGATGGCATCATGAACAGTTCTTGAAAATTAAATTTATTGATAGTGTAATTAATATAAATAAATAGTGTCTAATTTATAGGAGAAACATTTCTTTTCAAATTTAAATTAATAATTAAGTTTATAAGTATGAATTAAGATTATTCATTACAATTTAGTTCGAAAGGACTTTTCCGACGCTTTCCGAATATTTTTATTTTCGTAGCCAAAAGATTATTATTTTTTTCCAAAAAGATTTCTTTCTTTTCTGCCAAAGCGAATGAAAATAAGTCACTTGTATTCCGTAAGCATGTGAATTGCAAAAACTCTGACGATTTATTTATACCGCCACTATATATAAAGAACTAAGATTTTATCTTTGTAAAAAATAAACTCGCTGCGATAAAAACTCGGTGTTTTGTAAGATTTAACCCAGCAGATTATCAGTAATTTTTTTACAGTATTCATATATTTATAGTAACTTAACTGCCTTATTCGTGTTGTAATTCATAATTTAATAATTTATTTTGAGTCTTGGAGTATACATCCTTTATAGTTTCAAATATATAGATAGTATATATTCTCACATCAATTTTCCTGATGACAATTAACTGTAATATATTTCCGTGAAACATATATTTTTTCATATTAAGACTAACACTTGAATCACACTTTATCACACTGAAAAAATGTGGAATATAGAGAACATAATACTGGCTGCGAATCTCATACTAACTTCAATTACATTTTATCATACCGAAAAAAATTATGATACTAACTGTGAATCCCATGCGAACTCCAGTTGCCACTTAAGACAACTAACGGCAGCTTAAAATTTCTAAAAGCAACTGTGATCGACCTCATATGAATAGTACATTAATTTCAAATGGAGTGAGAAAATATCCATGTGAAAATTTATTAAATGTACCTTACCAGTTTAATTCTGAAACTTGTTAAGAGTATTGCAACATGAAAATAGGATATCATGTCACATCAAATCAGGAAACAAATGCAATTATACATTGAAGAAAAAACACACGATTTTTGTCTTATAACTGTGAAATCTCGCGAGAAGACCGCATTATAAAGAAATCCTCAATAAGTGCGGTATTTAACTTCTAGTTTAATGTAAATTACTTTCCGGTTAATCCTCACATTCATTGAATAATAATGAAGTTTTCAAACTAAATTTCCCTTAAGAGTTTTCTCAGCATTGTCTTCTAGAAAAGAAGATGGAATTTTATGGGCTCTTGAAGGAAGTTAGATGCAGTGACATATTTTATCGTTTCAGTCCTGGTTTTTCTTTATGTAATTATTTCAGAAGTAAAACGAAAACATTTAACGATAGAGAATTATGTTATATTACTGATAACGGTAATAAATAAATTTTATTTGAGATATTTAATTACCTAAAATAAATTCGTTTCTGAATTCTTAGGAAAGTATTTGAAATTTTGATAAAATTTCTGTAAATTCAGTATGCATAGAAAACAATTTTGTTATGAATATATCATATAGATTGTAATATTTTAGATTAATAGATTGTAATTATAAAATCACAATTTTATGAGTTTTAAGTTGGGTTTACGGTCAGCCAGCAACAAACCATCCAGTACGATCATGCATGCGTAGAAACTGTACAGCAGCAAGTACTTGTCCCTTCGAGACAAGAACTTGTTATTGTCCGCTTTCACAGCGCATGCGCAATCTTCTTTCTGCGCATGCATGACTTACTAAAATCTTATAACTAGCTGAGTGTAAACCCACCCTTAATTAAAGAAGAAAAAATATTTTTATTTCGCAATGCCAAGGTAAAAAAAACTAAACAATACTTGCCAAATCGGGATATTATTTTTGTAATGAATTGCTAAAAGTAAAAAAAAAAAAAAAAAAAAAAAAAAGATCAAATTATAAGTAATTTTTGCATTAAATTTTTATAAAATTTCATAATTGATAATTCTATTTTTTAAATAAAATAATTTCCATTTTTGCAGCATATAAGATTATATTATTATAATTTGCTTATATTTTCACGTTATTGTAACGAGTCTGTCACAAAAAAAAATGAAGAGAAATTACATTCCGGATTGGAAATAAGAGATTATGACATTAAATAAGAAGCATTATATCATGTATTATAAAAATCTCATCAGATCTTTAGTGTCCATTTTATTGACGCTGTATTTGGATTTTTCTCTTTATTTTATTGTGTTTTCTTCTGTAATTACTTCGGTTTAAAGAAAATTGGGCTGATTTTTTTCTGAAATTGCGTCCACCAATAATGTATAATGACAGTTTTAGGTTAAGTGTCCGATTTTATTTAGTCAGTTTTACAACTTTTTTGAAAAAGAAACAGATGACTAGGTTACATTCCATTCTTTTTCACATACCATAAACACCTGATATAAAAAAAGCTATATTCTAAAGAAAGATTTATGCAAGGACTTTATCATTTGAATACAGCTGAAGTTAAATAATGTTGGATTTCCATGTAGGAGGTCCTGAATAATTAATTTTCTACCAGCGGACATAGAAAGCAAAACTGTGTCATTCTCTACCTTTATCTTTTTTCTTACAACGTCAATGCAAATTAAACAAGAAAATGATAAATGACAACTTGTTCGGTAGTTGCTATCATGAAAAATGAATGTTGTTTAATATTCATTCGTCCATTTTTCTTTAAAAGAGAATAAATAGATTAAGATTATTTAAATTTGTGTTTTGCTGTAGGAATGTATTTATGTTGCCAGTGTTTAAAATTAGCGGTCTGTAAATGAAGGTCAGTACTTTCTTCTGAAAACAAGCAGTATTTCTGTCAACAATGAATAAAATATTGTAAAAATATTTTGGTGGTGACATTTCTATAGTAATATAAAAGCGATGTTTATTTATTTAAAGCCCAATTCTCACTTATCAATCTTTGTTTAACCATTACTAAAAACAACGTTTTCAAACAATAGCTCAATTTCAAAGAGAATTCCATCCTAATCTCAATGCTTTCATTTCTTTTTCTTTTTACATTTTTTTTTTTGTATATTTTCTAATTTTTTTTTTTGCTTACATTAGTAGTAGTATTGTTTTACTTACACATTAATAATTATATGGACTGATTGTTACAAGAATTTATTTCTTAAATGTTAGTTATAAAAATAAACTTATTCTCTTTATTTATTTTTGAAAATTATAAGTTTATTATCTTTATCTATTTATAATATGTTCTGAACCTAGACTAATAGAACTTTTTTTTCACTTATTTCACCAGTTTTGTCGCTACCTAATTACCCTAATAACCTTATTTTATATATTTTCTAAATATAAATAAATTTAAATCTTATTTTTTTTCAAAGCAGTAATGCTTTTATCAAATAATCTAAACTTAATTTTTTAATCCTTTTATTGAAATATTAATCCAGTTTTTAAGTTTTTCATACGGATTTATGCTTTAAGGATATATTAATTAACTCTGGTTTCTGAAGAATAGAGCCATAACTTCATCTATCATTTTTTCCCACTGGAATTTTTTAAAAATAAAGACATATTATATTAAAAATTTGATTGCCAAATATTTATTCCACTTCGTTAATGAAAGTAATTGTTTAATTTGCTTAAATTAACTTATTACTTTTAACTATGATATAGCCGACGGGGGAAAAATTATATTTTTACAACCTTTTTTCTGAATTTCCAGCGTTCCATTTAAATATATTTTACATATTCAATGAACGTAATCCTTAGTACCTATTATAAAGATTCAAAATAATGATGAAAAAATATTTTCTCTAGTACTACAAGCAAAATAATTATTTGTTATTTCTCCGTTTCAGATACCTACCATGGACGTGGCTGTTTTTAATAGCTGGCGTCGCTTCTTCCTATGATCAGCCAACTCCTTTCAACATTGACTATTCGCCTGAATGTGCCCTCGTCCTTAAACAAAGCAAAGGGGGACCTCCTTTTAAAAGGTCGCTTGACGCTGGTTTAAGTTACCTTGCAGACTATATACCAAGGTAAACATGCTGTTTATTGTTTGAATGATTTTTTTTTTTTACATTTCATTCTTTTCGAAAGACATGTATGAGCTCGCTGTTAAAAATAACCATTTTAAAAAAACGTTGAAAAATAATAAATTATGTCAATTGATAATATGCCTTATCTTTCTATATTCATTAAGTAATCGCAATAGTGCATGATTTTAAGAATTTTTATTTATTATTTATTTATTATCTTATTGGTTTAAATATAAATATACTATATAGATCTTTAAATACCTACTCCATTTCTTAATTATGCTACAATAAGTAAATAAAAATTGTTAATAAGATATCCTTAATGCGAATTCAAAAGTAAGTATGAGAAGAAAAATACTATTTTTAAACCCAAGTTTATTATTTCAAAATCCCTGTTGTTCAACTTATATATCCATATTTAAGTTTTAACAAAATATGCATACAATTGTTTGTTTATTTCTTTCGATAGTTATATTGTCTGCTCAGAAACTATAATTATACATGTTAACAGTTCGTTTAAAAAAAATTGTTTGATCCTTCTTTGCTTCGTTTCGAAAAAATTCATTTAAAATAGTTCGTTGTAAATTGCTTTAAGTGTGAATGTAAATGAAATGTGAATATATGAATATCATTGCAAAACTCTCTTTTCATATTCTAGTTGGCAAAATGAAAACATCGATCAAACATGTATTCGATACGAAGACATCAACAGAGCGTTACACGAGGCCCGCAGAAAATTCGGTAAGTGTAAATAAAGAGAGTGACATGTCTCTTTGTGCGCATTCTGATAATTCTTTGTAGGCAAATATTCATATTCAAGTGTATCTAAGAAATTTCATACAAAATACAAAGACAGCAAAAGCATTTCTGATGCAGCAAGTTTGCAAATAAGAAACCACTGCCTTGAAAAAGATAATATTGTCCTTCAGCTATTATCCTGAGCATTTTAACAAAAGGATGCAGCCTATGAAACCCGTTCCAAGAATTATTTTACCATCAATTTTTCAAATTTATTTTTGAACTATAAGTTAATATTTGGTACAGAATAAACCCAGGGGAAAAAAACTTTTAAATTAATTTTAATATTTTTGTTAATTAAATTAACAATAAAGGATTTTCAGTGTTATTATTTAGTTGACACCTACTGCTTTCTATTGGAAATACATTCTCAGTATTCTTTCAAATACTGTTAGAAAAAATAGTCATATTGTGAAGATATCGACCGGATTTAAACGGTACTTTAAAGTACACTCGGTAAATAAATGGTTAAACAACCAAATGCGTTCGATTGGAGTTAATGAAAACTTGTTTTGGCACTGTATTCATTTTTTTAATCATTTTTTTCTTTATTTTAGTATTTTTCAGAAATAACATTAGAAAATATTTAGGCAAAAAAAAAAAAAATGTTCACCATTTTACAATATAAAATCTTACTTCTTTAATAATGTCAATTTTAACTATTTTTTTTTTATTTCATAACACAAATTTATGAAAAAAGCGGCAAATATTTCTGAGGGAACAACTGTATTCAAGAATTATATTTGAAATTTTATCAAGGCAGAAAGCGACTGCATTAACAAAAATAAATAAAATTCAGTAATATTTTATATCTTAATTCAATGTAACTGAAAAAAACAATCTTTTCTTAAATGTATTACTTTCTTAAAAATAGAGCTTACAATTACTAAGAGATCATTTTCTATTTAATAGCTTTGATAGAAAATTATTCTATAGGGATTTGTAATTTTTTTTCAAAAAATCATACGCCAACATTTATTAATCTGACTCGTGTGACTCACCAATAAATCGACATAATTCCAATTTTTTTTTCATTCAAACTTAGGGAGTGTTGAAATGTCAGAATACAGCAGAATCTCGAAGTCGAATATCGTCAATATTTCGATTCTACATCTGTATTGCCCACGCAAACAAAAAATCAGTTCATTTTTTAAATTTTATTTTCAATTCAGAATAGTTCATTCATAATATTAATGATTATCTAAATTACTATACTTATCAGTGAACTTTTCAACACGCGCGTGTCTTCCTTTATCTTCTAAAGAAATCTCAAATTCTTCAGGCATGCTTCATTGGCCGCATTAATATTTTAATCAACGTCAAGTCTACACGGAAATAGAGCCCGAAGGTAGGCAGCAAATACCAGTGAGTAATTTTTCCATCTTGTATTCTGAAATTGCCTGGGGATCAATGAAGTAGAAGATGAAAATCATAAGACAACATGTTTAACATGTTCTGAAGGATCTGATTGTCTAGATGATATTCAAAAGGAACAGAAAATCATTGCTTCTACAGATATACAAAACATCTAAGTAAAAAAAGAGGAAATATGATTCGACTAAAGTTTTGAATGAATTTTATGAAGATTACTATGAACTCCAAGTTTCGACAATAGATGTTACACCTCTCTGTAACATATAAACAAAAATATATGAAGTTAAGCTGAGTAATTCAAAACAAAAAGGAATTGTTATTTTGCTCTTATTTTTCTTGAAATCTACATAAATTGCCTAAAAAATATTTCTTCTAATAAAATGCTTTGCTTGGAACGTAATATACCATGCAATTAAAATAATAATAAAATTAAATTTCGTATTGAGAATTGATAGCATATTATTACTTTCATAAAGAACTTTAGTATTTTCTTTGTTTATTTTTCTAATTAATTTTTCAGTTGACTGAAATATTTGCTAAGGAAAGTTTTACCAGAAGAAAGATACAAATTACTTTCTGATTTTTAATGTAAATAAATATAAAGTAAATTTTAATTCTTGTTAATTCAAATTTCAGTTATTTAGCTTTTGACAATGTACAGTGAAATAAGGTTAAAAATGATATTAATTAAATTTATTAGAGCAAAAAAGGAAACATTGTTTGAGAAAGCCTTCACTTTCAATCGGATTCATGTCAATTCAGTAACAAATAACATTTTTGTAGCTTGAGGACAGAATAGAAGATGATGCATGTGGACAGAATAGAAAGTACTCCGAAAATACATTCTGAAAAGAAAATTTATATTGCAACATATGCAGTTTATTATATCTATTACCATAGCCGAGTTTAGCATATAATACTAAATTCAAAATTAATTTAAGGAACAATTAAAATGTTTAAACACTTTGATATCTCGAAAGCGGTCTCTTGATTTAAAAGAAATTTCATTTAGTTATTCAAATATTTCACGTCCAATTTCAGTTTATTGTATACTAGCCGCCTTTGGCGACCATCCGGTTCGCCAGTATTACCGCTCGCTACAATTTTCAATTAAATATTTTAAGTAACTGGTCTCTTAAAGGATTCTCAAACAAAACATTTTTAATCTTCAAATTTTGATAGTCATACCAAACATATATTATTTAGATGGTTTCGTTCAATTTACTATATATATTTTTCTAATTTGTTGCCATTTCCGGTAAAACTTCAACTTTAATTAAAAATGTAAATGACGAAATTGCAATTAATATTAAGATATTTTTTAATAAAACCAAGCGTTTTATTTTATTTATCATCTTTATTGTTATTTATTAATTATTATTATTATTGAATATGAGTATTGCAAACATAACTGCTCGGTATTTAAGTCTTATGTTAACTACAAAATATTTTTCATAGTTTATGTAATATCTCAAACAATAATTCAACAAAAATTTCTGAGATTCAGTATAAAATTCAGTTTTTAGTTTTGCTTTCAAAAGGATTGAAATGAAATCAATAATAATATTTTGTTCCTGCTTATAAATATATTTCAAAAATTATGAAGTCTAAATTTAATGCAGTAAGGTATCATATTCTGATAAATATTCTGGACACACCAAATTTTAAATGAATGAATGTTTCTATTTTCCACGATCAATTAAGACTTATTTATGAAGTTTTAAATGTTAAAAATTTAGAAAAACTCACCATTTTCATAATCTTAGGCCAATTAATCTTGAGAAACCTGCGCGCTTATTGGCGTATTTTCTTTGAAACGATCGATGAAAAATCTAAAATTATCCTTTTTTTATTGAATAGTGATATTCAAATCTTCATAAATCAGTTAGTTTAAGTGATTTGAAATTAACTCTTAAAAGTCAGTGATTTAGTTGATTGGAAATTAACTCTATGACCACCATAAAATCTGTGCTATCTCTTGTGGTGTATGCATTCTCCTTAATATCCGATCGAATAAAACATCACATACAAAAGTACTACAATAGAACAAACACATCAAAAGTAAACATAACATTTCAATAGTTGCCAAAAACAAAACAGAGAAAAATGCAATTAATAAGCAGACGATATTTAGAAAAGTACAGATATTTAGACTGGAAAATGAAATTATCTGAAATTTACCACACGTGTAGACGATATTTACTAAAGTAAAAATATTCAAACCTGAAAAGGAAAATATATGATTTATTCCATCAATAAATGCCATAAGTTTGTTTACATCTTCATTATTTTATGAGTCATTAAATATCAAAATAGATCCGGGACTGAATAAACACCCTGTATAGAGTGTAAAAGATCATAAAATAATTTTTCTTGAATTTATTTTTCAGAAAAAATAATATTTCATATTTTTTTCATTTCCTACAGACACGTGGCGAAAATTATATTTTTGCAGATTTCATTTCCAAAAAGATTTAATTTATTTTCAGTTAGAGCTTTAATCAATGTGATGGCAACACTTTGAAAAAAGCTATTTTTTTCTCATGAATGCGAAACGTGCTTAATCCTCATTTTTATTTTTGACGAAAAAAATTATTGAAAAACATAGCTAAAATATTTATTTAAATATTCATTAAAAATAGAAATTTAATTTTAAGATTAAAACAGTAGTATCATTTAAAAGATAAATTTTTTATCTTTAACTTCATGTAAAAATATTTTTTGTGCCGTAATATTTTCGGTAGTTATAGCAAAAACACGCCAAAATTTCGCTTAATTTTTAAATAAATACAATTCTAATTAAAAATTTGAAAAAATAATCCCCAGGTGCACATTCCCGACCTCCAAGGTATACACGTGCCAAATTTGGTAGTTGTAGGTTGAATGGTCTGGTCTGTAGAGCGCCAACACACACACACACACACATTGAGCTTTATTATAAGTATAGATATAGAAGGTACGATTTTTATTCATTTTTAGAAATGAAACAATACTTAATTATTTTATGGATACCTTTTTGTGAATACTCATTATTTCTTTATTCTTTCACCTCTCAAATTGTATGTTATAAAACTTAACTGTTTTATCAAACTATATTTTTGCAAACTAATTGAATTTAAAATATATTTCTTTTGCTATTTTAGGAGAAGAAGTTCCGTATGAAGTCAAAGAACTTTCTTCAGTTTATCCAAAGGCGAATCATGTATCTATACCTGCTGAAATACTGTTGGAAACAGTTCGAATTTTGGCCCACAGGTATGTTAATTTTCTCTAACTAAAATTTCTTTTTATTTGCAAAAAATACATTCTGCTCAAATTTCCATTAAGGTCCTCCTCAAAAAATCAGTAATCCTTTTTTATAAACTTAAAAGAATAGCAACTCATAATGCCTGCTGTTCGCGTGTAACCGATTTTCCATCAGCATAGGAATTTTTATTATAATACTTTTAAATGAGTTATAATCGTTAAAAAATGTTAGATTAAAAAAATATTATTCACCTTGTTTAACGTCACATTTACGAGTATTCAATCAAATAAGTTACGAAATTATATCTTTCATCGGAATAAATTGCTTGTATTTCTAAAGAAAAAAGATGTTTGTTGATCTTTGAGCTACACCCATTCGTTTACGATAGAATGAAAAGTGAAGCTAAAGTGCACTTACTCAGCGATAAGTGAAAGTGAAATAAAAAACATGGTGGAAATTTTGTTTTTTTATTTAAATGTTTTTAACTTCTTTCGCTTGGGGATTGAAAATAAAAATGACATTCAAAATGTATTTTATTTGATATGCTAAACAATTTTCAATAAAAATAAGAGCATGAAGGCGTCAGCTGAGAAATCGTTTCTTTGGGATATTTATCTCCAGCGAGTTTCTTTGAGCGCTTTGAACTTTTGTGTTAGCTTATTAACGAGTTTTTGTGCTAATGCTGTTGATTGCTACAAGCCATATCTTTCTATATGTTTCGGCTAAATTTTGTTATCTATGTTTTCGTATTTTTTGTAAAATAAAGCAGCGTTACACGTTATTGAGCTTGCATTCCCTCACTGGAAGGACTTTATGTAAAAAGTCATTAAAAATATTATTTCCCCTTACAAGTTTGTGAGTTTTTATTACATTATTATATATTTTCCACATGAGCTCCAAAATTTATGCTTTTAAAAATGTATCAACAGACATTGACGTTTAATTTTAAATTTTCTTAACTACAATTTTGTTCTCTTTTTAACTTCAGAGTATCTCGCAGCAAGAATTTCTTATTAAATTTTAATGTCATACGTTCAAAGTTTAAAATTCGCAAATACTGATCACAAAATTTGCACCAAATTATATATATATATATATATATCTTTACAAAAATATGGAAAGAAACGAAAGTATTACCAGAAAATATATTTATTTAATGCGTATTGGCATTTCTGCGAGTACACATTGCATTGTGAATATTTTTAATTTTTGCATTATCTGAATTTTGCACAATGCATTCAATGTTATGATTACTTCTGAATCCAAATTGAGCGTTCTGTATTGATTTTTGAAATGACAAAGAGTTATGGAAAGAGAATATAACATAAAAAATGAAATAATCTTGAAACAAAGCCATGACTTCAAAATCAAAGAGTCACATGTTTGAGACTCGATTTCACTGAATATTCATAAGGAGCTAGTGCATGTTAAATCTTCTTCCTGCTACTGTGGCAAATAAGTTTAGAAATTATGCTAGCTCGCCTGTCATCTTCAACATGGATAAAAGTTAAAAATCGCAATTCTGAAGTAGATTGCACTTTATTTATCTCCAGAAACAGGGTGTTAATTAGAGTAATTTTTTAATTGGAATATTCTAATCAAAATTAAGATAATTTTCCGTTTATACCTAGTTAAGATTGAAATATATTTAGTATTTTCTTTACTTTTTAATAAAACTTTCTCTCTTGGCAAAACGTTTTGATTTACATTCTCCGAATTTTTCCTAATCTGCCCTTTTGTTTCAAATTCCATTAGAAAGCTAAGCATATAAAAAAAAAGAATATTCTTTGTCCTGTTCGGATAAATTATCTGCAATTCGGAACGTTTCTGGATGTTTTTTTACCTCATACATGTTATAAAATAAATGTTATTGATGTCTTGCATGAGTCGTTTCCTAAGTGAAGTGAAGAAGCGATCGGAATGCGGTCGATCGCGAGGAAACCCGTTGACCGATTTGCCATTGAGTCTCCTTTTTCACCCACGGCAAGAAAAACCCTCGGAAAGAGCAGTGAAAGTAAACCGTAATCGTCACTGCACCCACGCGCTCATGCGAAACTTCCTCTTTCTGTTACGTCAGGCACACCATCGTTACGGTACAGATGATGAAATCACCTGCCGAATCCGAGTTTTAAGCTTTCACCTGCGGTTTGTATGGGAACATCCATGTAACATGTCTAGTAAATATTAATGATGTGATGCAGAATAGCTTGTAGCAAACGAAAGCTGCAAAATACTCCGCAATGGCAGAAGTTGGCTTATCTTCATTAGCTGTAATAGTATTTCCTATATAGAGTTTTTAGTGTATTTGTATTAATATAAGGATATCAATTAATTATAAATGAAACTTTTTCTAATTGTGACAGTGTTTGTTGCCAAAATTAAAATGATAATTTGTTTAAAAATGAAACTATTTTGCAAAGTTTCATTCTTAATGTTTCATTCATTTATTTGCCAATATTATACATGAATGCAGAGTACTATTGCAATTACACAACGAATGATCTTTAAATTAATAATCTTTAAACCTTTTGAAATTTGGCATAGATTGAATGCTCAGCTCAGTTGTGGTACCTTATAAAAGTCTCAAGTATCCAAATGGTATAAGATGTTTAAAAACGGCACTGAAGAAGCAGAAATGTTGATTGCACAAAAGCAAAAAGTCGGTAATCTGCTGGAAAAGTTTTAATATTTTCTGACGATTCACAAGTTAACTTGTACATCCATTTTCTTCACAGATTCACAAGTTATCCTGTACATCCATTTTTTTTTCCAAAAAATCAATCCAAAAAATCCAAAATTATCCTGTACATCCATTTTTTTTTTCCAAAAGTCCAATCAATCCAAAAAAAGTTTAATTTCAATTCATATTGTTCTTCTCTATGTGGACAATAAAGAACCACAGCAGAGCTGTTACATTTCCCCTATAGAACAAACAGGCTTAATACTTTCAGACTTGTTTGTTTATATCACTTGAAGCTACTTAAGATAAATTTGATTTTAACTGGATGAAGAGGGGGGGAGTCTTTACCCTCTTAGCTTCGTGTATATCTAATATTTTCTTTATATAATTTTTTTAAAATCTCCCTAGCATATTGGAGGAAATTTGAAGTGATGAAGGATGATACATAAAATACACGGCATCATTTTAATAAGTAGTATTTAAAATAATTTTTAAGAAAGTAAAGTAAAATAATTTTTAAAGCAATGACGTATCATCACGTCAGCAATTCTTAGACAATCAAGTTTAGAGATATATAAATCAGTTTAAACTAATGACTAGTACTAGAGATAATTTACAATTGTGTATGTATCTAGAAGTAAAATAAAGAGATGTTGATTATAAATCGTAGATTAACCTGTTTTACTTTTCTTATTAATGAATATATATACATCCTGCTTGAATAAAATTACTTTCTTGTTAAATAACAATAAAATAAAATCTTACGTTAAACAACAATACTTTTCAGGAAATAAAATTCTTTCAGTAAATAAAGTAGTTTATTATAAAAATAAATAAATAAAAATAAAAGTGTTAGCTAATCAGATATATTTATAAAATTTCGTTTCAAAACACTGATAGTCAAAATATGAACTCAACTGTTCCAAAAGAGAGGAATTTTTACAAATGCCAAGACTTATATCCGACTCAAAATATATTATAAAGAAAAAATACCATCGCTTGAATTAGGATAAAGATTTAACTTACTAGAAATTATTTTGAGATTCCAAGAAAGGACGATATTGTACAAGATGATCCGAAATCTCTTATTGTAAATTTTATTTATGAAGAAGAAGCAGAATCTTGATCTTTTAATGCATAAGCGATATGAAATTTCTACAATTTAAAGCAAAATATTCCATTTAAACTTATAATTTATCATTTGCAAATAAATATATGCAAATATTTATTTTCAAAAAATTAGTATATCTTACAATTTTATATAATATTCACATGGGAGAAATCTAGCTGAAGCCCATTATAAAACAATAAATTGAGGATTTTCGTAAAAATCAAATCAAATATATATAATATTGTCATATTATTAATAGTAATATATATGTATATAATAATATTACGTCAACTATCGACATATGATGTAATTCTTGTTGATTTTATAAAAATGTATTTCACCAAGACGTGAATAAATACAGCAACAATAAACTGCGAATAAATACAGCAAATATAAGCTGCGAATAAATACAGCAACAAAAATTACGACATCTATAGAAATAGATATAATTTTTTGTAAAAGTAATGAATCTTAAACATTGTTGACTTAGGTTCATCCCCTTCATTTATTCAGTACAGTTTAAGAAATCCAATGGATTGAAAGAAAGCATTTTTGCTTCTAGAATTCTTTACTTGCATAGAGTAAAATAATCTCACTAAATGCACACTCAGAGAATCGTCTCAGAGATGTAAGTCTCAGAGAATCAAGACTCTTTAATGGGCTTAATGAATTTCTGAAATAAATTGCTTATTTCCATCAAGGCAATTTATACGCTCCTTAAAAATTATTAGACTCTCGAACATTAATTAAATTAACATTTTATTATCGAGGTTGTTTAATCCAAATAATTCGGTGAGGCTTTGAAAAAATGCAAGAGACCTGTCTTGCTTCACACTTAAGGGGTCAAGCAATAGAGGAAAATCCTTTTTCTTATCGTAACTTTTATTGAGACTTAGTATTTCACAACGAAAAAAAATGACATAGATAAAAATCTGGGTAGAAAGCGTTACCAGTTTCTTTCGAACTTGAGAAAGCAAGCCTAGACCGTTAGGTAACAAGGCGCGAAGATTACTGAACTCGCCCCAAGCTAACGTCCTTTGTAGGTCACATCCTGGAATCTGATCATAGCAGCTACTTTTCTTTTCACTTTATTGTCATTTTCCAGCATCTTACCAAAAAGTGTTTTGTGAAATCTTAACACGTGATGGTGTATCCATTTGCTCTTTAGGAATTGGTTATTAGAAAGATGGAGCAATGTCTCTCAATATATGATAGGAATTTTTTTCCAGATGTTAAATGTTTAATTCACCAACTGAGTTGTAATTCATGTGAATTTCAAAAAGTGAAATTTTTTGCTAGTTTATAAAGAAAATCTTTGAACAATCAATCTTCCCACCTACAGAATTTCAACTGAGAAAACTGGAAAGTATTAAATTCACCTCATAAACTTATAAGAAGAATTCTGGAAGCGGTGTTTAATGGAAATTTTCTATAAAAATGCATTTCTCTTATTTTTTTATGTTCTCGACTTATATTTCATTTCTTTAACAAATAAACTGAGTTACAGATATCGAATAATAAAACTCCAAGAATAAGTGGAATTTCTATTGTTTCTTCAAGAAACTTTATATTAAACATATAAACAGTTCTGTTTCTTCAATAAGCGATTTTAAACAAATAAAGAGATATGAAAAAAATAAATAGCAATATCAGTAGCATAAAGAATCTTATGTGATCCTTCAATGAATAATTATGATGTAAGGTGACGTGTTGTCAAAAAAGAATTATTTTCAAGAAGATACTGTCAAATATTTAAGTAAATTCATGAGAAAGACAGGACAAGAAAATTATCTCAATAAACATCTCTGAGCCAATGTGTGGTTATACTTATAAACTATGAAACAGAAAAATGTAAGTACTGAAATGTTGTAATTTGAGCGTCAAAGATATTGTACTTAGGCTAAAATAGAATATTATTATTTTTGCCGTTGTTATTTGCAAAAAAAAGAGTAGTTTTCAAATAATTAGAGATGAATTTTTGCATTGATCTGTATAACGTCATATCAGATGAATCTAAACATTTCTCAAAACATAATTAATGTTTTAGTAATAAACAGGAATTTTGTTTATTGAATATAACTACTTGACACAGTAATAAATTCTTCTTTCTCTATTTGAATATTAATGTATTTAATTTATTTATTTACATTTTTTATGAAGGATCTAATAAGATTAATTTTTTTCGACGAAAAAGAAATTTTGCAACATTTGTTACTATTTGACTTGAATTAACTATAGAGAGTGTTCAGATATCACTGGGCAAACTGTACAGAACCAGAATCTTTGCTTTCGAAACATAAAAATTGTTCCAAAGAACCATATTTGTACGATGTACAATTTTTGAGAAAATAGGAAAGACAAAGTATGATGTCATAATGGGTAAAAATAAACTTTAATATAAACAGAAACAGTAGTGCAACATATTATTTATATGAGAACTACTCAAAATACTCACGGTGGATTTTGAGGAAAGCATTTGCGTGTGCCTTACAACGGCTAACTGTTACAAACTGCTAACTGTTTGCAATTTAACATGGTATGGTTGTAAAACCATACTTCTCGAAATTTCCTAGAATACTCTCCGATAAAAGTCTTACTTCCCTACTCTAGCATAAAATTTTGAACCTTAAGTAAAGCAGCAAATGTCTTATAAGGCATTAGCAAACAATAGTAACGAAATATAGATCTTGGGCGAATCAAAGATTTTCATGAAATCTATAGTGATAATATGTATTTTGAGAACTTTTTATTCGACTGATTGAAATCGAACTTTTACTCAAACGACAGATGTAATCCCAAGATCACATATAGAATTTCACAGATTTCAAGTCTTTGTGTTTACAGGCACGCGCATTAAAATACAGATCAACAGACGGTCGATCATTCGGCATATTTAGTCTATCTCGACAGATCTCAAGATCTATTAATACGTCGATATCCAAACTGAAACATAGGTTATGGAAAGGATAAAAAAAATGAGATTATAGAAATGATTTTTTATGCTACTTTAGACATTAACATTTGGACATTTTGGGATGAAAGAGTTAACCAGTATTGAAATTTCTCACAATTAATCTTAATAATCTGAAAAAAAATGCTTAATAAAATAATAAATGAAAAAAAATTTTAATATATGTTTTCCTTCTGCTTTGTATTTACGATATTAAACTAGTTTATTCATGCATATTCATTTTTATGATAAACTTTACATTTGACATATGAAAACTTTGACATATTTGATCCGAGTTTTGATAATAATTTACATTAAATGTTCATTCAGTTTAGACATTAAACTTGCATGCCAAATTTTATTTAGTTAGTTCATTACATTTTGTACTTATTGAGTTTACTTATACTTGAATACCCGACAAACATTCTTTCTCTACATAGAACTCGTTCAAAATTGAAAAAGTTTACAAATTTGGATTTAAATCTATATGCCAAATTCCATTCGTCTTGACTCCAGCGTTTTTAAGTTCACAGAAAGACGAATAGACTGATATAATACCAAAAATGTGTTTTTCGAAATCAGGGAACTTTGAGCCGGGGGGATTCATCAAAATCTCTAATTCTAATTTTCGACGAGTTCAGTACTTTCGTTACACTTTGTATATGAGAAAGTAAAAATTAAGACCGTATGCAAACGAACAACTAAGTCATTTCTCTGAAGTAACTAGGCTTTGATATACCTACTCCTTTAGATCCAATCATATCCAATGATCGTGACTACACGATTGGTATCCAATATTTAATTCATCGTATTGCATAATTTTAAAAAGAGTTGAATGATGGTAGTTCCCTTAACGTTGTCCTTTTTAAATTGTTGTTCTTTTAAATCTATAAATTCCTAATCTTTTTAAACCTATAAATTACAACTTCTATTTTTTTAAATCTTTTGTATTTTAAATCCCTTTTGCAATTTCGTGAGATTCAATTAGGCTCACTTCTCTAAAATCTTATATAATGACACTTCTTTTTGCATTTTTCTTGAAAAGCATCATCCCTAGAAGTTTATTAACAATTTTTCATTATACTCAGAAGTGATGATTCTCCTTCTATATAACACTCAAACAATGGTACACTCGCAGATGAAGATCTTGGAAATAGTTTAAATTAAAATTTGGATTCCAAAATAACAAATGTAAAAATGAATTCTTTTTCATTCAATTACATAGATCTTAATAATATTGCGATTTCATTAGATTGGCCAAGATAAACAGTTACAGAACTGCTACTTTCTTGAATACCCCATTCGGCAATCTAAATGTGACATAAAGCTTATTTATCACTGTATCATGAAAATTTAAAAGTAATTAGCACGAAAATAAAAAAAATTTGCTGATTTATGTACGATAACAACGGAAACAATACTGAAAGCTATTAATATTCTTTTGATCTATTTCCCTTCTGAAACCGTTTCAACCTTACTTAGGAATGCGAAGCAAGTTCTGGTGAGGTAACTCATCATCATAGCACAAGATGAGAAAAGAAAAGCAACATTCGCATTTATGCTCATTAAACCGGATAAACATTACTCGAGGACGCATCAACAAGAAAAGTATTTTAAACATCGAATTAGATTGATCTCTGATCGTAATGAGATGAACGATCTTCTTGGCAATTTTCCTTAAAAAGATATTTCTTCCTGCTTTCATTACTTTCACCTGTGGTGCAATCCATTAGCGTCGTGATGTAAATTGGCGCAACATCGAGACAGTTTATTAATTAGTTAAAAAAGATATGCAGAGTTTATTGATACACTTTCATGATTGGTAAGTAGATCAAAATTGCTGTAGACAACCTCTCCTTTTCATAATCTATCACCCTGCGTATTGATAAAAGATAATGGAACTGGATTGTGCTCTCAAATCAGTTCAACGGGCCATACCCTAATTTCTCTGCCAGCCATTTTTATTCTTTCTCTTACAGCAACACGATGCAGAATAACAGAAAAATAAAACTAAAGTGAAATCGATTTCACGAATTAGCATTTTTCACATTTGTAATAGAATGACAGAAAAACAAATACAGCGGATGAATTTCAGCCAACATGAAATCGTTTAATGTCAATCGCTTAGAAGAACTCTTTTCTGAATAGTGAGGTGATAAGGGACCTATCCAAAATATTTGTAAAAAATAATAATGAGATCAAATAGTCACTGTAATTGGTATAATTCGTGAGGCTTATGGCAGATTTAGATCCTTGTTTTAGTATTCTAAATGCGTACAAAACCGGAAGAGAAGACCCATATATCATTCAGACAGTGCAGACATCTGTATATTTCGATAATAAGTTCGTTATTTCCTATTCATTCTTCTTTTTTATGATTGTTATAGAAGCGTTAAACTCTCTTTTTTTGGAAAAAGAATACTTTTGTTGTAACGAATGTTAAAGGATTTATCTTAAAAGTTTGTTCATCTGAATTTTGTCTAAAAAAAGTCAATATCTTTTGTTCATTTATTTTAGAAAAACTCCATTAAAAAGATTATTTCCGTTTTATAAAGAAGGGCTGAAATTAAAAAGCCCT
>JAPMOR010119946.1:151245-171335 GCA_026543865.1 Argiope aurantia
GAACTCTGAGTGGAATGTGTAATAATCTCGACAATCCATCCTGGGGAAGTGCTAGATCTGCTATGATTAGATTCATTCCTCCAGCATATGCTGATGGTAAGATATGTTATTTGCATTAGTCTCTATAATGTATGCATGACGGAGCTTAGTATTAAAGGGAAGAAGCTGTTCAGAATACTTATTTTTGATAGATATAAATCTGTCTTTGTTGAATATTTTTAGATTAAATTGATTAGACATCTTTTGTCTTTTCAACGACTGATCTAAAATGCTTCAATTGTGTCTATAAACACAAGTATATAAAAAATAGATGAAATAAATAATGAATAAATGCAATAGTTTTATCATTTTAGGATTAACTTAGCTTACAACTGATTTTCTGTCATTCTAATCTGGAAAAACGATCGTAACAATTTATGAATGTGTAAAATTGTATTAAAAGGGAAAATTTTATTTCCTATTTGTAATTTGTATTCTGAAAGCGATATAATTCTATTTAAAGTATAATGTATTATTTTAGTACAATTTTAGTTCGCATATGAAAAAATTCCCCTAAATTTTGAGAAACATTTATTTTTTAATTTTTATATATCTGCACTATAAATCACTTAAGTCTCTAGTTAATATTCTGATCATACTAAATAAAGATTCATTCTAAATTTTAAAATAATCTTTAAGAATGTAAACAAATATAATCTTTTAAATACTTAACGTTGATATCACTGCATGACTAAATCTCAAAATATCCTTTTAAACATGGAGAATTTGACTGCGAACAAAGCCCTTTTCACCTTTCAAAAAAAGTGCTTTCTTCCCTTGGTATTTATTATTGGTAAATAGCTATCATTCTTAAGAAAAAAATCTTTAAGGTTATATATTCTTTTGAACTCTCAGAATTATAAATCAGCTATCATAAACAACATGAGGATATAAAACCATAAAGACGTTGAAGCATCTGCAGTTTGATTAGCATTTCATATGGATTGATTTTTTGAAGTAGCTAGATTTTTATACATTTCTAGTCAAACTTTTATATAAAATTGTAGGAAAAAATTTAGAACATTATATATCAATGCATACGGCTCAAAAACATATCAAACTCGCCATTTCACTGCATTTTCTTTTTAATAAAATTTCGAAAATTTTTATTCTTTTTATTTATCTTATAGGTATATCCATCCCCAGGAGATCTTTTGACGGATCACCCCTTCCCAGTCCAAGAGTGGTGAGTTTGGTAATGCACCACGACGTCAGTGAACATGATTTTGGTATTTGTAACATGATTGCAGCCTGGGGTCAAATGTTGGATCACGATCTTACGAGAGCAGCCCCATCTCTTGGTAAGTAGATAGGATATGGTTGGAATTTGACAAGAAAAAATCGCATTGATGAGTGATACAAATATTAAACCAATAATTTTGATATTTATTTTAATATTTTAAACCCCTTAGATGGCAATTTAATGATTTTGCATTACATTAAAATTAAAGTAATGCTATTGAAGAATGAAATGTCAATCAATGATCTTTAATTGTTGTCTATTTGAATAACCTTAAACATTATGTGTGATGAATGAGTTATGCTGAAAATTTTTTAACAATCCTATTTTAACGTGGCATCAGATATTATGGCAAAAGAATATATAAAAAAATTTCCATTTTTGATTAGATGAACTAAAAATTGTTGGATTTTATCATTCATGTAACTTCTATGTTAAATCACGCCTAACATTAACTAAATTCTTACAAGCAAACTTATTATAAAAAAATCACAATAGTCCTCGTTCTAACAGTTCACCCACTATATGTGATCTTAATTGTAATTTAATGTCTATAATGTGTAATGATTGCTTTTAGGATTTTATAAATTTGAATTTTATGATATAAATAGCAAGGAAATATCAATAAGTAACGCACATTATTTTATACAATATAATAAAAAAATGAAATGAATGATAATATGAAATGGAAATCACAGTATTGACATTTTTATTAACTTCTCGGTATAACTGCCGTTCATGTTGAGGCATTTGTCTCAGCCCTGGATCAGTTTGAATATTTTTGTCTCACAAAATGCCGTAGACCCATTCGTGGAAACTCCAAGGATTAGTTTTTTAACTGTAGTTTAGGAGTACCCATCATAACCCCCCCCCTCAAATTTTCATCTGTTCAGACCTATGAAGGAGTTCCTCGTCAGTCAAAATTTTTAATCTGATGACGACTTCATATGGCCTGACGCCGTTTTGCATAATGAGTATTTTCAAACCTGTCAAGAGTTGAAACAAATGTTTCAACCTGAAAGCAATTATGCCCAAAAGTAATAAGTTGGGAATACTTTCATTTCCGTTTCATAATATCAACCACTGCATTTTCTTATTATTGTGTGCTAAGTTATGAAAGTTGATTATTGATATCCCCCTCCTACATTGGTAATAATTATCACTTATCTATGACTAATTATCATTAACTGTAACACAATGAGAAAAATTTTTATTCATGAAAATTCAGAAAATTTTTTTAAAGGAAACTAATTAAAAAACTGTAATGTTTGGAAATATTTTTTGAAAAATTAAATTATGAAGAAATTTATTAAAGTTCTAATTTTCATGAAACAGCAAATCTCAATAACAAAAATAAATAAATAATAGTATTTTCATAAGTAAGAAATGACAACAAAATAACAAAACAAACAAACAAACAAAATTCCATACTTATTGCATGAATGAGCTCATGAAATTATTGAATTAAACAGTTTTTGTGTACATTCCCAATCACCCTGGATAAATATCAATAACCTCTAAGCAATGCAACAAAACAGAAAAAGGGGGAAATTTCATTCACGTTGTTGAAATCATTCTTTAATTGCCATTGTATCATAGCTTATATATCTCAAAAGTAAAAATAAAACTAAAAAAATTTAGATACCTCACGTATTAAATACCAATGATTATATGAATTTTTCCCTGCATAAGCTTTAAAAAAAATCTAATAGTAAACATCCCCCATTCTTCTTTAAGAATTCATGCCGAACGTGCAGAAATTTTAAATGTTAATTTATCCATTGAATTCAGTACCCCGCCCATTAAAGTAAAAATAAGTTAGAATAAAAAATAGTGTCAATAGCTTCAGATATTATATACTCCTCTTTATAAGGAATAAAAGATGAAAAAAAAAAAAGAACGAAAGAGAGAAATTCGGAAGGAAGAAAATAATCGTAGAGCAATTGGAAACGAAGACCTTATTCAGGCTAACTGTTCTAATTCTGAAAGCGATAAAAACAAGGAAATTCTTTTATGAGATGTTAAAAAAATTATAAGATTATGTTTGTATTATAACCACGTACGAGGCTAAATGCACGCACTTCATTTAAAGTGTCGTTGTTAGTTCTTTTTCCTTTTTCTCATTTGGGAAGTAGAGTACCCTAACATTACAAACAATAAAATGAGGAAACACGTTTTTTAAGTCTAAAAAAGACTTTCGCGTGAATTTGACATTTGGGATTATTTATCTTTGGTATTAATGATCATCTAAGTGTCTCTAAAAAATAATAATCTTCTTCAAGTTTTATACAAGATTTTTCAAAACAAATGAAATATTTAAATAAATAATTATGATATCTTATGGATTTTCTCTAACAAATACTGGAATAGAAACAGGCTGTGAATCTTAGCCGCAATTCTAATGATTCTAATTCCGAAGACTTAAAAAATATTGAACAATTCATCACAATATATTAAGTAAATGTTAGATGTAACAATATAAATCCTAAATTGACATTTAATGTAATTTTCAGTCAAATGTTTTGCTACTGAGCGATTTTTTTAGATAAAATCAAAGAAGAAAAATGGAAATACAATGAAAAATGGAAAAGCAATGAAACAAAAATGGCGACTTTTAGTTTCATTTCTTTTTTCCTTTTTCTTATTTTTTAAAGCAATTTTCACGAAAAAGTTATGAACTTATTTTTTGCATCTCTAATTTTAATTCCATTCAAATTATTTTTTCGTATGGCTCTCCATATTTCATTTTTTATGAATCTTTCAATCATGAAAAAAACATTTCATATGATCTTTTGTAAATCCTTCACTGTTTATTAAAAGATGAATTTTTTTAGTCTGTTTATTAAAAGATGAATTTTTAATCAAAATTTGCATTTTATAAATTTAAATATAAACATTTGATATCAATACATATTATATAATAAAAAATTTTGCATAATAAAATCAGCTTAAAAATTATTTAAAATTATCTTTTTGAGAAAACAATTATATGCTTGCATATATGTGTATGAGATATATCTCTTGTCCCACCAACTTGTTCACAACTTAAATTCAATCTACTTGGATTTTCTGACTAGTTTTGACTAAAAGAGAAATCATTTTGAACCTAACAGGAAATACCTCGATCCACCAAATAAAATCCTTCAGCGTACTCCATCAAATGAAAATTCAATTGAAAGTCTGCAATTAATATAATTTTTTTTACTTCAGCTGCTATGTATATGCATATCTTTAGCTTTCTCGTTATAAAGCTCGTATATGGTTCTTGAAAATAAAACAGATATTATAGTAAAAGGAATCAACGGGTTTAACTCGTAACCTTCACCTATCTCACAATTAATTGCCTCGTCAAATGTAAGCGCAAGTACTCTGATGCATAGCAAAACACCATGCGGTAACCGATGAACTAAAATATGCTGAATATTCCAAAAATACTTTAGGATATTAAAAAAAATGCATCATGATGGAAACTGCGGCATTTTATTAAAATGCAAATATTATATTATTCTAAAGACAATGAAACCGCTTAACGGCAATCGCTATCGAATTATATCAGAGATCCTTATTACAACAAACCGCTGAATTCGAATTTTTTACTTCAGGCATTCAATGCATTCACATCACTAATGGCAAGTTATTCTTATTCGTGACTACAAAGAAAAAATGTAAACAATTCAATCAAGTATCTACATTATATTAATTGTAATAATGAAGATAAAATTAGAATTCATCTCATGCCTTCAATTTTACTATTATTGTAAAATTTATTTTACTTCGTTGAATTGTTGACACCATATGCTCTGGTTCAGTTGACAAATTTTACGCCCTTATTTCATAGATACCCGTAGCAGAAGTATTGAGTGCTGTAAGACACCAACAGACAGGAGACATTACAACTGCTATCCAGTGGACATCCCTCAAGATGATCCATTCTACAAATTTTTTGACAGAAGATGCATGAACTTTGCTAGATCTCTAGCTGGTTTACAGCCAGGATGCAGACTTGGTAAGCAAAAAGTTTTTAAATTCAAAATTAAATTTTCAACGGGGAATCAAATACTCTTTCAAGTATAATTCAAACGCCTTTTGTTTGAAAAAAAAATCTATGTCCCAAAGAGTTTCATTTTTGATACGTTAAAGATTAGATAATCAGATTTTTTTTGTTGGACAAACTTCCGGTAACTTAACTCGTAAAAATACTGCATAATTTCTGTCAAAAAAGTACGATATTCACAGCTTACTTTTCAGTAAGATTTCGAAGAAAGTAAAGCATTTTTCGTTAACTTTCTCTTCAATCTGACAACATAATAAGGATAACTCCCACGATTTGGCTTGTTAAGAATAGCGTGCAAGTAAGGTCCTTGTTAACTCAAATTTAGTAAGTGTTATTTATGGCCTATTGATCACGGAAACGAGTTAAGCGTTGACTAATGAAGAGAAAAGCTGAAGAATAATTGAAACAGATGTTAATTTGTAATTTTTCTTGTCGTGCAAATTATGGTAAAATGTCAAGCAAGACTGAACTTATACAATGATATAATTTTTTCAGTCTAGTTTATCGGCGAAACAGCAATTTGTGAATTAAAATCAAAATTGCCTATGAGATTAAGAAAATATTTTAAAACCTTCTTTTCTGTTAAAAAAAATTGTTTCTTTTATTATTCTTTTAATATTATATCAGTGCATTTATTTTTTATTTTTAATTAGTAATGATCTGATTTCATAAATATATGATATTAAGAGAAAATAACTGATAGTTTGTCCTCTCCTTATGAGCATACAAATTTCAGCCATTAGAAATTCTTAAAATTACAAGCAAAATCGATATTCATAATACAAATCGATAAAAGTTATGCTATTCATGAAATGTATGCTAAAACTGAGTAATTCCGGCTACGAAAGCTCTTAGTCTAGCTATTAATATTCATCCTCAAGTGAAAAAACAATTGATTAATAAAAGTGAATTGAATCTTTTGAATATAATTTTCAAAGCATAAATAAGACTTTTTATTTAAGCAACTAACGATCATGTACATATATCAAAATCATATACGTATATTATCACCAAATCCTAACTGTTAAAATAATAAACACATTTTTTAATGCGATCCTAACGTTGTTCGCATAATAACATAAATTTTTAGTTCCTCCGAGAAAACGCCTTTTTTACATCCTTCAAAACATAGCAAAAAAAAACCCATTTTCTACACTCTTGTCCATGAATTAAGGATAATTCAGTCACGCGGGAATCGAATTATATAACCCGTAAAATGACTACACACATCTTCAAAAATCATATGTAAATTGCAAAAAGCCATCAGATGACACCGATAGTATGTCACAATGACGAGTGTGTAAGAGAGTGATGTATAAGGAATACTGGCAAAGAAGTAAAATTGTTCGCAAGCGCTTTATAAGCCTTTCAGTGCAATAACCGCATAGTTATGACACAAAGGACGCATTTGGATGATTTTTTGCATGGTAGAATTATCGGCCATCTGGGATGTGGGCTTACCCAGCTGGAATAATGGAAGTTGAATTAACTTGGAATCGACCAGAATGTCATCTCCAGGCTTTGGCGACGATTCCAAGATGATTGTAGTGTGAGTAGATGTTACAGCACAGGTCTCCCCCGAATTACAACTCCGAATGAGGACAGGTATTTGGCAGTTACTACCAAAAGAAACAGACAGAGCACAGCATCAGACCTATCTCATAAGCTCTCTTCAACCTCTGGTACGACAGTTTCAAGGTAGACCGTGTACAGACGCTTAGGGCAGATTGGTCTATATGCTCGTAGGCCTGTCAGATGTGTTCCACTTACTGCAACTCGCTGTCGCCTGCGGATAGCCTGGAGTAGAGAGCATGATTTGTGGATACCACAACAGCGAGCTTGTGTGATGTTTTCCAACGAGTCCAGGTTTAGCTTGTAGTCTGATTCTCGCCGGACTTTCATATGGAGAGCGCCAGGTACCCGTCACCACTAAAAGAACATCATTGAACGACACCGTTACGGTGATGCAGGATTGCTAGTTTGGGGAGGAATTACTCTAGGTTCCAGAACTGACCTGCATGTCCAAATTGGAACCATAACAGGCCAAATTTATCAGGACGTCATTCTGGAATAATATGTACGTTTGTTTCGGGGCGCCATGGGCACAGAATTCGTGTTTATGGATGAGAACGCCCGTCCTCACCATGCAAACATCGTAAACGAATGCCTTCTATCGGAGTATATCACCCGTACGGATTGGCCAGCATTCTCAACGGACTTGAATTCAGTAGAGCATGTATGGGACGTGCTTGGCCGACGAGTTGCAGTCCGTCAACCACCTCCTACATGTCTACCGGAACTTCGGAGAGCATTGCTTGTTGAGTGGTGTAATATTCCCCAATATCAGATCGATAATTTGATACTCTACATGCCTAGGCATTGTACGGACTGAATTGCATCGTCTGGAAGATGTACTATGTATTAACAATCATACCAACGATGTAATATTGGTTTTTATAAATAGGTTTTGTTTTTTGTAATTTTCTCCTGGAAGCAAAAAATCGCAATTTTTATTAATGATATCACACAAATAGAATCTTTTTTGCTCTTTACTTTTTGTTTAATAAATAGGCTTTACAAATAAGTCACATTTGTTTTGCTTCTGACTCTTTCTTATCCTGAACTTGCAATATCTTTAATTTATGGACATGAGTGTCCATACAGTATTTATTAAACTTAAACACTTTTTACTTACGCCAGTTGATGGAAAAGGAATTTTGAATTATAGACATAGCTAATTATTGGAAAAATAAATTTCGTTAATATAAAAGTTTTATATTTTCAGCATTATATTATCAGCAATCTGAAAATAAGTTAAAACTTTTTTTTATCAGCAATGAACTGTTGATAAAAAAATGACCGGTGCAAATGTGTATCAGCACACATTATAGAAATCAGCTTATGGTATATTGATATTAATTTTTAAATTCAAAAGAATTGGTTAAAACTTTCTAAAAATTTAATTATAATAATTCATATATTGAGATGTAGTACAAAAGATATTTATTGCTAGAATTTATGTGTTTCTGAAACACAAAATACAATTTGCTCATCTTTTAAAATATTTATATGTATTTTCATTCTTTATAGGACCTAGGTGGCAAATAAATGCTATTTCTGCTTATATCGATGGTAACTTCATCTATGGCAGCAACGAAGAAGTAGCATCTCGACTCAGAGAATTCAAAGGAGGTCAGTTTTCTTAGATATAAATAATATTGAGCTTCCAACAGCTTTTAGGGTCAGTTAAAGTAATTGGGAACGGATTTCGCACCTTGTCATTTTTTTATTGTTGATCGTATGAGAAGGAAAATAAGTTCATAATTTATATGAATACATAAACAAGTTCTGGAGGGCTCATTAAACAATGCCTTCTAATTGCCAATTAATTGACTAATCTCACATTTTACAGTTTTAGAGACATTCATCTCATTATGTTTCTAATTATTTCGGAAATTATTGGGCATTTGAAAGAACCTACCTAGACTTCTGATCACAGGAATGAATTTATTTTAGAAAATGTATTTGAGATGATGAGAACCTACTGTCTATTGCCTCAGAGTTTATTTCACTTCATCTAACTACCCCCAATTACTGTCACTTCATTGTTTTTCAATAAAAGTATATTCTATTTCATGGAACATCACATTTTAACTATCATAACTACTTAATATCTTGCATTTGTTTGTAATTAGTGACTGAATTTTATGAAACATGAAAAGGAAATACTTAAGAAGTAGAAACGCTGTTTCTATGTCTGAGTAATGAGTAAAGGCTGCTAATTCGATTTTGTAATAGCTCTCTTTTCAAATAAAATGTTGAATCACCTGTTCTACTCCTTTTTTGCAAACAATACACTACCTGAAAAAGCTTACTGAAGCAATAGAATCTGGTGAAGTAATCTTCTTTTCGGAAACTCGGAAATCACAAACGGTCATTAACCACAGAAACAAATTTGGATCTTGTGAAAGTTCTTTTTCCAACCTGTTAAATTAAGATTATCACCATCAACTTCATCCATTTCTGTTGTGTTGTGATTTATGGCACTTTATAAGCCCGCTAATAGTTATCTGATAGCGAATTAAGCCGAGTGAGCGTTTCTTGTTTTTTCAATAGCGCCAACTAGAGCCAAGAGTACGACTTAGCTACTTCATGCGTCACATTCGCTTGCACAACCCCATTTTACAGAGGGGCACATTAAAAAACACACACAGATAGAGCACAGAAGAAGAACATCCATGCCCGAACCGGAACGCCCAGAGCACGGGGAAGATGCGCTACCCTTGTGGCAGGATGCCGGCCTTAATATCTCAGATCTACAAATAATGAGCCTTCAGTCAGCTATGTTCAACATAATCGATCAATTTATACATATATGTTGAAAAATTAACTATTGGTATTATTCGTGACTAATTACTTTCTTTATCTTCATAACCTCCATTTCTTGTAGAAGAGAATCAAAATCATCATCTTCAGATTCTTACCTTTGCATCAATTTTTCTCTTCTTCCTCGAAATCAGTTTTCTTTAATTTTTTTCCAACTTGATGCCTAACAGTATCAAATCCTTATTAGCAGCCAACTTTCACTCATGCAAAGTAACATTTATGTTGATCACAAAATAGGTTCTTTAAAAATGTCAGTTAATTTATTACAAAATATTGACAGGACAGGAAACTATGGCCTTCTTAGATTAATTATCACTTCCTATCATATAATAGATTATTCCTAATGGTTGAAAAATCATTTCATAGCTTTTATCATAGCAAGCCGGTTTCTAATCATCTCACACTCACGATGAAAATTGTCAAAGGTATTGAAGAATACTATCCTCTTCCTCAAAGTGCAAAAAGGAAAATTGAATCCGTTCGTAATTGTTATATTTTACATATTCAAAAAATATATAGCTTTGTAATTTCCCTTCAAGTTACTGAAGTAGGGAATGGAAAAGAAATTAGGAATGTTTTGTTTTCACTACTCTTGAGCACAGTTGTAATTAAACTAAGCAAACATTATAAAATGATATCGATGAGGAAAAATATTGTTTGTCCTCATGTAGAGTGCTTTAAAAAATACTCATTTTTTCTCAGGCCGATAAAGGTCACAATAGTCTAAAAAATTCAAATTTGTGACGAAAATGTATTAGGGCAATTAGGAAATGCAATCACCGCTCCCAATTAATCCGTCGTGATTTTACATAATTACTTATTTTTGAGGACCTTCTTTTTCACATGTAATCAATAAGATATCTTGAAAAACTATTATTTTAAACTCTGTGTTACTTATATAATATTTGTAAAATAAAGATGAAAATATATAGCAAATTATTAAAGGCTTAATATTTTTCTGTCGTAAATATATAAATTGAAGAAAAAAATTTCAAAAATTAAATTAGTGAAACTTATTAATTTAAATAAAAAAATGAGAAAAAATTAATCTTGGGGTTTGTATGAAGAATTAATTTATAATCATTCATTTGCAATTTTCAAACTGTGGCTTTCTTTATTATTTTCCTAATACATTTTCGTCACAAATTTGAATTTTTTAGAAATATTCATTTAAAAGCTATTTTTTGTATTTTATATATTGTGCTTTTTTATACAACTAGCATCATCTCTAACATAAATTTAATTTCTTTTGAGTTTTATTAAGAAAAAAATTCTCCGGGCCTGAGTTGTTCGACTCGAGTCCTGGAATAAGCACAAGGAACGCGCGTCATCCCTGCTTAAATAATTAGTTTTAAATTATATGCAATTTTTGTCAGTCAAACTAAATCAAATTTACAATTTGGTATTAAATTGCAAATAGCGAAAAGGTGAATAAAAATTATTAAAAATTCAATTAACTTTGATATTTTAGGTCGGCTAAAGACTTCCCCTCTGTACCGTAATTTGGGTTTGAAAGATTTACTTCCAATGAAGACGGTTGATCCCGATCTCGGATGCATTGCTAGACCAAGAAATATGTACTGCTTCGATGCTGGTAAGTAGCAGCTCTATCATTGTAATAAAAACAACACTTTTTGTCTACTAAAATGACAAAAACCATCTATTTCCTTTTTGTTCTATAACATAATGTCTCAATAAATGATCTGTTAATTGCTGAAGTAATGGAGAGTAATATTGAAACTTTATAGATCTTTACATACATATTTAATTAATGTCAAAAAAGTTTTACAAAATAATTGGTAATAATCTATACTTTTATAGGTAAATATTTATTCTTTATTTTTATTAACATTTTCATTGTATTTATTTTATGAACTGATACATCTCTAGGAAACACAAATTTTATTGCTCATAAAGAGTGTTTTGAAACTTAACATTTCTGCTAGTATCCACCTTGTAAATATATTACAGTAGCAATTCCTATTATAACTTACAAAATTAAGAACTAAAATATCCTGGCATTTTTCTTCAGAAAGCTTACAAATGCTAGATCTTCTCAACAATAACTAAGAGCATTTGAAAGAATCTTTAGTATACTTTTAAGCATTCCTTAGTTAAAGACAATTTATTAAGTATTTATATCGTGTTGGTTTGGAAATGAAATGAATTTTTATCGCACAGAAATGTTTAAAGAATCTTTTATAACTATCACGACAGCCTATTTAAATATATTTATGGCACTCACATTCAATAACTTTTTCAGGTGACGATCGAGTCAACGAACAGCTTCAGTTGGCTGTCATGCACGTGATAATGATGAGAGAACACAACCGTCTGGCTGAAGGTCTGGCTCACGTAAACCCTCACTGGGATGACGAAACTCTTTACCAAGAAGCAAGGCATATTCTTTCTGCAGAACTACAACACGTCACCTATAACGAATTCTTGCCCATAGTTCTGGGACATCAAACGATGAAAAAATACGATCTCAATCCTCTAATCAAGGTCAGAGAATACGCAACACTCTTTCAAAACAATTAATTTCCCCAATTTTATTTATTTAAAAAAGATCTGAATTGGATATTTCACAAGCATTAGGAATGTTCCAATTTTTTTATCAACTGAAAGGATAAGTAAGCATATACGCTTATCTAATTGTGAATAACGCTATGCATTTAATCATTTTTAAATAATTAAATGCAATTAATTACATTTTAATTGAAGAATAAGTTTCCCATTCATTTTAAGAATGATTTTGAGGGAAAGAGAAATGATGATTTTATACTTAACATAGCAATGGTGCCTAATGATCTATTTTAAATAAACTAACAAAATATTTTTTCAAATATTATTTGAAAAATATAAAAAATTATGTAAGTGATGGACTTGCATTCATTCGTTAACAGCTTGACGCAGTAATGCAAAAGAAAATCAATTACCAATCTATAAATGTCAGATTCATTGTAATAAATTGCACCGAACTCTCCATCATTTGATACATAAAATTGAACCAAGTTCAATCAGTTGTACAAATTATCTATAGTGTAATAACTTATTATTTTAAGAAAGTAGTGTAGGAAATTTAGTTTTATAGTAATTGTAGACTGTCATACTTATTTGTAAATTGTGAAATTCGTGATTTGATACGCATGGTGAAATAGTTATTCTAAAACGTTCGCCATATCAGACTTTTCGATCTAAAGCGAGAAAATTTGATACATAATTATTTTTTGAAAAGTAGGTTCTTGCTACAAAGGATCAAAACTTTCAAAACCTTTAATTGCATTTTTGTTTAATAATTGCTTAAAATTATTTTTAAATTTTTTTTTGTGTGCAATAATATTCTCAATTACTTTGAAGAATACGATTGCGCAAAAACAATTTTTATATAACTTTAAAATTAAGAAAAATGCTCTTTCATATTCATCAATATTATTGCCTTAATTTTTTTTCCAATTTCACTAATTTAAAAAAATATTTTAAATGTACTTTACAACAATAACTTTTATTAAATGAGTTTATACTTACGGATAATGCGGTGATAGACGAATCACGCCTATAACATTAGCATGCTACGATATTAGGAATAGAGGTTCAAATCAAGAACATTTGCTCAATTTCAACAAATCTATAGAAATACAACATTTAAAAAGATTCATTATAGATCAATTATTTAAAAGCAAGCAACTGGAAATTTCTACACATAATAGGAAATAAGAAGATAATAATATTTAATTAAACTTCTATCTTTTCTAGTTAAGTATTTAAATAAAGTAAAATAAAAAAGATAAATAAATATAAAGATTTTTGCATATGTTTCGCATTAACATTTTATTGCATGATTTGCATGAAACCCACAAGTATTAAAATAACAATCGCAATGCTTAGATGGTTATTAAAATAATGAAAATACCATAAACGAATACAAGAAACGAATATTAACAAGGCGTAGTGCCATCTTTGGCATGTAATACAGAATGGATTTTCCTGGGATTCAAATCGTACATATCTGAGTAGTGTTTATAGGAATATTGTACCATTCTCCATAGAAATATTCTGAAAGTTCTAGGAAATATGTCGGTGCAGGATATCGATTCCCGATTGAGTGTTCTAAAATAAGCTATAACCGTTCGATTGAGATCAGGGGACTGTGGGGTCAAAGCTAAATTATTCACTTCATTCTCCTGTGAAATCAAAGCACGATTTCCTGCCCATTATCGACTGCAATGCAGAATATCGATACCATGACCATTATCCTGCAATTAAATAGTTTGTATCATAGAATGGACTTGGTCAACTATAATTTCTTTATACTTCGCCCCAGTGATTCATCCTTTCAGAGTTATAATTGGAGCAAAAAACCAAGACTACACTTTTGACAAAATTACAAGACCTTTATAACTTTTCTGAAATTACCTCATACTATAAACATATGCGCTTTTTATATTTTAAAAAAACTGGTAGTTGAAATTTTATTTTAACACTTACGAAACGCATTCTTAAATGCCATTCTTTTTTATAGGTGTTTCCATTATTTTAATAACCACCTGTGATTCAACAGTAAATGCAAATGCATAATTCCCTTTTAGCTTTGATAAAAATTTTACCTATGTGTTCAAAAAATGGTTAAAAAGAGTTTTGTGTTATATCATGTGAGTTCAGATTAACTTTTATACCATGAGACTCTTTCTGTAAACATAAAATTAAACGACTTTAAATTTCATTCGAAAAACCATGGTAGTGGAGAATAGAGGTTTGATTCCTGAAATGAGAACTAAAATTTTACATTTAGCCCTTTCCCTTCATCATTTGCAAAAACTGCATTTAAAATCTTTGTTTTTCAGGGATACTACAATGGCTACAGTCCAAAGATTAATGCAGGCATTCGATCTGCTTTCCAAGCTTCCGCTTATCGATTCGGCCACAGTTTGCTGCCAGACGTCACTGAACGATACAACAAATTCCATGAAAGAATAGGTAATGTTGTTCAAATATTGAATACGTAGACCGTACGAAATGGATACTGATTCTCGGATATTTTTTAAAGCCTTGATTAATCAATTTTATTTCTAGAATCCATCCGTCTGTCTCGACAACTGTTGCAGCCATACGATTTATACAAGCCTGGCATCGTCGACACTTTCATACTTGGTCTCATCAATCAAGAAGCTTACAGAATGGATCCATCTATCACCACCGAAGTACGTTGATTTCGAATCATCTTAGAATTTCAAAATTATTAAGCTTTTAATGTAGAATCTCTAACCCTTTCGAGATGGGCGGCCTCTATCCTAGACGCACGCACAGGACGCGAATATAATCATCCCACAGGAAATGAATTTGGTGTCGCTAAGCCTAACTCTGGAAAAAAAATCACAAAAAATACAGTTCAATTCTTAACGTTGTCACTTTTTCTACCTTTATAGATTATTAATTCATTCATAATATGATCACATTCTTCCTATGATAAATTGCCTTTCTTTTTACATAATAAACTGAAAACATGGTTTTCCGTTTAAAAAGAGAAGTGCTCGAAAAGTATCCAAAAGTTACGCAAATTATAATAGAACTGATGACTACAGTTACACAGTAATAGCAAAAAAAAAAAAAAAAGCGCGAATGATTCTATCAAGTGGAGAGTTACACAATCCAGATCTGTTTATTTATATTTCTCTTGGCCCCTCCTCCCCCGCAACAGCTGATGAGTAAAATACCAAAGTAAGGTTGAATATGAGCGAACTGAAGGTCAGGATACCAAAATTATGTTTATTTCAAAAGTAATGGACACAGGGAGCCATCTAGTGTCAAGTAAAAATTATTTCATATTTAAAAGGTATCATGTATCACTGTCCCATGAATTCGATTTCCAGAAATACGGGTGCTACGCCCAGCTGTGGGAGACGTCCACCGGTGATGCATATATGGCACGCCCGTCGCGAAAGGGATAATAACGTTTGGTTCTTCTTCTTCTTCTTTTTTTCCAAATTTCTGAAATGTCATGAATCTTGAATTATTTTTAAAAAATGTAATAATATTTTTACGTTTTAAATTGAAATATTTTAATTTAATTTAGCTTAGCTTTATTTCAAATGCTCAAAACCAGTTCAGATACAGCAAAAACTATTGCGAGCTGTAAATATGACAAAAGTATTTCAAATAAATAAGACAAAAACTATTTTGAGCTAGGAATTTATTATTCATAATTAAAAATTATAATTATTGTTTTTCCTTAATTATATAAAACGGATTAAGAATAAAAATAATGATTAAATTAAGTTAAATAATCGCATAAGTTAATTAGTCTTCATTAAGGGGAAGAAAACATGCCAATTTTTGTGCTTGTACTGGATCTGGATTCTGAGTTCTGTTTCAAATAAATAATAAGCAATATTTTTCCTTCATTTGAAAAAAATAACTTAACTGAAATATAAGTATGTTTAAAGAAATCTCATGAAATTTGATGCATCAAACTTCAAAAAGCAATGAAATCCTTATCATTTATAGGTTACAAATCACTTGTTCGAGAAACCAGGAGATAATTTTGGAATGGATTTGGCTGCCATTAACGTCCAGAGAGCTCGAGAACATGGTCTTCCGGGTTACAATGCCTTCAGAGAATACTGCGGATTGCCTAAAATCAGAGACTTCTACGATTTATCAGGAATTATTCCAAACAACACAATCCACAAATATGCTAATCTATATAAGTAAGTACACAAATCAAGGTAATAATTTGAAATAAAAGTAATCTTTTTTTATATCCAATTTTATGAGATCCTTTTCTAAATGATATTATATTTTGTTTCAAGAAAATAAAAACAATATCAGTTAAGAATATTGAAAATGCAACATTTAAATGTGCCCTAGAAAGGTCTGAAGAAGTATAAAATTCATGAGTGTTAGATTTCACATAAATGTTAAAAGAATAATTTATAGCAAATTCAGAATTTACAGAAATGTCTCTATTATTAGATAAATGTCTAATTTATCGCTAACATTTTTATCCTAAAATTTAATCTGCAATTATGTTGTATATATGATATATTCTTGACATTTTTTTAAAAATATTTTTTTCGTCATTCACTTTCAGAACTGTTGATGATATTGATTTATGGACCATTGGTATTGCTGAATATCCCGTACCAGGAGCAGTTGTAGGACCAACATTCGCATGTCTGATAGGCGAACAGTTTGCCAACATTCGAAGAGGTGACCGATTCTGGTACGAAAATCATGGATGGCCGTCAGCATTCTCACTAGGTTAGATTTCTTAATATTTGGTTATTTTTCTGACTTTTGAATTGCCATTTTCCATCAAGCTCTAGTTTATCATATCTCTAGATTGCAGGTTACCATTCATTTTAGAATTTGTTTTCTTATAAAAATTTATTGAGAATTTAGTGCTGCCATCTATTGGACATATATTTGAGTAAACACTTTCATCATGCCTTTTTCCATTTTTTTTTTTTTTCTCTCCCAGTTTCAGTAACATATAAATGTAAAATGGAAATAAAGATTTTAAGGCCAAATAAAAATTTTGCAACTGTTTGTGAATTTTCAAGTCAGAAGATGGAAATATTTTTAATACTATTAAACTAAAATTATAATAAAAAAGAACATAAGGTGTTTCTCAGCATTTTATTAAGAAAAATATTATTAAAGACAGTCTCTACAAATTTAAAGTGTTTATATGTAAAATGAAAAAATAATTCAGCTAATTTATTAAAGTACTGATTTTTTTTATACTCTTTACTCATATATTCATCCTTTCTATAATAGCTTATTTCTGCTCAATTGTTATAACATATTAAGACAAAAATTTGAATTTTTAAGAAAGGAAAAGCTAATCATTTTTAATTCTCAACAAATCAATGCTAATTCTCACTAATCTAAGTTTGATTAAATAAGTTATAACAAAGCGATATATTTATTCTTAATGATATTTTAAATTAATTTCTTTTCTTCGAATTTAATCATTTAAAAAATGTATTGTACAACTTCAAATTTGTTAATTCATTATAAATATAATGATTTAATATGTACTCAATATAATGGAGTACTTTCTATTGTTTTTTTTTTCAGAATATTTTATTGGTTCTTTTATTCCCCCTTCTTCTTCTTCTTTTTTTTTAACTTTATCATCATAATTGAACCTCGCATTATAACATTAACTCGCATGACATTTCTGAGAAAGATCTTTCACTCATTCAATTTAATCAAACACCCTGTTTGATTATTTCAGTACATCATAATGTAATGATCTCTATTTTATATAATGAATTTCTAAAATTTTTTTGACATCTATGTGCATAGTATTTTTCCTAAAAGTTTTCTAATATTTAATTATTAAAACAATTCTTTTATTTATAATTATAGAACAATTGCAAGAAATCCGTAAAGTGAGATTGGCACGTATCTTATGTGATAATGCTGATGAAATGTTGACAGTACAGTTCAACGCTATGGTCATGGCAGATCCACACACGTAAGTTTCCTCTAAGATTTTTGTGTTTAATATCCTTTATAAATAGTTTATATTATTTTTTTATATATAAAGTTTTTAAAATAACAAGACAACAGTAAATCTTTTTATTATCACCGAGGTAACAAGTCAGCAAACTCAATTTGTATTGCCTTATTCTATTTCTTCGCAGCTATGTAAAATATACAAAATAATTGCTAGAAAAATATTAAATCATATAAATTTAATAGTAAGTTAGGAAATATCCATCAAAATACAAAGAATTTACAGTTTTTTTTTTATTTTTATTAAATGATCTTATTCAAAAACTGACTCAAAGCAGTATATTTTCTGTTGAGTTTCTGCATACTAATGATATTTTTTGTCACAATTCCGAAACGAAAAATGAGATAGGAAAAAAAAAATTCTATGTTTAAAAAAATTCGGATCATATCTAATTTAACTTCTGCTTTATTATTTAAATAGATTATGAAGGATGTAAAAAAAGTAATTAACAAATATTTTTATTTAAATCTTCTGTCTGGTCAATATAGCAATGCTAATTAATGTCTGACAAAAAAAAATCTGGTTGTTATAATTTCGAATCGGCGGTTCATTAAATTACGTACTACTAAAGAAAGGAAACATTTAATCACGATGTAGCCAGCTGATTCGTTTGATCAAGACAAATCTTACCACGTGATGACATGATATCGATCACGTTCCTAGAGACTGTTGGATATTAAATGTTCTTCTTCCAATAATCATATTTCGTTCATTTAAAACCATAGATTAATTTAATGTGTGTAAACCATTTAACTTTTTAAAGAAAGGTTGAAGTTTAATATAATTTTATTGAATATTTTAATCTTCGAAAGCTTTAGATAATATTAAAATAAAATATACAATTAATTTTTTATCAAAAGAAATGCATTTTAATTGCGAAAACGTTTAATTGCGAAAATTTTAATTGCATAAATTTGTATGATAAAAAAAAAATCTGAATAAAAATGTTTGAATAAAATGAAAAAAAATAATCTAATATTTTTTAATCGTGAATTAATGCGAAATATTTAAAATCTTCCAGAAAATTTCAGATGATATTTAAATAATTTTATGATTTTATTTAAATGATATTTAAATAATTAAACAGCAAAAATACGTTTCCTAACTTTTTGGAAATTTATGTGAAACATTTTTAAGGTGAAACGATTACAAAACTTTCAAAAGATTTCAATTGCTTTCTGTCTTAGTTTTATTTAATTATTTGTAGAACTCATTACACTAATGGGAAAGAAGGTTTCAATAACGCAAGGTGATTATTTAGTTTTACTGTTTGAAAACCACTACATGCTGTATATCACATGGCAGGAATAGTTTTTAATATCTTAGCCATAAAAGACAGCCTGACGAAGAATGGTGAATCAATAATTCTTCGATTTTCTAATTAAGTCCTTTAGTAGAAGGATTATACGTACAATTGAACATTGTTATTTGAGCACAATCTTAATAAATAAAAATTACTATTCAGTTTAACTGTAAGTTAAAAGTAGTTGTCATCAATGCTTTCTGTCTTATGTCGTCGAAAAATATAAAATCGATATATGCCTTCATTAAACCTGAAACTTTTTTGCTGTTTTTAAAATTAGGTCTTCTGATGTGCAAATAAGAAGACACATTATATATTGACAAAATATCTCTTCGCTAATAAGAATGATCAAAATTCATGGAAAAGAACTGATTTCCTACTGTTGAAATTTTGCCCAAAACTTTTCATTGATGCATTTTTATAGAACAATTACTAGTACAAAGAGAGTTCCAGGTGACCTTGACCTATTCTTAAAAATTTATCTTCAATGTTTTAAAATAATTTTTTTCATTAGAGTGAATAATTTGCACATTTAAATCTT
>JAPMOR010119946.1:171345-199969 GCA_026543865.1 Argiope aurantia
TTTTTTTTTAAAAAATGGCTCCCTGTAAAGAAGCGGTCATTTGGAGCACGAGTTTGATAAATGAGAATTAGCATTTCATTTAAGGTACAAATAATTAGAATGAAGTTTTATACAAGAAAGTAAAAATTGATTATTAATTTTTTTTAATGTTATTTGCTGAATGGACTCTTCTACTTCGAATCACGTTAGATCGACTTGTACATAATTGCGTCCAATCGGCGCTCTCATGTTTGTATTAAGATATTTGTAAATAGAAATTGTGTTTCAGTTATATTTAAGCAAATTGTCCGCTTCTCTTCGACAAAAGCGTCATCGTTATGTGAGTTGGTGCGTCACACAACAATATTCACTGTTATTATTATTTTTTTCACAGCAACGATAGAGACTCAAATTTTACATACTGTAACCATTATCAGAATGAGCATATTTCATTTATTGTTTTCAAACATTGTTTGAATTCTCTTTGTGCCAGAGCATAATATTTGCTATAAAATAATGGTAATTTTATCCATGGTAATCATACATTAGCATTTTGAAGTGATATTTTGAATGCCGGATTAATCAAATCTGAACTGCGATTGTGTAACTTTATTTTTTGGTTTAATTACGTAAATTATAACTTTTTAGCAAATGAAATTCTATTTAACAGTCTTATGAGGTCGATTGTATAGGGAACGCAAATGTTTTATGTTTTATATGTTTGAATAAAGTTGTGTTATTTTCTCTTTGTCTCCTCCTTTGTAAAATTCGTGTAAATTTGTATATTTAGAGTGAATTTATTTGCATGGTTATTATTATATTAATTTAATATGCATCTTTAAAGATAAATTTTTAATGTTTTTTTCCTACAAAATAAAATATAAAAATATTTTCCATTTAAAGGACTGTTAATTAATTCCGTAATTTGAAATATTAAAGCCAGATTCCCTGCTTAAAAAATTTTCCAAAAATTTGATTTTTTAAAAAAAATGTAGAAAGTATTTATATCAACAGACATTTTACTTTAAAAAAATTAGATTGCCGTGCAAAAGTATTTATGGAAACTTTTAAATTTTCAGCTATGCCTTATAGAGAATCAGTTTTACAATATCGTTCGAGCAATGAATGACATTCCCTTTCGCAAAGAATGAACACTTTTCGAATTCTAAGCCAATTTTTCAATAAATCATTATTTTTTTTCGATAAAATTCCCAACAAAACTCATGCAAAAACTCTTCAACTAGCGATTTCCGTAAATTACCATAATTGGTTGTTCGCGAAATATCGGTTGTTCGGGAAATATTGGAATTATGTATTTTGTGAACAAAGGAATTTTTAACGTTTTATTTGTTGTCATTTTCTATGATGTTTAAAATATATAAATGTGTGTATTAGATGCTATGAAATCATTGGAAAAATTTACCTCATTGAACTAGAATTTAATTTTTTTTTTAAATCACGAACTAAAAAGAGAAAAGACTAGTGTTATTTTTACAGAAGTTTTTGAAATATATGAATTAACAAGTGTTTGAAAAGTGTAGTAATCGTAATGAATTGTAAATAGGGGGAAACTATTTTATAACAAAATTACTGAGAAAAATGAAACAACCAAACCAGAAGTAAAGTGAAAAAGGAACTGTTCAATGAATTAAAAACAATAACAATTGGAACAATATGGAAATACGTGTTTTTAAATGTGTTGCTTTTCCTTGAATATTACTCCTTCTCAAATTTCAAACTATTTTTATCAAAATACCAGTGCTTATTCTCTTAATATCATTCCTTATATTTCTTTTGAGTTAATATTTAAGTAGATTGTTTGAATAAACTTGTTAGATCAAGTGGCTCTAATAAAAGAAAGCAGATACAACCACTTCAGATCCAGTTTCTTGAAACACTCAATATGATAAGAAAGCAGATTTAACTTCAAACATAGCTTTTGTACATTTCCGTAAGATATTTTTTTTCTACTTTAACTCTCTCACATTTTTTGTTGATAAATACAGCATTTAATTTAATTTTTTTTTGTTTGGATTATAACACAGGGGATAACATTTCGTTTCTTATCGTCAGCAGTTTCAATTTCTAGATACTGGATTAAATGAAGGAAAGTAATCATCTTTGTAGGGTTTAGGATCTAAAATGTTTTTTAGGATTCATAAAAGATCTGAATTCATTTTTATGAACGTATCCTTTGCAAAATAATACTCAATCCTTAAAATTCATTCTTTTCCTTAAAATCTCATTATAATTTTTAACTAATATGGCTACCAGTGATAAATTTTTGGCACAAAATAGTGCTAATCTCATGAATTAAAAATATTCCATTAAAATCCAAATTGAAATTTTTGCAATTTTTGTGTATTGGTGGAGCGCCTTTTCGATAATCTTGTCATGCTCATTGTTCTTATATATTAATTTTTGTACAGGAATAATTGCGTTTTAGATCTGTTAACTATTAATCTGTTACGGTTAATTCGCTTTCAACCAATTTTGAAGTTTATTTTGTTTTTATGTTTCATCATTTTTCTTAACACATCATGAGTGTACTTAAAGAATGAATGCTATTGTTCAGGTATAAATAAATATCGGTTTTTATTTTGAATTATTCTTGACACCAAAAAGAATCGAAAATTCCACGTTCACGTGCACATTCATAAGAAATTAGAAGAAAAAAATGAGAAAACGGGAACTAAGTTTTTAAAAAAACAAACAAATCATCTTGATTTTGTTACTGAATCTTTTAAGGACTGTGCAGAAACTTTTCCATCACAGTATACAAAAAGAAACATTGCAAAAAATTTAACTAGTTGTATTATAGTCTATAGATGCGTGTATTATATGTGTGTTTATAAAAATAAATATAAGACGGAAGAAAATGGAAGAAGATTCAAAAAGAGATTGTTAATCGAACATTTAAAATTCATTTATTAGAGCATAGAAATTAAAATAATTTCCTTTTCAAACTTGGAGATCATTTTCGCCCCGATTTTGGATCAAGTTTAGGATTTCATTCTGTACTTACAAACAAAATGTTAATATAATGATACATAAATTTCAGCCAAATGAAGTATGGACATGATACTGCAAATCTAGTGGCGTTATTCTAAATAGCAAAAATTTGAGTTTTTTCCGGTAGATGCTTGTATATGTCAGAAGAAATCCGGTATGAATTTTTTAGTAGTATTTCGTGTGAAGCAGATAACATTAAATTAGTAACGAATTCATCTAAACAGAATAGGCGTGCAGTAATCCAATTATGTAGGAAAAAGAGTTTTATTGAAATTAACTTCAACAAACGAATGTATAAGGGACTGAATGTATGTTATTATCGATGATTCAATGATTTTAAGCATAGACATGAAAATAGAGGTCTTATGTCAGGTCATGCACACTTAACAATTAGTGTAAAAATTATTGCAAGATTGGAAAATTGTATACACTCAATTTCTTAAAAGCTTTTCATTCGACTGTAATTATAGGGTTTACTAACGCTATTGCATAAAAAAACAAAAAATAAATAAATACACCTTCAAAAATTAAATTTCTACTTGCTTGTTGAAAAAAATTCCTGGCACGATGTTACATGTTTTATCGCTTCTGTTTTATTCCGTGACACGTCATCACTGATTGCTTTATACCAGATTTTTCCTACTATAGAAAACCATCTCAGAAAAACTAGAGGCTATTATACACTATTTGATATAGATTTTTATGACAACAATTCAGAATTAATTTTAAGAAATTTTAAAGAACGCCATATAATTAAAAATTTATGTTGCCCTATTTATGGTTTTAGAAAAAAAAATATGTTCAGATTTACTTTTTAACAACTATGAAATTCTGCAAGGAATTACGTATTCTGTCTGCGAATTTATCAAAGGACTGCTGGACGTATAAAATCTTTTCTTTTACTTCTTTTTGATAGCTTTTTTTCCAGATTTTTATTTCGCTACCATTCATCATGTTACGGGCAATACTTTGCAAGAATTGCTAGTTTAATAATTGAAATGAAAATTTAATTTTGTATCTTCATTCTAATTCAAAATTTGTTTTAATTTTAATTAAATTTCCTTCATTATTTTTCTAAAAGTGAAAAATTTTAGGCATTTCCTTTCTCGTATACGAAATTTACATAGAGAAAATATTGTGATTGCCAAAAAAAAATTACAATTTGAGATTTTGATAAACAATTCACGTTTCACACCTCTCTGTGCTCGAAAAATACTCTTTTGAATAACGTATGTATATTTGGGCAAGATGGATGAAATTCGCATGCATATAAACACGTTTTACTAAACTTTTGTCAAATTTTGGTTCTAATCAATTGACAAACATTCCTAAAAATGCATACCTGTTTTTTTTTCTTCTTACTATTCTTTGAAACACAAAATACTCAGGGGTATGAAAATAAAAATCGGAGCACATGTATTATTCAAAACTTTACTAAAGGTCTATATTTTTTGAGACAAGCTTTAATTCCTTCCTAATTATAAATTAAAAAGTTTATTACTTAGGAGAATAATGTATATTTTCAATGCTTAAATGCCTTTGTTGCCACAATTTTAGAGAGATATTACAAAATCATTTTTTAAATCCTTTGATTAGAATACTAAAAATTTGGAAATCTTTTTTGATTTTAATTATTTTTTTGCACTTTTTAATTTATAATTCATTATTTTAAGTGTAAGAACAAATTAAAATAATGTTTTTTCTTATATGCAGTACAAACTGGTGTCACTTATCTGGAGGGCATATTATATTTAATTAATAAATTAACTGACTAACAATGCAGTTATGAAAAATTATGAATTGTCAACATGAAAGTGTAAGCTTGCATATTTTCAAAAAACTAGCCCATCTAGAATAAGTGAAATATCAATTAAGAAATCCATTTTTACAAACTAACTTATTAAAAACCAAACAAACATCTTTACAACTACAAAACTAGTAGTTAAATTCAAGTTAAATAAATGTACATTGAAAAAATTGAGTTTATTTTCTTCTTAAATTTTGCATATACTTCTATTTAAAAATGTGGTTTAATGGTGAAATCAAAAATAATTTTGCTTTGATGCTACGGAGACAAATATTCGCTTTTAGAATCCATAAAAATCATCCAAATTATTAATTTTTATAATATTTTCCACAATTTTTCTTTAATTACCTAAGTTTTATATGTTCCGCTGATAAATGGGAACTGCCCTCTGTCTCAAAAATTTCCACATGCATAAGAAAATTATTATGAAATACTGCTTCACTCATTATTAAAAAATTGATATTTCCGAATGAGAGTCTTTAATAATATTTATAATTCCATATTAATAAAATTTCAGTATTATTAGTAGTAAAATCTCAGTATAAATATTTTAAGAATAAACAAAAACATTTTTGCATTGAAAAAAACCCGTATTCAAAAAGAAACAAAACAATTCTCTCAATAAAGCCTTCGTACACTTTAAAGAAATCTATACTGACTTGAAAATATTGTAATAATTCAATCAGAGTCCACAGCAGTTTTAAACGCCTAGATATAGAATGCACTCAGTTTTTTTTTCTCTTGATATTTGTTCTGTTGTTATTTCTGAAATAAGTTTCATCTATTTTCTCTTTTTATATATTTTTAGTCTATTGTTTGTTCGTATTAATATTATATCTTCGCATTCTAACTTCCGGTTTTTAACAAGTATTTTCTGTTAGATTTAAATCGTTCGACTGAAGTGTTCTTTTCAGAATTTGTGAACAATTACGAAGCGAAAGTTGAGAACAGTATGCTTAGAAACTTTATACTGATAAATAAAAATAAATATTTTTCCAATATCCTAATTTTGGACTCATAATTTTAAATTATCTTTTAAAATATTTAAATAGCTTGCTTCATTATCACATGAATAAATGTCAAATTACTCAGTTTTGATGTTGATATGACTCCCGCACTGGAGAACCTCTAACGCCATGAATTACTGTTCTAATTAAATTTCTTTGATAAAGTTTTTTTTCCTAATCTATGCAATTATACACCAAAATATAAAATTCCTAAAAATGTTGAATCTGCTTTCATTTACAAACAAAGTATGATTCCAATACGTTTTTTGCTTATATATAACTGATTTCTGGAAAAAAAACCCTGCTGTTTTTCTGCTTGTTGCACAAACAAAAAATTTCTTTCGGATTGAATATCCATGTGATCCAATTGATTGCAGCACTCGGATAATAGTTTCAGTTACAAATGGAATAGAAAACATTTTGGTAAACTCTGTAGAAATCATTACTGCACGTAAACTTATATCTTTCACAGATTGTTTGGCTCTTATTATATCTAGTTCACTTTGTCAGTCAACCTTTCCTTACCTGTTAAAGCTTTCCTTCTTTACTGCAGTGTAGAATAGGATAAATTTTCCAATTCACCGGAAATTATTCATCTACGAAGAAAAAAAATTAAATTTTCGAATGCTGTTTGTTGTTTTCTTATAAGACTGCGGTCACTGAGAAAGAGAATTTCTTTGCCTCTGTGACTGTGACAAAACATAGAAAAGTAAGCAAAAACGGATTAAAACCAAACAATTTTAAATGTGTCAGCAAAATGTAAAAATAAAAAAAATAACAGACGATAATATTAGTTACGAATTTATTCCAAAATTTTTCAATGCAAGATTACTTTTGTGACACATTTTATTTCTACCTTCCAGAATTTTCAGTTATTTAAATAAAATAAAATTGGATTTCTTTTTTTTTTTTCAGAATTACATAGAGATTTTCCAAAATTTTCGTATTTCAAAAGTGTACGAACTTCTGAGAGCCTCTGTATTATTCCACAAAATTACTTCAACGCTAATTTAAAAATCAACATATCATTAGTCTATTGATGTCTATCTAATTACCATTCTATTTTTCTTTTATTTCAGCAATAACAGCCTTTTTACTGTGTAGGCATATAAATATCTATAATTAAATTAGCATATGTAAGTAACTGCAATATTTAAAAGCATGTGTAAGTAACTGCGATATTTAAAAGCATATTTAATATTTTCCTTGAATATTCGTAGCGGTTATTCTCAATGAAACAAATAAAAAGAATCAGAATATACTTTACTTGTTTTCTTCTGTTCTGGGACAATTTCAATCAAATTGTCTAGTAAGTGCGCTTTTGAAAATCTTAAATATTAATCATTTTTACTGAATTTTACGAAATAATAAAAAAAAAGTTTGAGTTTAAATTATGCATCAATCACCATTTTTGAGAGATATGTTCTGATCTTTGATACAGTTTCTGTCGTTTTAATGCAAGTTTAGCGAATTTGAATGCGCAGAAGCTATCGTAGTGATAGAAAAATTTGGAAATGTATCTCCACTTTAACGAAGGCATTTAGAATTCATTAGTCAGTTCACGTTAGAAATTCAACACATTTCTGGAAAAGACAATATTGTTGCTGATGCCTTATCTAGACTGGAGGAAATTAGAATTTCATCACAAATTGATTACGAATCCATAGCCAAAGCTCAAGAAATGGATACGGAGTTAAAAGAAATAATAACATCTCAAAACTCTTCATTGAAAATTGGAAAAATTCCAGTTTTTGGCTCTAATTACGAATTATATTGTGATGTTTCAACTAAAACTAAAAGACCATTTATTCCAGTCAACTTCAAGAAAACAGTATTCCATAGTGTTCACGATTTATCACGTCCGGGTCACCAGATATGGTATGACTAAAGCGAAACTGAAAAAGTCTGATCTTTGATACAGTTTCTGTATCAAAGATGCATTTGGTGTGATCTTGTTAAAGTAATTCAATCCAAAGTAAGACGACATAAACATTTAATATTTACATTTAATTTACATTTTAAAACATTTAAATATAACGATCGTAGATAAACAGCGGTAGCGCAAATGCGATTTTAAATCTTTATAATACAAGCTAATAAACAAGGTAGAGTTGAGTTGTTACACAACTTCTAAGTTCAATAATAAAATGTTTTTATGCTTCTTCGTTGCACCACACAAGAATCATTTATTAAATTTGATACATTCATTTCATTATATTTTTCAGTTTTCCAGTTCATTCCGATTTACAAAATTTGTAGAATCAGAATGTATGAAATGAATATATTTTTCAAAATCTCCAGGTGCAATTTTTTTACTGTTATATATCCTTTTTTATGAATATTTTACCTACGATAACATGTACTTGAAGACGTAAAAAATCGATCGGTTATTCATTGAATCCATTTTATTTTTTCGCTCATGTTGCTTGAAAAAATTGTTAATCTCGGAAATTTTTAAAATATTCATCTGAATCAACAAATCAATACTGTTCTTAATTTTAGATCAAGTTTATCTTTGATTTTTTTTTTTTTTATAAATTTAAAAGTTGATTCAAAAAAGTGTGATGAGAAAAATAATTTTCTGTGCTGCATTAGCTTTTTCCCCTGTGTTCTGTCATCAAATTGTTTATTATTTGATTTGTTTATTCTCAAATTACTTATGAATGAGTGGAATAGAAAATTCTTGAAATTCTTGAACTTTCCCTTGTATATGCTCAATATATGAGTTTTTCAATTGAGAAAACGAACTATGAGCAATAGTTGATTCATACTAAACGAAATTTCTAGAGAGACTGAAACAAATACAGGCATGGATGAATAACACAAATGTAAATACATCTTGTGGTAGTGCTCTGCGAATCACGCATGCATGATTAAACAGGCAGCAGGTGCAAAATCTTTTTTCATTATCTTTTCTATTAAATTTAACGAATCCTGTTAGTAACATACGTTTTGTTCTTTTCTACGGCAATAAAAAAAAGACATGGTTCAAAAAATGTTGTCGAGCAGATGTTTGCTTTTATAATCGAAATACAGTATCCTCTGAATTCAAGAAAAAAACTTTAACTCAACATTGCACGCATGTATGCCATTTTGTACTCAAGGAAGGGCTTCTTTATTCAAGGTATGTTTTTCTTATAATTTGAATATTAAAAATTTGAATTACACTTTAAAGAAATAATTCCAACTATTTAATTTATGGAATTTCATTTTCATACGATTCGTTAATTCAGTGCGTTTTGTAATTTAAAGTAATTTATATCAGAATGCTTAATGTAATAAAAATATATATGACTCTATTCTTAATGCTAACATTTTATTTTTCTGTTAACATAATGTATCAGTTCTAATTCGAATTTAAATCTAATTTCTTTTATGTATGTGCATATATTAATTTCTTAATCTAATAGAATCACACTATTGTCTGAGAACTGCAACTTTCATTTATTCAATAGTTGTAGGTTTGTTTGCTTTTAAATTGTACTAAAATAGGTTTTTTTTTCAAATTGTTCTGTTAACAATTTTAGAATTGTTATTTTCTAACAGAATCGACAATTATTCTCTAATAGAATAGTTTAACTGCCTGTCTATTGATTTTGGCTCCGATCTCAGTTCGTTAATAACTTTCTATTCAATAAATTTATTACAGAAATTTTTTTAAAAAAAATTATTATTTTGGAGGAAATTTATTGAAAATATATTTTTTCAATTTTAATTAGCAAATTAACAGAAATCAAGAGGAAAACATCAGTTTAATCTTTATCTACTACGGCTGTTAAGAAAATATTTTATCTCATTAATATCTACTTTTATAAAAATGGCTTAAACTCTTTTGCTACTTTATCTCATCGAAAGATTTAAATTTACAAGAGTCCTAATAGTAATTAATTCATGAATTTATTGTTATAAATGTTTTGTTTTAGACAGGAACGTTACTAAAAAAATTTAAACAAAGAATTATTGTTATTTCTATCTATATCTATACTTATAATAAAGCTCAATTTGTGTGTGTGTGTTGGCGCTCTACAGGCCAGACGATTCAACCTACAGCTACCAAATTTGGCACGTGTATACCTTGGAGGCCGGGAATGTGCACATGGGGTTATTTTTTCGAGATTTTAATTATAATTTTATTTATTTAAAAATTATGCAAATTTTGGCTTGTTTCTGCTATAACTTCCGTACAAAAAAGATTTTTACATGAAGTTAAAGATCAAATTTTATCTTTTTAATGATACCAATGTTTTAACCTTAAAATTAAATTTCTATTTTTAAGGAATTTTTAAATAATTAGAATTTTATTTATTTAGTTAGAATTTTATTTTATTTAAAAATTAAGCGAAATTTTGGCTTGTTTCTTCTATAACTTCCGAAACTATTACCGCACAAAACAGATTTTTACATGAAGTTAAAGATCAAATTTTATCTTTTAAATGATACCAATGTGTTAACCTTAAAATTAAATTTATATTTCTAATGAATTTTTAAATTCATTAGAAATATAAATATAATTTAACTACATTCTTCAACAATTATTTTCGTACAAAATAAAAATAAAATTTAAGCTGCACGAGCACGTTTCGCATTCATGGGAAAAAATTAGTTTTTTTCAAAGTGTTGCCATCACATTGATTAAAGCTCCAATTCAAAATAAATTAAATCTTTTTGGAAATGAAATCTGCAAAAATATAATTTTCGGTACGTGTCTGTGGGAAATGAAACAAATATGAAATATTATATTTTCTAAAAAAAATTCAAGAAAAATTATTTAATTATCTTTTACACTTTCTATATTATTAATCCAATAAATCAGTTTTATTTTAAGACAAGTTTTATTTAATATAAACAGGATATTCATTCAAATCAGGACCACACAGCTAATTTGTAAATCTTTAGTAAGACACAGATCTGCTAAAATGGTATAAAAAAAATGATTATATTTTATGTAACTTGATTCAATAAATGCTCTAACAAATAACGAATTTTTGATTTTACATAAAGCTTCTGCTGTGGAAATCACGATTAACAAAATGTTCTTAAACACTAATATTTTAAATAAAAAGAGTTAATTTCCAATTAACTAAATCAATCAATTAACTGACTGATTTATGAAAATTTGAATATCACTATTCAATAAAAAAAGGATAATTTTAGATTTTCCATCGATCGTTTCAAAGAAAACACTCATTCATTCATTTATTTAAAATTTGGTTTGTCCAGAATATTTCTCAGAATATGATACCTTACTGCATTAAATTTAGACTTCATAATTTTTGAAATATATTTATAGGCCGGAAAAAAATATTATTCTTGATTTCATTTCAATCCTTTTGAAAGCAAAACTAAAAACTGAATTTTATGCTGAATTATTCTTTGAGATATTACATAAATTATGAAAAATATTTTGTAGTTCACATAAGACTTATATACCGAGCGATTCTGTTTGCAATACTCATATTCAATAATAATAATAATAATAAATAAATAACAATAAAGATGATAAATAAAATAAAACGCTTGGTTTTATTAAAAAATATCTTTATATTAATTGCAATTTAATCATTTCCACTTTAAATTAAGGTTGAAGTTTTACCGGAAATGACAACAAATTAGCAAAATACATATAGTTAATTGAACGAAACGATCTAAACAACAGTATACGTTTGGTATGACTGTCAAAATTTGAAGATTAAAAATGTTTTGTTTGAGAATCTATTTAGAGACCAGTTACTTAAAATATTTAATTGAAAATTGTAGCGAGCGGTAATACTGGCGAACCGGCTGGTCGGCTAGTATATATATATTTTGCTAATGCTTAAACTAATAATAAAATTGGTTTTTATTTTACGAATGTGAGTTTATTATTTAAAGAAAAGAATATTGATATAATTATATAAATTTCTAACTGTTTATTTATTATTTTTATCTCAAAAGTGCTGTACATGCTGTGCAGTTTTTTTTAATTCACAACGTTAAAAACATAAATATTACGGAAACTAAGAAATTGAAATTAAGTATAAATTACTAAAAATAATTTTGTTCACTGATTCGGATGATATATTTGAAATTTGTAACGAATTTTTATGAATTAAAAATTCTAATGAATAAAATACCTTATTATACTATAGTAAGGTATTTATTTAAAAGGTAAAATTTTATTGTAAGGTAACATTTATTTGTAAGGTAATTTAATTTTACTTTATTTAAAGGAAAAATTCATTTGTAAGGAAAAAATTTGTTATAAATAATCATACAGAATATTTCAAGAATTAATTTTCTATCAATGTTTAGTTATCTGTATATTTCGAAACAATGAATATACTCTATTTTATAAATTATTAATAATGAAGGAAAATTTCAGAATTTTTTTAAATTATTTATTTTTTAAATCAGCATTTTGAAAAAAAGGAAGAAAATCGTTTATTTCTTATTGAACTTCATTGACATATGTATTCAAAGGGATTGAATATAATGATCTTCAATTCTTCATTTTGAAGTATTCAGTACGATTTAAAAAGCAATTTTTACAAAATCAAATTAGGTAGCCAATATCATAAAAGGAAATGATGTGCATGCATGTTTTGTTGGTCATGGAGGTTAACATTTCCAGAAATTATAATATTTGATTAAATATTCATTCAAAGTAAGTAAAAAACGTGTTGAAACTGAGTTGTTAAAATAAAATAAATATTCCAGAGGTATTTCCTTTTGCAGATGTGCGATATGCTTAGAATTTTAAGAGCTAGCAGCTGATTTATTAACCTTGACATCCTGATTAACTTTCTATTAACGTTCCAGCAGTAGTAAGCAATGTAAAACAACAAGTTTTATAAATACTGAGAAGCTCTAAAATTTAAATAAAGGACGTATAAAAAAATCTTGATAGCTGTAAACAAAAACAAACATTAAACCTAACATGGCGGTGAAATAAATGTAAAATACGATGTTCACATATAATCGAATCTTTGAAAAATTAGAACTAAAGACAGGCCTTATGGCTTTTGGAAAAAATACCTTTTAAAAATTCCAGCACAATGTTAACGAAAATTACACCATCTGAGTAAAGACAAATAGTTTTTCTTTATTGAAAATGATTATTATGTTTGTTTTTCATTTTGATGCTACAATCTAAATTTCCCTTTCAGATTATTATTTAAATGCACCATTTTACTAGATAGATTGTGGCAATAATAAGATCTCATAAAAATAATTTAATTTTCTATGAATTAAATAATATTTTTAGAGATAAAACTGCACATTAAAATTATCACTTATAATTCAATATGCTTATGCTTAAACAAATACTTTTTCTCAGATACATTGAAACATCTTATGACAATTTTAATTTATTTTTGTATATTTGAAAATGGAGAAATTTCGTAGCTTTTATTATTCATTAACTGGTGGATTTAAAAAAACAGAGCGAACGTACATCTAAGTCATTACGCAGACGAATGGGAGGAGTTATAAATTTTTTTGAATGTTTAACGAATAACGGTTTGCTGTTTAAGACCTTGATGCTGGATGCATTAAAGCAAGTAACCACTATTAAAGCATTCTCAACAAGGTTTTATTGCTGAAAAGACTTTTATGCTCTTATTCCCGTTCACAAATGTAGGCAGATAGAATTTGTTAATTTATAACTAACAGCATTTCATATGGCAACTGAAACTCTGTTTAATTAATTCAAACATTATATTGAATAATAGATTCTCAAAAGGTACGTAAGTATCATTTAGAAATTTCTTGAATAATAGTATATCTTATTTGCACTTAATAACCTTGGTTATATGTATTTTATATATTTGTGCTTTCGAGACCTCAGTTGTTAGAACGTTTACTTTTGAATAGCTAAAATTTCTTATTTTGAATTACTTTGACCTTCCTTCATAGTAATGAGTAATTTTCATACATTTTTTTTTCTTAAATTAGTATTTTAAAATAGATAATTAAAAAAAGCAATCTTGCTTTACTAAAATCATACGAGTGAAAATTAATTTTGATGCCATCGATAAATGAATAGAAAACGTATTAAAACTCCTACTTTTAAATACTTTTATTTAAATGGAATTGTTTCGTATTTGTAATGATGGAATTTTTTAAAAAGTAGATCTTTCATTGATATATAATAATTTCAAAATTTTGAACTGAAGTTAAATTATGTAAAGTCAATGTATAGTTAAGAAAATTAAATTTTAAACTAAATCATAAAAGTTTCCTTTTTAAACATTTGTTTCATGTTTTTAAAATTGGAATTTTTTAGTCAGGATTTTTACCTGCTTTATGCAGTGCCAAATTATTAAAATTTAATGCGCTACTATATTCGCGGTGGCAATGCACTATTTAATTGTTTTCATTTTATTGTTATTTATCATTTAATCAATTAATTAAAATAATTTTTTATTATTTATGAGAGGCACCTTCGGGCCATACTGGTAAAAAATATTAAAAAATTAATATCAAAATCCTTATAGTAAATTAAAGTAATTATTAAAAAGTAAGAAAAAAATTAAATATATTTTAATACATTTATAAAAGTTCGTTTTTGAGATTATTTTTTACATTCTTTACTTATATAAAATAATCTAATGTAAACAAAGAGAGATGAATATCACATTTTTAAATTTTAAAGAAGTGCCAGGAAGCATTAAAAGAGCTCATAAGGCATAGAAAAATCATTTTCGGTATCAAACATCAGATTACTATTAATTTTCTGAACTTCCGATTAAATAAAACGATGTTCTGAAAGTTATATTTTAAATGTAATTAAAGTTTTCAGTTTTTTTTTCTTAAACAAAGGAAATTTTCATTTATGCGTACAATAAAATTTAATCATTTTTGAATTATCAAATATCGTCTTAACATTAGGAAATTTCTTCATTTGCTTATATAATTTAGTAATATGAGTATCCAATTTTAGCAATTACTGTTTTTTTTTTAATTTCGTAAGTACAAAGTTTTTGATTGTAGCTTCAATAATTTTGACTATTTAAGTTTAGCAAGTTATGAACCAATTTTTAGATTAATAAATTTTGCATTAAAATTTCCAAAAATTTTAAAATAAAAATTTTAAGTTCAGCATTGTTAAGCTTTCTTTATCTATTTGTTATTGCTACTCTCTTTTTATAGCTAAAAGAGGTAAAAGAATTATTATCGAATACCATTCTCTTGTCTAATTAGTCTCTAAAGCGTTTGCAGTGAAACAAAAGTGCCAAGTCATAATAATCCGCAGTTTCTTTTTCAATACAAAGATTCTCCTTCAGTATCTGTTAACTTATCTGTTAAGAAGAAATAACGCAAGAATATCCAGTATCTGTTAAGAAGAAATAACGCAAGAATATCTAGTATCTGTTAAGAAGAAATAACGCAATTAGCTTGTTCTAAACGTGGTTGCAAAATCTCTTATCATGTTAGGCGCTTATCAATTTGTTTGTTTTTAATCAAATTAAAATCTGCTGAAACAATACCAACTCATATCATGACATTGATATTATATATATATATATCATTTACCCTCGAGATAATTTTTGTTTCAAAACATACCAAACAAAAAAAATTATAAATTTTATTTTAAATTGCTACAATAATTTTAGAAATCCAGATTGTTAGAAAAACGAGCCACAAGAGGTTTCTAATCCATCAAGATGATCAACAACGATGTGGACAGCATAGAACTGCAAAAGAAAGGATGTAAGTACATCTTTCTTTCTTCTTTTCTGAAATTTAAATTTATTTACAATTAAATTTAAAGCAGAAAAAACAGCAGATAATTCATCCTTATTGATAAAAATAATATCCGCTAGTAAAGGCAAACTCTTGATGAGTTGTAGATTTAAATCTATATTTTGTATTATTACGTCCAATTAATTCTTTGGGGCTATGTGGGTCAATAATTGACCCACTTTTTTGCTTAGCTTTTTATACATGGTGGAATATATTTTAACCTACCTTGAAAACCATTATTCATAGTCATATAGAGTTTAATATTTTATTTAAAGTTTTTCATGCAGTTGACAATACTATGACCAATGGTAAATGCGTAAATATACATATGAAACAATTTATGCAAATCAAAACATATCAGTAAGTTGTGTGTGCTCCTGTGATTCTATCTGGCGCACTGTGGGATGCAATGCATTTTTTTTCGTTAATAATGGTATGTGTTGTTTTATTATGAAAAAATATGTTATTTGATGTTTTATACTAAATAGGAAGTTATAGTTTTATACTAAATAGGAAGTGGGATTCTATATGTTCCACTTTGTAAAAAAATGGATTTATTAAAATGTTATTTCTTTTTTTTTTATTTTGAGTAATGTTTTATGTGAAATAATTGAAATGAATATTTTTTTTCAATTTTTTTTATAATAATAAAAATTATCTGCAACTAGGGTTTTTATTTTCTTTTAAATCGGCTGTCTCAAAGAGTTAAACAGTACTAAATACGATCTTAACATGTTAAAAGTTTATTGATATGTACAAATATAATTTAGTTTAAAAAAACTTAATCTGTATTCTAAATAATAAAACTATATTTGAAAAGAGCTTTCATTAAGCTGTATCTAGCACCTTAAGATACTTAGAAATTCGAATATGTCACCATTTTTGAAAGATGACAAAATTGCACATCATATCGATTATGAATAAGTATTTCTGTTTTTTATTTCTACCTCAACTTAAAGTTGTTTCGAATTACAGTTAATTATATTTGCAGAACATATTTAATTCAGAACTCGTGATAGATATGCCCAATTTCATACTGTTAGTTCCCTTAAATATATTAAAGAGGTCTTTTTATATTATTGCGTAATGAAAAATTAGTAACTGAATTATTATTTTCGGGAATTTATATCGTTTAAAACAATGGTTTAATCTCTATAGCTGTAAATTCTGTAGCATTTAAATATTTTTGTTTATATACCCATTACACAATTCGCTAAAATCAGCTGGTTAATAACTTAAGACCGATATTTAGTTGTTGTTTTTTTAATGAATATCACAAAAATATACTTTTTGTCCAATTTAGAAAGATAATTTTTGTAAAAAAATATGCTTTTCTTTGCTTTAAAGTGTCTCTCAATAAAAAATTATATGTGCGAAAATTTATATGCTTTTTTTAGTGAGTTGTAGATCTAAAAACTTGGTAAATTTTAAAAATAAAAAAGTTTTTTAAATATTTCTAATCAACAAATTTACTGAACATCTATGATAATACCATTTATAATTTAAAAAATCGGGAGAAATTTAAATCCTTTTAGAGATTTTTTTTGTTTGTGCGAAAACCTAGAATTTTTAGCGATGAGCCGAAAATTTTTATATTTATTTGAATATAGTCTTGCATGTAAATGAATTGTAATGTAAATGATAAAGTTCTTTTGGCTCCTAAAAATAAGTATTTTTTTGAAAATATCCCATGATTTTTAATCAAATATTCCATTTGCTTTTTACACTCAATATGTGCTTCATGCTGCCAGATTGTGCGATAACATTTAAGTGTTTAGATAAACAGAGAAGTAGTCCTTAAAAAATTTCGAGATCTTTTCATTAAAATATAGTGATCTCTTCAGTTTAAAATTAGATTTAGAAGCATAAATACTTTCCAACAATAGCATGAGTCCATTTATATTCAAATATTGTTAATGAATTGTTGAAATATTAATATTGTTTAGACAGTGAGACATTTGATTTTAAGAAAATCTACACAAAATTTTGCGAATAAATGGCAATGCACGTTTTTATATTCGGGGACATTAGAATTTCTTAGGCCATTTAAAAGTAATTTCAATTATAATTTTATAAATAATATTAAGCTTAATATCTTAATTTCAAAGTATCTCACAAAAATACTGACGTTTAAAAAAAACATATTTTTTTATGAAATTTTTTATAAAATTAGCGTAATCTGTATTATAAGACAGAATAGAAAGACTAGTGTAAAAATATACAAAAATGCTTATTAAATAAATAAATATTGCAAAAGTAGTACTGTTCGTTTGCAAAAAATGTTCAATATGGATTGCTTGTCAATTCAGAAATACTATAATTTATGATAGTTTCGATTAACTATACCCAAGTAAGGCATCACATGCTCCGATTACATTCAGAAAATGTATCACAACACACATTTTAAATGTTCCATGGATTTTCAATGGAAATTAAGTGGCGTGATTGACATGGCCATTCCATACGAAGCAGTGTTTCAAATTCTGAGTATTGGTTCATATTGCGAGTTCTGTGAATTCAAGATTAAAATTCGAATCTACAGCAAGAAATAAGCGAACATTTTATATATCCCAACTATCAACCACTAGGAAGGATGTGGATATCAATGGAACTGAATTCGAGATCGCGGAAGACAAGAATACTGTCCTTATTGTGTTCTATTAAGTCTACAGACATATTTCCGACTGTAATTAGAGAATTCCATTTCCATACTAGATCAGTTCAATTATGAGTTATACATATAAGAAGAAGTTTCATAATTTAAACAGGGGAAGCTGTTGGCGGTTGTACTGTTCTGTAGTAAAAATGGACTAGACATCGTATAAAACTGGACTTAACCATAATGAAGTACTGTACTATTTATGAAAAAATTCCTATTCAGTTTACAAGTAAATTATTGACTATAATAGACCTGAAGGACTCATGGAAATCAGTATCAAGTCATCAATATCCAAGAATTGTAAGCATATAGTGATGGTTTCATAGTTTAGAATGGTATTGCAGTTTTGGTATAATTCTCCAAATCTATCCTTGTATTAAAGAACTTTTATATTATATTTCCTAGATAAGTCAGATATATTTCCTAGATATATTAGTCAGCATTACAAAGCAAATTATGTCACAAATGTGATTTATACTTTAAGGAAACTTTTTTAAAATTATGGATTCTTAAACGCATTTCTGGAGTTCGTTATTTTTAGAAATTTATTAGATAGCCCAAAAACATTTAGAAAAATTCATAATTATTAAATAATTTAACAGAAGTTTTCAATAATTGAAGTAAGCGATATTTTATATATCTTCAAAAATAAATTCCGAGTCGTTCTAAGATATCTCGCGTGTACTTAAAAATGTTTTTAATCTGAACTTGACAGCCTTTTGGGCCAAAAGTTGAATGAATCCTAGTCCATTTGATATGATAAAGGCAATTCTCTTTTCTCTGATAAGATCTCCATTTCATCAAGTAAAACTGAATAAGGAAATGTGAAAGGATGTACCCATCAAAAACTGCCTTGATTTATTATTTTCTAGATGCTACTTTTGTTTGTGCAAACTGAAAGATTTAATGATTGTGCTCTTTAATTTCTCGGTCTTTTCTTACATCACGAAAGCATCTGTATCTTGAAATTATGTAACAATATCACTTCCTCGGTGAATTTTTACTAAATATAATGAAAATTATTTCCTTATTGTTGAACCTTAAATAAAATTCAGAGACATAATTTTTTTCCTTAATCTGAAGGAAAACTAATAGAAATTATAGTAAATTCAAATTAGTCATACTGTAAAAGATATACTCTTATTATTACATTTAATCGCATGAATTATTGTATTACTATTTATCTAGCTATTTAATACAATGTAATGTATTATTAATTATACATCTCACTAATATAATCTAAAGTTTTAATCATTATTTATTAAATCTAATAAATAACAATATTTGATATACTTCAATAAACTTAATTATAAACCTCACTATTTAATAATCTTATTAAGCTAGATTTTAAACGAAAGTCTCTCTTATACTCGTATAGTTTCTTTGAATAATGAGTAGAAACTATATGCGTCGTTCATCAATATTATCGTCGTTCTGCAGTATCTTTTGCAGTTTTCTGCATATGTTAGCCTGAGGTTTCACTGACTACAATAAATGTGTATGATTAGAGAGTTTGATGAGCTTACTATAAAAGAAAATCAACATGGAAGACTGCTTGCATTTGGGAGGACTAATAACCCGAACTAAAAGAATAAGTAAATAATAATAATAAATTCAAATTCATAGAGAAATATGATTGTTAGAAAATTTCAAAAAAATATTCAGTGGTAAAGCAATAAATAATATGTCACTATTAATTTTTATATTTGACCAACTTCATAATCATGATAGATTGACCGCATTTTATGTGCATTACAATCGTGAAATAAAATGTTTCAGAATTTAAAATTTTTAAAGGTTAACTAAGTTAACCTTTCAATTCACTTCTAAGAAAAAAATGAGGCCCTCCGAAATATTCAGTAAAAGTTATGACCACATAGCTATATTTGGCCATAAGTTTATTCCTCCTCTTGACCATAACTAAAAATTATTCCTCAATTAATCTGAGGAACAATCTTTAATTCCGCAAATATATTTAATTCCTTGAACAGTACTTCGAGGTATAACCACTCAAAAAACTAATGCAATTATCTAGATCATCATTTTTCATACATATAGAAAGACTTTGAAAAAGGATTTGTTCAATATCGATGCCATTATACAATGATTAAAGCAAAATTCAGCATGCAAAAATTTTTGAAAGCAACTGAAAATTAGAAAATTAACCCAATATTGATATTATTATTTATACCTTCTTTCATTACTTTCTAATCGTTGCTCGTCAATATTGAAATAATTTTGTTTCCGATTAAAGAAAAAAACATTCTGTGGCAATATTTAATTCATTTTATTTCTTTTGCTTAACTAGCGCGAAAAAATAAAATTGTATTCTATGCAAACTAATTTTACATGCAGTGCAAGTTGAAAAGAAAAATTCACTTTCATATTGATAACTCTTTTATATTAATCATTTATTGATAAGCAAAAATAAATTTCTAGTGAAGAAAACAGTATTTTTGATTCAATTTTTTTATTCACATTTTTGATTGATATATTTTGAATTCAAATTTGGAATAAATCCGGTACAATTAATCAATAAGGGGCTGACAATCAAAATAGGGATTGTTCTAGCTAATCCTTTATGTCTGATTAGCTAAGATTTATTCAATTGTGTTTAATTCACACAAAAAATAATATTTCTAAAAATCCATATATCTGTATTTTACTTTAAATGAATTTGATATCTTTAATAAATTTGTATAATTGTTGGGATATATAGTAATTAATATATTCCAGCCTAATGAAATATGATGTTAAATCTTTATTTCCCTCAGAAATTATAAAATTTCAATAAATTTTACAGCAACATTTTAAGAAAATACATTTTCGCCAAATATTCAATAAGCATTTAGCATTTTATACAAATGCATACATTTAAAATGTTGTGCAATTACAACAAAGACTTCCAAAAATTTTTTTTTTTCAATTTCCCATATTTGTATGGGATTTGAAGGGAATGAATCCAGTTATAAATTTACATTATATAGAATACATTATAAAGAATTATTACATTATAAGAAAATATTAAAAAAATAAAAAATATTTTAATTAATTTATCTAAATAAAATCTATTTCTAAAAATCAGTTTATGCTTAAATTTCGCAAAGCAGAAATCTTTTTTATAAACGCTTTTAAAGTTCCAAATTTGAGCTATATTTTCTAGTGACAAACCTGCCATATAAATTAAGATTTAACTGTAATTATATTATAAAGACATTACTAAATATGATAAAAATGTTTTACTCTCAAACTTTTACATTCGCATTGATCATTAAACAATTTATTAATAGCGTTAAGTGCAAATATAAACTATGACTAGCTAAAATATAATTAGAATAAACAATAACTAAAAAGGTGCAAATCTAAACTGAAAGTATCTAAAGCAGCTGTCCCAAAAAATGATTAAAACAATGACAAATCCCATGATAAATGATTTTGTAACAATTTTGAACTTTATTAGCTAATAGCGACAAATATATCTAATCAATTAATGACGTCTGTTTGTAAACTTTGGATTTTTCCTATCTCTCAATGACAGTTTCCTCATTCTCTTTGTTCGGAACTTTTAGTGTTCAAGCAGTTATCTATAATTGGTGTATTTGAAAGGACTTCGATAAATGAAGAATTCATTTAAATACCTAATTTTATTTCATAATTTTAGCACCTTAAATGATTTAAGGATGAGTTACCATATCTGGCTCTCTTATTGTTTAGGTTTTCTTTTTCTTTTTGATTGGAAGAGTTGCTTCAGAAATATCAGTGAGTGTTGAAATTTCTCTTGAGATAAAGTGGGATAGAAATTTAATTTTGAAGCTTTAAATCAAATAGAATGCAGTGTACTCCTCACTTTGTAAAAACACTTTTGAATTTAAATTTTTATCATTCTTTTATCGACGTACTTAGATAATTAACACTTTGACACTTTTCTTCATATTAAACTTTTATTAATTTATTTTAAGTTAATTTTAAGTTAAAAGGAATAAAAGAAGTTAAAAAAAATATTTAAAAGATATTTTTTTGGAATAATACGGAAAGTTAGAGATTAGATAGTAAATAACTTAGAGATTTTTATATCCAATTATTATCCCTAAATTTAATAATGAAGTGCGATAAAAAATTTTGTGGCAATAATTTGGAAATATTTTCTGAAAACGATAGTTGTCTTATACGATAATTTGTTTTAAATTTATGTTTTAAGTATTCTTAATCTTCTAATCTTGTTTAAATTATTTCAATGATACATGAAAACTGAAATAATGACCTACAAACGCAAAAGCAGTTTGATCACGCTAATGCAGTAATGATAACAGCAACTTGAACTCCCACTCTTTTAAATTCCCCATTATGACAACTGCACAGAAATGGATATCCTGCGCTAATCCTACTCTCTATCATGTTTTACATTCTCTCCTCTTTCCTTAACAATTCCTTTTGATTTTCACAGTTCACCTAATAGGAGTTTTGTTTCAAAAAAGATACAATGTATATTTTACTAATTCATTTTCTATTTAAAGATTTTTAACTTGATGAAGAGAAGTTAAGAAAATGAACATTTTGCTGAAAAAAGTTGCTGAATTATGATACAAGAAGAAATCAGCAATAGTTGCATCTACGAATTTTTCTCGCATATTTAAATTAAATAAGTTATCTCTCCCTTCCTCAACAAAATCGTGGATCTTGGCAAGACTATGAACGGAATATATTCAGAATTTTATTTTGACATGAGAGTTTGTGTTTCATAGTCTTGTAAAAAATAATCGGCTATGCATTTTAGATATTTTTTCGATCGACTGAACGATAATTTAACACAGAACTATAATTTTATTCTCATGGTCACAGACCAATTTCCTTTACTTAAATCACTTTCTTTTTTTGACTTATAGCTTTTATATGCATACAGAAGTATAGATTAACAGACCATCAGCCCTTTGACGTAGAATTTAATTCAAAATTTGATATTGTGTTTTTCAGTTATCACTTTTACATGCTTGTGAAAGTACAGACCGATAAATAGTAACTCCTTGATAGATTTGGTTCACAATTTAATAAGGATTAAGTACGGATCTATACTTTAGACGCTGAATCAGTGTTCTGAATTTTATCTATCTTTGTATTTATGCTTTGTAATCATTGCATTCTCGAACAGACACACAAGCAGGATTCCGTGCAGTCTGTAAATTTGTCCACTTGCCAAATTTCATCCATTTTACAGAAGTCTACAAATTTTGTGTAGTAACCACGTATCAAAATTCATCCGTTTAGCTCAAAGTGTTTTTGAGTTTAAGAGTTTACAGACAGATAATCATAATTCCATAGATATATTTTTTTGGGTTAGATATGTTCGAAACGTGGAGATTTCCACAAAATATCGAATTCGAATTTTATTTTTTATTTTTAACCATAGAGATTCTTTCTCTTCGTACACTTCATATATGTGAATGTAAAAAAATAATTTTAATGCAAAATACTTTTTCTATGACTAGTATTTTAACATAACTCGAAAATTTTTAATAAATATATAAAGAAAAACTAGTCAAATAATAAGTGAAAGTTGATGATGTTGAAGTTTGCTGAATTGTCGGGCTATTTTAAAAATAAAGTTTATTCTAAACTTAATTGGTTTTATTATTCTTGTATTAAGACTTCATCGTTTCAGAGACGCTTAATACATTCGTTATACGTATTAAAAATTAATTCATTCATTATTTTCAATTATGACTTATAACAGGGAAAATCATATAATACTGATAATATTGCAAACTCAATAATTTACATTAAAAGCAACAAAATTTGGTAAGTAAGGCAATAGAAAAACTCAAGTTCTATCATCCAGATGATTGAACAAGAAATTCAGATCTTTTTACTAAACTAAATTTGCTCCTTAAAACTTTACAGGGTTTGAACGTTGAAAGCTGAAAGGTTACTCAGCTGATAATAGATTCAAGAAAGAGAATCTAGATGAAAGTGTTATTGTTGCAATTTTTATCATCTGAATAAATATTGAAGAATCAAAATCCTTAGTTTATTACATTCGTGTGTACAAAGCATACCGAGAGAAAGTAATGCAATCTACAAAAGAAAGAGACCTCAAGTTTTTTTATTTTTCCCTAAACAATAAAACACATTTAAAACTTTATTATAAATAAAGTAAGTAATCGTCAAAACAATTAACTCAAGAATTTGACGAATCTCCTCATTTCATATTCCATGAGTTCGAAAACCACTTTTTTCGCATTATATCTGTCTGTGACAAATGCTTTGAGTTATATGGATGAAATTTGGTATATGATCTTTAAACCAAATTTGTAAATTTCCATCGAAGTCTCAACGAAATCGATTTTGTGTAACTTTGCCAGTCCAGTTGTCTAAATACAAGTTAACTCTATTACTACAAAGCGAAGAGATGTAGATGGATAAAATTTGGTACACAGTTTAAAGTGTTGATAACTCTCAAATTTGGAACCAAATCCATCAAGGAATTGACTTTTAGTCGTTATGTAGTTTCACAAGCAGGTAAATGCCATCACTCAAAAACATAATAATTTAAATACATAAAATTTGGAATATGATGTTTGACTGTAATTGTATTTCTGTGACAAATTTTAGGTTCAGTCGTTTGGAAAAAAAAGTCGTCTTAAACCAAAAAAAATTGATTTTCGGGTATCATCAACCGTATGGCCAAAAATAAAAAGTCACCAAGATTTCACACGACAGATCAGTAAAAATACGAAATTCACTTTAAAGATTTGTATTTCATAGCTATAGTTCGCCAATGCCATACAAGGGATTCGTGGCCTTAAACAAAGTCAACAATCTTATACGGAGGGGTGGAAAACAAGACTTTTTTTAAAGAGTAAATGAGAATGTTTTGGGTAGATAATTCCTTCTGATTTTATTGATTTTTACCTACATTTGTTTGTTAAACTGTTGATGTATCTGCGTAAACACGATAGTACAATGACAAAAAAATCAGACAATTTGGTTTGCGGGCATTACACCAAAAATGTAAGTTTTGAATGCAAGGAAAGAAATTAGCTAATAGAAAATCTTTAAACATATGGAGTCATAGATTATGAGCACATTAATTCATAACAGGAAAATCTTTGAATGTGTAGAGTCGCTGGATATGAAAACGTTAATTCAAAACTCAGCAATCTTTGAACTTATGTGGTCACAGACTATGAATACGTTAATTTAAAAACGTAAAAATGCTCGATAGATAAACTGAGCGTGCAACTTTATTTGTACTATTGTATAACAGATTTTGATCCAATCCTTCAGAAAAATGATTGCATTCTGATTTGTTTAATTATGTGCATATAAACGCAATGACATGGAAAACGCAGCAATCTAATTAATTGAAATTTGATAGGTCGTCTTCTACCAAGATTGCAAATCTGTAACAAATTTCAGATCCAATTTATCAACTAAATTGAATTCAAAAAGCATTCTCTCTCTTTCACTTTTTTTTTAATTTCACAATTAATGCAAAGCTTAAAATGCACAGATTTGTTATATTCTATAATGAGAAAATAGATGGTGAAATAAATTAAAATGAATGTTCGCCAGATAAATGAATTATTTTTCGCCAATTTAAAATGAATTTTCAGTTTACATTATCATATGGCGAAAAAAAAAAAAACACCTTCGTTCTTGAAACTTGATACTCAAGAAATCTCGGTGCATTCAGAAAAAAACTTTTTTCATCCAGAAATAGTAGTGAATAGTAAGAAATTTTTTAAATTGTTTTCTATTAATTTTTATTGACTATTAAAGGAGTATGGTAGGGTGTAATTACTTATTGAAAATGTTTATTATAAGATTATTTAAAATCTGGCATAAGAACATTAATCATCAAGAACTTTATTTTTCCTTAGTGAGACCTGGGAATTTATTTAGGAATGCTTTTATTTCTCTCAGAGTTGCTATAGATCTTTGAAATTTCCAAAACTCAAAATCTCAAGGACAAAATAATCTGACAAATATATCCTTTACGCTTTAGAGTGATTTATTAGAGGAATGGTTTCAATAATTTTCAGATTATTATTAATTTGGATAATATTGTACGATTTTTCCAAGAAGTTGTGTTTTATAAAGCATTAGCTATATTTAGATTTACATATGCATCGATAGTATAGTCACAAAAATGGCTCATGTATGTAATCGCACTAATTATTAAGAAGTACAATTTTAAGAAACATTTAAAGATATTTTTATAAATCTATGAAAATTACATTTAAAAATGCATCGGAAATAATACTGAAGTCACTGAAAAGTTTATTTTAGGACTTGTAGATGTAGAAATTATTTTTACGTAATAATAAGTTTTGGAGTTAGTGTTGTAAAACGCTAAAATTTTTGACTGAGTTTAACTTTATGTATTTCACAAAAAAAGAAAAACAACTTTCTCTTTCCATCAAAAATATGTCACTTTATTATATTCCAATTATAGTAAAAAGTTTTCAATAAAATAATTTGCTATTTAGATTGATTTTTTATACAGTTACTGGCTATTATTTTTCTTTCATTATGACAAAAGTTGTAATATTTGCATCTTTAGTTTCTGTATTTTGTTTCTCTTCTCATTCTCTCTCCTTTTATTGAGTATCTTATTTTGTTCCTTCCCTTTAAATGAATTTGGAAGCTCAAATAATTAATTTAATAACAATACTTGCTTTTATATATACCTTTCTTTTATTTTTAAATGTGAGGTTTAATTTTTTTATATAATATATAGAAAGTATTATTTCAATTTAAGCTTCGACATTTTTTTTTCATTTTCTTCATTTCATTTTTTCTATTTGAACATATACTGTAGCTGTCTCTTCTTTCTTTCTTTCTTTTTTTTTCTTTTCAATATCTCGTGGATAGATCACAGGTTGAAAATATGCATAATATATTTCGGTTACTTAATTATTAGTATCAGAAGGATAAATGTTTTAAAAAATTGCTTCATGATACAAATTAGGAATTTTTAATACATTGATACACTTTTCACTAAAAATGAACATCAGATATAATCATAGTTGCGAGTTCAAACCATAGTTTACTTCCCTACACTTTAAATTTTAAACAATAAAATAATTCAAATGAGAAGAACAGTTTATTTAAGGCTATTTTTTCCTGCACTGTCTCAGCTCAACTAAAGAGTGTAAAATTTGATACCAATTGATGGAAAGGAAAATTATTACACTCATCTTGGATAGAATGTAATAAATATAAAAAATAGGAATAGTATTACATAACATAAATATATCATAAAGATATAAAACAAATATATTATAAACATATATGATAATAAATGCAAATAATAGATAATGATTTTGAAAATTTGCAACCTTATCTTACAGACACGAGGAATAATAGGTGCATACAAAAATTTCTACAAAAAAAAAAAAAAGAGACTAGAATGCAATTTAGCATGGAAGATCTGTCATATAATTTAAGGTATCCAAATATGTTCGGAGACGAATTTAAAAAAAAAATGATACATAAACATTTTTTATTGTACCAGATAGCTAAAACAGACTTGAAAAATCACTATTATAAGAAAAAAAATACACCCATTTTTGAAAAAAAAAACTGCTTATTTAATGAAAATTTAGCAAAATTTTCTATTTTGGAAAAACAGAGTAAATTTTAAAAAATAATGGGAATATTTAATTTTTATTTCAACTATATATAGCTGAAAATACATAAAATGTAACAGACCTAAGATAAAAAATTTTTAATAAATAAAAGTTTTATGAGCATTTGAAGTTGCCGTTAATGATTTTTTTTTGTAAAAATATGTCTATGTTTTGAACTCAAAGTGTCAGTAAAACATGCCTAAATGAAGCTATCTTAAAATCCGCGGTTCCTCAAAAGATTTGGATACGTGCATACCAAATTTCATGAAATTTTATTGAATTGATTTTAAGATATCATATTTTCCATGAATCAATCACACTGAAATATTCATTCTTCAGAAAATGCGTCTAAATATTCTGCTTATATATTAGTTCATTCATATGTACTGGAAACCAATGTAATGTTCACTCTTTTTTTAACAGGAATTCTAAAAATATACAAATTACGGCTGAGTAGGTAGAGAGTTAATATAAACGTATCAAATATTATTTTGGAGAATTTTATTTTCAAATATTATTTATTTATCAAATATTATTTTGGTAAAAATAAAATAAATCCCTCATTTTCGATTAAAAATACCACTGTTTCCGATTTCATTTTTATTTGTTTATATTATTGAAACTACTGTATATATAGTTCTATCTTACATATATTAAAAGCAAAAATTGTTTTAGAGTCTACAAAATTTTAAAAAAAAATCTGGAAAAAGGCATTTTAAAACCTAGTCGAACACCTTAAGGAGGGGGAAACACTATATATATGTGTGTGTGTGTGTGTGTGTGTGTGTGTGTGTGTGTGTGTGTGTGT
>JAPMOR010119946.1:209969-238368 GCA_026543865.1 Argiope aurantia
TGCGAATTTTCAAAATTCACAATCACAAATTTTTAGGAAAATCTGTATGGGGCTAGAAGAAATTATTTTATGCTCTTTAACTTTTGGTATATTGTAGCCTCAGCAAGTGGATAAATATTTTGTAGTTTTAAAAATGTGATAAATATTGAATTTCTTTTATTCAAATAGTTATATATATTCTGACTATATTAAAATTCAAATAATATTTATTTGAATATCAATATAATCACTTAACAAAAGATTTTTGCAAAATAATGAAGGAATGCTAAATTATTGTGCAACACATTCAGAAATGAAAAATGGTAATTTTCAAGATTTCGATCTTCAAGCAATTTATTCAGTCTTCTCGCTCTCTCAATATATTGATATGATGCCAATTATTTAATGAAAGATTATAACATTATTATTAATCAATTGCAATATTTTCTTTCTTTATATTTAACAAGCAATTTATTCAAAGCCTTATTGTTCTCACAATATACTGACTTAATGCTAATTATCTAATAAAAGATGGTAAAATGATGATTAATCCATTGTAATATTTTTCTTTATTTTTAATATTAAATATTTCTTTTTTAACACATCATGGTTATCCAAACTGTTTCTTTTCAAAAAATTTCAAGAGTTAATTCCTTACATCTTACATCTTAATGTCTTTTTTTGCTGTTTTATAACTGATAACTATAACTCTGTTAGAATTATATATTTTTAATATTTATAGAACTTAAACGTACTGTGTCATTAAAATTACTATTTTCTGCTGACTTTCTCTGACAGAATTATTTCCAGAACTTTTGAAATCTTGCAATATACGGCTGCTTCTACGGAATGCATTCGTAATGATTCACTTTTTTTTTCTTTCTATCTTAACTCTAAGCGAAGCTGTAGGGGTTTATGCCCTTCGTTAACGTTTTATGTTTTGCTTTTTTTATTAAATGTCTTAAATTTTTCTTCTTAAGAGCCCTTTATGGCAACATATATCATGATTCAAACTGTCTGAATAAAATTGTATCACATCTACAAGTAGATTTATATAATGGTACCATTAATAATATTAGGTAAATGCAATTATATGAAAATTTTAATGAGATGCATCAAATGCCAATAGCCATTTATTATATTTTTAGAAATATTTTATTATATTTATAGAAATATTTTTAGATGTTTTTAGATGCATTTTAGATTATAGAAATATTTAATATTTTTTACCGATGACTATTTATTATATTTATGGAAACATTTGTAACTATTCTATTATTTTTAAAATAATTAATTTTATTATGTGTAAGACATTTCATTATTTTTTATAATTAACATATATAAGTCGAGAAGGAGCAAAGTTTATAGAGAAAGATCTGATTATATTATTTATAATATTATCGATATCTATATACATTACCTGTTCGATGTTCTTTAGTACTTAAAGCACGAATCATAGTTTTGAATTTAATCAAGAATTATGGTGGAAATGGTAAACAATCTTTTATTTTATACTTGTGAATTTCTGTATATTGTATGTTAATTCATTAATTTAGGACAATGTGATAGAACAGATTGTAACCACAGGAAATATTTACACTCATAAGATAATGAGCTTTTGATAAAATTCCTTTTAGGAACAACTTGATTTCAGCTTCAACATCTGTGAATAATTATGAATTCCGAAACCTTGAACAAACGATGAAGCAACATTTAGGATCTGTGTAGAAACAAAGCATCGCAGAGACCTTATCGATGATAACGAACCAAATTCAGACTTTGCATTGAAATCGAGTTCGAAGATCTAAAGAAGCCTCGTTTATTCATCGATAAATATAAACACGGATATCGATAAAAAAAAATACAATAAAGTGGGCAGTGTTATTGACTGATATTAACTACGTAGTTCCTTTTCAGCCAAAACAATATGTTCCCAGAAATGAATGGTCAGCATTACGTCCAAGAGAAAGAAAAGGGAAATATTTTTATTTTTAAAGTTCCAAGGTGAAATATATTTACAAACAACTATAGCGTATTGTTTACAAGCAATTTTGTAGCGTAAAATGTTTTGTATAAATATTTGAATAAGTATGTATTTCATAATATTAAAATTCCAAAAGAATATTTATTTATGTACAAGCAATAATAAAGCCATATCTGGAAATGTAACTCTGCATAACATTTTACATTATACAATGACGTCATGCTTTTTTACCAATATTAAGGAGCAAAGGAAAATCTAAAATGAAATCGACATGGCTCATTTAGCTTATACTATGTAAAGTTAAATAAATCCACTGTTAAGATGCAAGTAAAAAACATCTTTCACATATCAAATTTGTACAACAAGAGGTATAAAATTAAGTGTTCTGTAATTGTTTTTTGCCTGCAAACTTATTTTTAATGATAATTTTCTAACTAAACAGCGTAAATTTTTTATAAATAAAAAAACTGATGGGTTTTTTTTTTCTCATGCTTAGTGTTTTTAGAATAATAAAATTGTTACAAATTCTTACTATCTTTGTTGAAAAATTGCTTTCTTTTATCGGTTTATAATTTATTACGTTAATTCAACACATTTCTTAAGGGAAAAATCTATTTATCACGGTCATATCAGTAGAGTTTTCGAAAGAGTGCAATAATTATGAATTTATTTGCAGTCTTTTTTATTCCTTTAAAACATTCTTTATTAAAAAATGTCATTACATATAAATATTAATCAGCCATAAAAAATTTTCATATTTAATTTTTCTAAAAATCTGCAGATGAAATTTATTTCAAGTTGAATTAGAAGAGGGCCATTAACGCTCATTGACAAATTTGAAAACAGTGTTATTTTGTAAAAAATTACAAAAAATTTATTTGTAAAAAAAATAAACGGTGAGATTACAGCATGGGTTTTGATCTTGTATTGGAAATCGACTCTTCACAAAACATCCTTTGGACTACTATTTTAATTTTCCGTAAAAAAGGGCAATGACGATATTCCACTGAACAAATAAAACTTTATAATTCCTTTGCATTTTGAACTATAGCTACTTTTTTTTTTCACTATGAATTGATTACTTTCTTTTGAAATTTCATTTTAAAAATCGTTATTTAAGAAAAAAAATTATAATTTATAATTATATGTAATATTAATTATTATAATTAATTATTATATTAATTAAGAAAATTATTTTAAAATATTATTTATGTGGGTAGATGTTTTTATGCAACTACTCAATTTGTATATCTTTTTGGTGAAGTCATATAAAATACCCAATTTGAATTTCAACCTCGTGTCTTCTGATTTTTTTTTACTATTAGAATCGCTCCTGACAGATAGAAATTGCTGGTTTTGTTCTATCAGGGTTCAGCAAGACATGATGATTCCAAACGTTAGTATTTCAAAAGATTTTTTCAAGAAACGATTTTGAAACAGGATACCTTTTTGTTATGTAATCCTTTATATGTGCCATTACAAAGTATTGTCAAGGTACTTGTCGTTGGTTAGAGCAAAATGCTCATTCAAATCTAGGATATAATAAGTGAAGAAGAACTTTTTATAATTGCAGTATTTGCCGCCATCATCGTTAAATTGAAATTTCAAGATTTTATATCCTTTGAAATATTTGTTTTGGCCTAAATAGCTATTGAAACAAAACCTTCATAATTTCATGAATTAAAATTCTGTCCCTGCTTAGTTGCTGAAAGTTAGTAGAGAAGGATTTATAGAAGAAACAATTTGTGAATATTTTGTGAACTGAACGTTTTCGATATAAACTTCATAATAAAAAGAAATCCATGTACCTAATTATATTTATTATTTAAAATTTAAACATTTTACACCTCAAATGTTGAAAATTATTGATATTCTTTTGTGTTTACAAAAAAAAATGTCATTTTACCAGCAAATCCTTAAATTTAATAGTTCTGCAAATCACATTCATACAGAGGGAGTATGAATTTATAAATTTTAAAGTATATGTGACCGAAATAATTCGTAGAAAAGGTTTAGAAGGTATGTTATACCTGCTTTTTCATCTTTAATATTTTTTTCTAGAAAGTGAATTTAAAAGCTATTTTTTATAGAATCGAAAAAGACTTCTGGAAGAGAAAGTAATTTTTCAAATTTTCTTTAAATGTTCTCATTCTATTAATGTTTTAATTTAGTTTTATGACTCCATTGTTGAAACAACCGTATGATTATGAACCTCATGATTTTGAATCGTGGCCAGATTATGAGAATGGCACTTGCCGTTCCGAAACTTGCGAACCACAATATTAAAAAGGAATTTGATCCTCATTCTCATATTTAATGTGCTTGCATGAGACAACACAATATGATTTGAATCGACCGGCATATACGACCGATCCTTAGTGGAATAGATAAATTTCAAACCCACCAGTGTCGAAGCCGAAATCTTATCGTTTGATAAATATAGCTCTACTCTCCTTGTGAATATGAAATTTCAACATGATAAGGGTTGTTTTTTTTCGTATCGGATTTTAAAACTTCTTAAAAATACAGGAATAATTTTTGGATTGCATTTTCTTCTAGTAAATGATATGAATCAACCTGGTAATCCTGAAAGCAATGAATTTTTAAAAAGAATTTCTAAATATAAAAATGAGCGGGTCATTGACATATCTTTTAATCTCTGATTCTCCCTATCACGTATACTTACGAACTTACAGCAATATTCATTTGCACACCACACACTTCTAATTGAGGCACTGTCCACAAACTATGTGCAGTCCGAATGCATTTGCACTCTGTATGAATTTATCTCAACCTCATATTCTGACCTTACTATCATAACAACGACCTGCAGATGTATACTTTTTTATCGTTCCCGTGTTCACTCCGGGATTGAGTAACCTTGCTTCTTTCCCCTCCCCCCGTTTTCCATTCTAGAAGTAACGTTTTACTCTCACTACGAGATAAGGGGCGGGGATTCAGCCACTTCTATAAAAAGATTCTGATCAGAGTATTGTTTATGTAAAAATGACTATGCTCGATGCTTTCGAAGAGTTATGCCATTTCTTCTGTGGCTGCCTGATTGGGAACCCGAAAAGAGGTGAATATTATTACTTGTTGTAGTTTCGTTTCTGACTTAACGTTATTTATCCTCGTTTAAAAGAGTATAGATATCTGAATTCAGTTTGTGTATTTTAAAAACTCAATACTTTTCTCGGATTACTTTTTATGTAATTGAATTAATAAAAAGTTGGTATACATGTTCCAAATTATGAAATTTTAAAAGTTGTTTTTTATTTGTATTTTCTGCATATGTTTCCAAAAATTTTATTATTGAAAAATATAATCTTTATAACTGAAACATTTTCTAAGAAATATATACGTGTGTATTTTTACATTGTAAGTTATTTGGAATTGTATACAATTTTTTTAAAAAAAATGTTTATGAATTTTGATATTTGATGATCAAAAAAAAAATCCATGAAACCAAAAGGTTTTTAGGATTAACTATTTCTTTAATAATTTGATTATAATGATTTCCGATAAATTTTGAACATATTACAAAACTATGTAAAAACATAACTAAGAGTAGTAGTATTTTTACACTAGTACGACTAGTGTAAAAATAAAGTTTTTATTTATAACAATTTCAGAATTCGATAGGTAGTGTGTGATGTGGCCTGATGATGATTTAATAAAAAAATTTCATGTTGTAGTGAAATTATGCGATTTTCAAATTCCTTGGAGTTTTCATATTGTGTTGTATGAAAAATAGTATTTATCAGATGTCTTGAACTAATATGTAGGGTTTAGATCAGCATATTACAGATCGATTAGATAATTAAAAACGATTTGCATGAAATCGAATCTTAGACATTCTATGTTTAACCAGGAGATCTCATATCAAGATTTATTAAATTTAGTATTTCTAAAGTAAATATGTAATTAAAATTCTTTTGTTCCTTACCTTCTAATTTTTGTTTTGCATAATTTTTTAATATGTTCGACTAATATGTTTATATATATATAATTATTCTTGGACCTATTCTGTATACCAGATAATTATTCTCAGATTACAAATATTAGTAATAGTTTTTAGTGCAATGAGTTTAAATATAACACTGCGGTTTCATCCTTTTTTTTTGTAACAACTAAGAGCAAAATAAGTATTGTTTTTATATATTTTTAATATTTTGAATATAATTTTCTAAACAATTTAATTCATTCACAAGACATTTAATACATATAAGACATTAATTTACACATATATAAACACAAAAAAATAAGCCTTCAAGTTTTTTTAGCGGAAATAAAAATTCAATTGATATTTCTGGGTAAATATCAGAAGCCTATCAGTTTATTAAATTTTCTGTAAAGGTTATTTATTTATATGTTTTGTTAAATCTGGCATTTAAATTGAGTTTATACAAAAGAGCGTTTTTTTAATTAACTTATAACAATTGTTTTGTATTTCTATAATCATTTAAGCTAACCAAAAGCATAATGTTTTGAATTGTACGAGAAATAAGCTCTATCTTTTAAAATAAATTAATAAGTTCACAGCTGTACAACAATAAAATAACTTTTAAAATATATATTTAACTAAATAGTTTAATAAATTATTGTTTTATATAATAATTTAATAATAAATTCTTGAAAATAAGCGTGTATAAATTTATTTTGTATTTTTTTCATTTCATTTTTCTGTTAAATCTTTTTTTTTTTTTTTCCTTATTGAAGTTTCAATTTGAAAGATGATTATATTTAAATAGCTTATTATTTTACTCATTAAATAGACCTGTAAATAAATAAATATTTTCTGTAATATTAAAAAAGTAAAATAGTAATATGTCGAATGCATAATAGGAAATTTCAATATTTACAATTGATTGTCGAATGTCATCGACCAAAAGAAGGAAATGTAAATATATTTTTTTTAGTTTATTCTAGATATTATGAAAAAAAGTTAATTCATTCTTTCATTTTATTCTAGATATTACAATCTTTAATCAAATATTTCAATCCGAATTAGATCTGAATCATATTATTTTATTGATATTAATTATAACGCATGTCTTTAGAATAGTTTACATTTTGTAATATTAAGTTAGCGATTCCATATAGAATGTAGTATTTTCTTTTTATACTCTATAACAGAAAGCATTCCAGGGATCTATTGAGAAGGAATCCAACACTCTTCTATTTAGGTATACTTGTCCTTTATTTTTCAAATCTCTATAGAAAGCAATTCAAGATTTCTAATGAGTAATTTAAAAAAAAATATTATTATTATTAACATTTACCACAGATTGAGTACTATTTAATTCTGTTGTTTTGAAAAAGTAAAAAATATTAAAAATAATTATGTAAATTTGAAACGTTTAAAGATAATTGATGTTAATAATTTACTACTGATATCAGTGTTGTTTAATGTTTATAATTACTTATTGATTATTACTTTTTTTTTTTTTTTTGAAAATAAGAAATATCCAAAAAGTCTTTCCAACTATGCATAAACATTTTGAAATTATCATAAATATCACTGTTACGTAATGCGTATTAATTACCTACTGACTATTATTTAGTTTTATCGTTTTGAAAAAATAAGAAATATTAAAGAAAACTTCAATTATGCAAAATTTAACAGCTTTTAAGACTAATAAATTATTAGTGGTATCAATATTAATAATTGTTTTGTAAATTACTGATTAACTATTATTTCATCCGATCGTTTTGAGAAAGAAAAAATTGTTAAAAGATTTTAATTGTGCAAAACTTACGCATTTTGAAGTTATTACTGATCTTAATGGCTTGTACTTAATGTTTATGAAATATATATTGATTGTTAATTGATTCTATTATTTTGTGAAAGTAAGAAATATTTAAAAATATTTGAGTTATAAAAAAATCTTGTGAGTTTTGAAGGTTATTATCATATACAATATGTCATATGGAGCCATATAATATTTGAAAAAATAAACAAACAAACAATAATGTTTGAATAAATTAACAAGCTAAAGTGTTCGACTTCCAGCATGCTGTCACATTATAACATACTTTTTCCTTAGTTTATTGCGTAATGAAGGTACACGCAATCAGCAACAACTCTTCCTGTTGACTGACTAGATCCAAAATTTCATACATATTTATATTATTGTATACAAAAAATTTATTTTTTTCCATTTCAAATTGTTTCTTACCCTGAACTAAATTTTCACATGCGCATAGGCAGAAAAACAGAAAGGGAGCAACCCAATAATAGAACTTGACCAAAATTTGATATATCTTTACAAAGCTCCATGTCAAAAAAAAAATTATTCCGAATTTCATCCATTTAGCTCATCTCAGTTATGCATGCACGAGGGCAGAAAGATATCTGGACATTCTTTAGATGGATTTCGTTTAAAATTAGATAAAAATTTATACTTGTGTTATGAAGATTTCATCTATCTAGTTTGAAACATTGTTTTTGTTACTTTGTCCACAAACAGACGTTATTCTATTTATTTTTATTTTGAGTCGATTACAAGAAAGTAAAACAGTAGTGTGTAATATATCAATAATAATGCAATCATTATTGATTATCAATAATTGATTTCAGTTTAAAAATTGAAAAATAATTGATTTCACATTGCATAAGCTGCATTTTTATTACAAAAATGTGTATGAAACTTACCTCTTGTTTTGATTCTATCACAAGCAGCTTTGTTTTAACATAAAGTACAAATGGGTAAAATTTGTTTTGACTTAACCTCATTTTTTTGCAGCTAATTTTGTATTGTTAATAGTATTTGAGAATTGAAATTTTATGTTGTTCGCAATTCCAGTAACGATGCGTCTTTATCTTTGGAATAAGAGCGAAGTGCATTCACATACTCAATTCCTCTTATCAAAGAAAGATTCAATGAGTTACATTTGCTTTCCTCTTCGCTTATCATTTTATAAACATTAAGAGATATATCACGTTTTGCAAGTAGTTTGATTTATTTATCGTATTATATAATGAAAAATGAGTTATTTATCGCCTTTCTGAAGAGTATTACTTGATGTTTGTATAAATTGATTTCTCTTCCAAAAAATTGGATTTTTCCTCTCTTCTTAAGATCAGTTTGCAAATAGCTTATATTTCTTTCACTAAACCAACGTATCTAAATTAAAGTAGCCAAACATGGCGAAAACGTTGGAGCATTTCCGATTGCCAATTCTTCAATGCAGATTAAAATGCCTGGTTTTAACATTTAAATAAATGTTCTATATTAAATTTTAAAAGATTAGTTTCATTTGCTCTCATTAGCTTTTTAAAAATTCCGGTGCTAAAGTGAAATTTTAAATAAAATAAAGCTAACGCAATTTAACAAATAATTCAAAATCTACATCATAAACCAATTAATATTATATTCAGTGCTCTGTACAAGTTCGTCAATAAAATAATAATATTTTAACTACACATGTTGATTTTTGACTTGATACCCTCTTCGCCAATTCCAGAGCTGTAACCCAATATATATTTCCTCCTATATCCCTTAATTAATCTCTTTATTTTTTGGGGGGAGGGGATAGTAAAATAGCCTTTACTCTCCCCTCCCCAACGATTCTTCTGCACTAAGGAAGTTTTTAATAACAATTAGATTTGTTCTAAATCTTTGATCTAAGTTATCCTTTTTCCTCAGTTATTTTTAACCCCTCTGTTTTGTTCAGTGTATTTGGATGAGAGTTTCATCTCTTTTTATTCAAAATACATAGGCGTTGTTGTTGTTTTTTATTTTACTTTATTCAAAGTATTGCTACTGTGATTTTGCTCACTGCTTAGATTTAGATTAAGAATCAAACGATTATAATTAGCTTAATAATATTTGTAGAATTTAATTTTGATTTGATTTTTTTTTCTATTTTTAAAATTGTATCAGTTGTACGTTCTACTAACTTTTAATTAAATTTACAATTACCCATTGTAATAATAAATTTTTAAACGGATGACAACTTCAATGCAGTCCTTGAAAGTGTTTCATGGGGTTAAGTTTTATAAAATTAAATTCAAATGAAAACAGAATACGCCTTCATTTCTGGAACTATTTTCAGAATTATTTCAATATTTGTAACTAATATGTTTATCAGATGAATAAATTCTTTCCCCAGATTCTGTGCTCTTGAAATGTATTTATTATTTTAACTCTTTTTTTGGTACTATTGTTTCACAGTTACACGGTAAGTTTTCAAACTTACATAATTTTCAATTTTTTAATCGAATTTGGTGAACAAAATTCTATAACTTTTTTTTTATTTCAATTCCTTGTAATTGTGTAATGCATCGTGTATTTCTTACGTATTGTTCAGCGCGTCCCTGTAACCCACCGCTACTAAATCCTAGGAACATAAAAGTTAGAAATTAGTTTGTTCAAGTCTGATTTAGAGTTTTCAGCTCCTAAGCTTAGAAAATCTACTCAATCTTGCAAACTCTTTCTCGAGCTTAAATAGATGAATAAAATTTTTCTGAATACATCCAAATATTTTATTAATTTAACTTCAGGCCATTCGATTGTTTAATAAAGATCGTCTATAATTATGCGAAAATTCCACACAATTTAACAAGAACGACTTTCCAAGTTTTGTCTGTTAAAGTGATCCAATCATGCGATAATATTTTTGTTTGTAAAAGTAAATGACTTTTTTAGTACTTATTATTTTTGCTTCTTGAAAGTACGATATAAAAGAAACTGCATTTGGAAAGAAAAATAAAGTAGTTATTTTAGTGATGCAATAGTTTTGAGATTTAAAAATGCTGATCGATAAAATTGTATGACATACACATGCAAACGCCAATATGTGCACATAGTTATAGTTATTATTATACTATTAACAAAGATATTAGTGAAAAAAAGGTTTGAAAAAATATCATGAGTTCAATTATGGCAAAAAAAATTATACTCGAGATTATCTGTTAACTGAATATTAAATAGACCATTAATAGTAACTAATATAAAATATGCCATTTTATAATAACTAATATAAAATAAAATGGTCTAATATAAAATAGATCATTAATGCAATGATTAATAATATATAAGAAGAAATTTGTTTAAATTATTTCATGTGAAAAATTGTAATAACACGTTTCAAATTCAGACGATTTAATCAGTTATTTTTGCTCTTATTAGCCATCTGACAGAAGTAAATTATAATTAAAAAAATTTTAACTTCAAAATTTATATTATTTATTCGTGTTCCTAATAAAATTCGCTATTTCAATTTATTATTATTATATCAATTATTTTAAACTGAAAGTTTACGAATCCCTGAAAGTAGTGATGTTTTATAATGTCTTTATAGGCTATCTCCCAGCTCGATACGTCCTTTCTTTCCTTCTGATATGGGCAAAATGTCTGGAATATGCTCAGAGGGTGTGCCTGAGCGTGACGATCGTCGCGATGATTAACCACACGGCCCTTGACGCCGGCACAAATGACTCAACTTCTGCAGATGACACGTGCGATGTGCCCCAAGGAATCAACGCCACAACGCCAGAAGAGGAGGTAAAAACATCTGTTCTAAAATCGAAACATTTTTTATAGCCAAAGACTTCTCAAGTTGGCGACACGTAGGAGTGCCGTGTGGTTGCGTCACTGAAGAATAGCAGGCATATGCCTTCCGTTTTAGAAGCCAAATTAAACAAATCCTGCTTTAAATATATTTTATTTCATAGAGTATCGATTATTGGAGTTAAATTTATAAATCATTTTTCTATACTTACACATCTATTTATTTGACTGTAAGGATGCTCCATGGACATCAAGAGTATCTTTTGTTCTAGTAGATAGTAGAAATTGCCATTAATTTATTTTAATTATGTTATAATATAACAATAGAATAGAAACTACAATAGAATCCCTTATCTGAACTTCTTATATCTGAAGCTTTTTGTAGCGGAGTGGGTAGGTGAGGGGAGGGGTATTGTCAAAAAATCCGAAAACAGAATCTTCCCAAGCAAAAATGACAAAACAACTGAGTTTGATATCTTCAAGCAGCAACGTATTTATATTAGATGTACATAAATGCATAAAATCTTAGCAACGCAGTTTTTTTTTACTTCATTAAATTAATGCAAAATAAACAAATTTTATTTTTTAATGCTAGGTTTACCAAGGGGTCATTTTGATCTTCCTGATACCAAAGGTCATTTTGACCCCTATGAGAAAAATTTTTCAAGTGAAAAATTTTTCCTTTTGAGTAAATTTTTTCCAAGAAAATTACTGCCGTATTTTATGAGAATATTTTAATTAATTTTTATTTACATTTATAAGATATATAATCGCAAATTTTAACATTTTCTTTTTTTTATTTTCGGAGGAATGTATATAGTATACCAACTTTTACCGAAGGGGTCACTTTGACCATTCGAAACTATATTAATAATAAATTTTGACCATTCGAATTGGGACGCACATAGATATAGGTATAAATATAGAAATAAGCATGTGTTAGTAAAATGTGTATATATAAGAAGTAAGAAGACGAAGCCAAAAGTCAGTCAAATAGAAACTATTATAGTAAGAAGACGTGTGAGTCAATGTTTTGGTAGAAGATGATGGTAGAAAAATAGATGGTCTTGAAGAACTAGATTAGGAAACAAACACTTTTTTTAGTAAACAAACACAGAGAAACTGCCTTTTCCTCACACCACACCTCAACAAATATATTGAAAATACAAAAGTTTTTTCTGCTTTAACTTCATAATAGATAGGTTATTTTCCTTTTTTTATAATTAAATACCGAAAGGGCTCATTTTGACACCTTTGGTTGAAATAGGTATATGCCAACTCATGGTAAACCTAGTGTTACAGAAATAAACAATAAAGTTTTATTCATCAGTTGTCTAATTATTAAGATATTGGATTACCTGAATTGGATTTGGTCTTATTTAATCTCTATAACTGAAGCTCTACTGAACATGCGTAACTGTTTTATGAGAAATACATTAAAGCAGATTTTTATTGGAGATTTATTATACAATTGTTGCTTTATTATGTCGTTATTTCTGCTTTATTATGCCATTAATTATTTATTATGTTTATTATGCTATTTATTATTATTTCTGTTTTATTATGCTTTTCATGAATCGCTAATTCTGTATTTTCACTGTAAATTATGCTTCAGGTGAAACTTTTAATAATAAAGTAGCATTTTTAATTTTAATCCGGTTTTTTTTATAAAAATCGCTAATTATGCCATCGAGAAATTCGTATATGAACTAATATGATTGGTGAACATATACATACTTGTTTTATTCTCCATATCTTTGAGGTAATATGGCCCGTTAGTTCATCCAAATACTTAATGATGTAATTTTAAAAACAGACATTTCTCTTAAATCTAAGACATATCATCTCTTCCTCAAAATAAATAAAAATTTGAAAGACTTCAAAATGGTGTCATTCAAATGGTGTTCAATGGTGTCATTCATGGAAGAAAAGGGAATTATTGATGAACCATTCCTTGGAATACCTTCAACACGAAATAGTAGTGTTTTTATTTCGCACTTTAAGCCAAATGTAACAAAACCTCTGGTATTTATTATAGTTTATATTTTTAAAATTTGCAAATTTTGTTTAAGTATATTTGTTTTTATCTAATTTTCTTGGAGCAGTTTCTGATTTTCAAAGTAATTCAATACGTTGAAACGAAAAAAATATAGAATAGGATAGCCAATAATATTTCATTGCTTGCATATTATTATATCATATATATTATTAAATCTATTCTTTAAAAATAAATTTTGTCTTGCCTACAGAAATGGACTCCAAGAATTGTTTTTTATTAATTAATGTTTACGTAGTAAAATTGCATTAATTCTTGAATTATTATTTTATAATTTTATAATTAATTTCTTTTTAGGGTGATTTTGTGTGGTCACCATCCACTCAAGGCATCATCCTTGGAGCATATTTTTACGGCTATGTGTGCACACAAGTGGTTGGAGGTCGTTTCGCAGAAGTCTTTGGTGGCAAATGGGTGCTAGGACTCTCCATTCTGATAGCGTCATTCTTAACACTCGGCACACCTATTGCTGCCGATATAGGTGTCGCTGCAATGGTTGTTATCCGTGCGATGATGGGAATGATTCATGTAAGAACTAAATTTACCAATTTTTGCTCAATGGTGTTGGGATTGTTAAAATTACTCTATAGGTTTTGCGTTTGGTTAATATTTTCCTTCCCTTATTCCTATCCTGTTTTGAGATTTAAAAAAATTTAAGAAATGTATAGTTAGTTTTCCTTTTAGCAAAGGCGTTGGAACTTATCATGGCTATTAAGTAGTTTTCAGTTATTTCCACTGCGACTAATAGATATTAGAATATAGATGTACAAGAACAATAAATAAGTATACCAAGTCTAAAAATTTTCAATGCAAATTTTAATACTTGTCTATGATTTAAACCTGTTAAGAGAAAAACATGTTTATAATAAGATGTATAAGGCCAGAATTAAAGATTGAAAGAGTTCAAATTCATTTCATCAGCTTGAATTTTTTAAAAATATTATTTCCTGTGATTAAAAGAATTTGTGCAATACATTTACAGCTCAGTTATGATTGAACTTGGAATATTATATTTATTTTCTATGCGATCTAGATTGAGCAGGAAGATGCATTAAATGAACAGCAAAGAAATTTTAAATTTGATTAAAAAACTATGATTAAAACATTTTCTAGAATATTTATCAATATTCCTTAAAGTCATCTTTTGCAAAACATTGAAAACTTAAATACCATCCCAAAAGTCGTATTCCTTCCAATCATGATATGGTATTTGAATAATAGTCCTCTTTAAAGAAGAATCAAATAAAAAAATCACGTAATAAATTCAGAATATTCAATGTGAACGCAATTTCAAATACGAATTCTACTTTTCAATACGGATTGAACACTATTAATCTCACCCAAAGTCCCATACATGCCCTTAGATCATCTTTGAATATTTTTTTAACCCAGTGCTGTTGTGACAAACGAACTGAACCATTGAGCTCTATCCGACTAACGCTGAATACTCCAAATCATTAGGGTGTTTGCATGCCCACAGCATTCGCCTTGTTCGGCCACTGGGCACCGGTGGAAGAGAGGAGCACTCTCATAGCTCTTTGTGTGGTCGGAGATAACATTGGAACTATCCTCACCATGCCTCTGACGGGTTATCTCTGCCAGTATGGATTTGCGGGAGGTTGGCCGTCTGTCTACTACATACTTGGTAAGTATCATTATATTAGCTCATTGCAATTAATTCATGTGACGCTGTGATTGAATCAGCATTTGACCTCATACTGATCATTATTTGACAAATGTTCGTTTAATATCTACCACTTATTGCGGATGCGTCTGCCATTAACACATTCGTTGCCACGATTCAAACCTGATAATCAGACCATCTATTTAGTTAGATGACTCCGTCTTTGCTATCTTTTAACTATAGTAGAGAAGAGTCATCTAATAAGATAGATGGTTTTATACAATTACGTATCATCTGTAATGCACAGGCGCATAATGCGGCAGTCAATGTGTACACATTTTATACGTTGTTTATATTTAACGCAATCTTATTGAGTAAAAAAATAGCAAGATTTTATGCTTTTGGGTGTTATGATGCGAAGAAGGAGCACACTGGTGCCCTTAAAATGAATTTTAAATTTCCACTTAATAATTCTGAGCTATTAAATATGGAAAAAAAACCTCTATTAAAATGTCATCAAAAAAGCGGTGCGTGTGTGTGTGTGTGCGTGTGTGTGTGTGTGCGTGTGCGTGTGTGTGTGTGTAAAGTGTAATAGACTAATAATACACGAAAATGAATAAATCTGTTTTACGCGAAATATTATATTAAATAAACTGAACAAGTGGAAAAATAACATAAAATCTAATTTAAATTCTAATGTATACTCTTGAATTATATCATCAAAAGAATATGAAGGGAAAAAATAAACTTTTTTTCAATCAATAGAAAAATTGTATTAATTGTTGCATATACGGTAAGTAGTAGATTCGATCCGGCGTCCTGGCATAGGGGTAGCGCGTCTTCCCCGTGACCTGGGCGTCCTGGGCTCGCGTCCCGGTTTGGGCATGGTTATTCTTCCTGTTCTATCTGTGAGATGTATGAATGTGCCCCCCTGTAAAAAGGGGTAGTGCAAGCGAATGTGATGCGTGAGTAGCTAAGACGTACTCTTGACCCTAGTTGGCGCTACTAAAACAGGAGACGCTCCCTTAGCTTAAAATCACTGACTTCGTCAGTTAGCTTGTCCATGGCAAGTGCCATTATAAACAACAACAACAGTAGATTCGAAATTTTGAAGTGGCTTGAAAGCTTATCATTTGAACATAAATTGACATCACTGAAAGAAACTTCAAATTTTCTCAACCAGAAAATTTATTTAAAATAATCATCTGATATGATAGGATGTTTTTAGATTAGAATTTTTATGATACTAGAATATCGTGTGCTGATCACCGGTTCAGGAAACAATATTCACTCAAAATGTTGCATTTCTCTACAGAATTCGAGTTATCTTCTATTTGCTGCGATGAATTTCATAGAAGATTGAATGATCAGCCATTATTTCGAAAGCTAATCTGATCTCACTTCAAATGACTTCTGATTAAAAGCCCTTTTTTAAAAAAGACCAATTTTAACTCAAAAAATCTGCGTCTCTTTCTTTTTTAAATTTTTGTATTATGATTTTTTATTTAATAAGTTATTGCATTTCTCTTAATATTTTTAAATCTATCTGCAGTAAAACTTAACGTGAAATTGTAATAGGTATAGTTGGATTCGTGTGGTTCTTCTTCTGGTTCTTCCTTGCATACAACAGGCCATCCGATCATCCAAGAATATCGAGGATAGAAATCGATTATATTCAGAAGGGACAAATTCAATTTGCGGAGGAACAAAAGGTAAATATAACTGCAGATAATCAATATGAAATCATTTTATAATATATGGTGCAAAGCTTATGGTGATGCATCAGATCAAATGGCTGAAGCACTAAAATCCTTGCAACTATTGTTTGTAGATGCTTCGCAGCAATAATCGAGTTTTGTTTACTTTGTAATGTCCTTTTTTCTTTTCACTTCAGCTACCAGTCCCATGGAAGAAAGCTCTCACCAGTATGCCAGTGTGGACAGTAGCAATCGTTTCGTTTTGTTCTACATGGGGTTTCATCACTTTATTGACAAAACTACCAACATATTTAGAAGTAGTACTTCATGTACCAATTCAAAAGGTTCGTCAAAAGATTTTTCGATTTTAATCAAATTTTAAAATTTTTTGGAGTATTGAGAAAAAGAGTGCACCAGTCTCAAAGTTTATCTAAACTGAGCTAAGTATCTATTGAAACGAAAAACACACTTTCTAATTATACCGGAGTGTATTACAAGAATTTAAGCTACCACACAGTAAAATGTAATTCTTGTCGTATTGTTCTCTTTCATGCTCATAAATTATGGTGCCTGGCTTAATTCAACAGAGATTGTGGGTTCTCACTACCTCAATGATGAAATTTACTTGCGTATATTAACGCATTCATCATTATGAATTAATACATAATGAACTTATTTTTTTCCAAGATATTTGCTCAGTAGTTTCAACGATTTAGGGTGCTCATCCAAACTTTTACATAGCATATCAAATTACAAATTATGAGTCATACGTTCAGTGAAAAATGACCTCGATGAAATTTTTTGTTTACCCTTTAATCTAAATAATAGGAAACTGTTGCATACTCTTTCCTTAAATTTAACAACAGTATAATATTTTAACATTAAAGAAACGATGATTCAAAAAACAATTGATTTATTCGTAATTTTGGGGATTTTCCACTACCCTAGTTAGATATAAAAACTAAGCTATTTCTCACTTTTTTGTCCAATTAAATTCGATTCTAATAAGAAAAAAATAAGTATGCCATCTCTGCTCTGAAGAAATTTGAATGAGAAAAAATTCCATGCACAATATAGTCTGTCAACGATAGTATTTTTTATTGTTATCACCTTTGTACTGATTTCGAAACAATGCTTAGCACATACTTAATAAAATTCCAGGCCACTCGAAAATGTGTTAAGTCGGCATTTTTGTGACATATAATTAATCTCTTTGAAACTTTACGCAGCCACTGCACTGATGCTACAAACGCTGTTTTGTTGTGGGTGAACACAATTTTCAGCTATTGAATAAATTGATATGAAAAAATAGTTGCCATCGATGATGCTCGGAAATTATTTATGTCAAGTGTATTGTCTGTTTCTTGTTTTCGTTTTTCCAAATCTGACTTATGTCCATTTATTCCTATACAAAAAATCTTGCACAATCTACCTTCCTTTAATGCTTTGCCCACGAGTTCAGTTTCGCTTTCAGTATATAATCCCTAGTATCCCATATATACAATATTGTAAAATATTAAACAAAATTCGGAATGTTTTATAATATACTATAAAAAATATAGCATAATATCACACAATATTGTGAAACATGATATTCCGCTTGGGTTGTCCTTAAGTTCTTAAGAAGTCAAAGCATGCGCACTTGTCTAAGACACAGGCTGTATAATTTTTATCCCGATAGTGAATTTATCTGCAGAAAATATGTCAAGAAATCATTTCTGATTTCTATAACTGAAAAACTTCAAGCACATTAACCATGTTGAAATTTAATTGATATTTCAAAGCATATAGGATCCTTCCTATCTGTACTGAAATAGATCCTGTCATATTTTTTACATATCAGCTTAAAAATACAATATTGTTTTTTCAGAATGGGCTTGTCAACTCTCTTGTTTATGCAAGCATATGTATCACACTATTCTTGTCCAGTTATCTGTCAGATTACCTGCGAACAATTAAACATATGAACTCGACTAAAGTGAGGAAGGGTTTTGAATTTATAGGTAAGTTCTAATGAACGTTGAAATATAATACACTGTTTTTTGTGGTTATCCAAATCATAACTTTTTAGGGGAGAGTTTTTTTGCAACGTTTTATATAAGAAGATTTGAAGAATGCCATAAGAATTCTGTTCAAAAATCAAATAAAAATAATAATAAAATGCTTTTTTATAAACTTCAGATTCTTTTCTTATCGCCTTTCTTGACCAGCATGTTTGCGGTAATAGTGGCTGAGTTGCATTTCAATGGAATTCCTTGTATATAAATAAATATCTATTCGTATCTCCTTTGAGAAAGTATTTTAATTGTGAGGTTATAATAATCATAATTGCTTATTATTATAGTAGCAATGGGTATGATTTATTAAAATAAGTAGAATGTTCATTCCTAAGTTTTAAGTGAAACATTTAATGAAATATTTTTAGCCAACAGGGGTTAAAATTTTGAAACAAATTACTTCCAATTGACATTTCCACTTTCCAAAGTATATTTCGTAGACCCAGTTCTAGATGTCTGTCCCGCAAAGCGGCAAACCACACATAGATTCTGCTTTGCTATTACAGCTAGAGAAGACCGTTAAATCATTTTGCATTTAATGTTATAACCATCTTCCATTGTATCACTTAGTATGTGAAGCTTATGTATACAGAATGTTACAAGACGTTTGGTATAAAGAACGATAACGATAGAATAATCATAAAATCTGATAATAAATTACGGATGAAACTCCATGTTGGTAACTAATGTTTGCTATAATAATAAAATAGAAGAATGGGGGATATAGAATGGTAGACAGTTGATGAATTTAACATTTTGATTACTAACAAGACATGTACAGCTCCCTAATTTTTTAAAATTAGTTCAAATATTTCATAATAAAAGCAGTATTGGGGAGGGGGATTAAGCATCATGTCCCATCCTCTGGATTAAAAATAATTTTTTGTTAAAAATCGAACTAGTTTGTCTCGTTCAGAATTTGTTTTCTTCACTTGTGTAAAAAAAATGAGAAGAAAGCGATTTTTAAAAATTCGTAGTCAAAAAGTTAAGAGACACATTTCATGCGAAAATGTTCTGAAATTTCTTAACAATGTAACTGCCAAAATATATATGGGCTTCCCGTTGTCGACATAGAGATTGAAGAAAACGGCATCACTCACCGTATAAGGTTATCGAAGATGTAGAAATTCTTGCAACGGTATCTTTGATAAAATAGACGTCATATAAGAAATTCTTTATTTGATTTATTTATTTTGATGCCTTCAACTGGACTACCTCGTTTGTGAAATGCCTTTTAGCACTTTACCGCTCGAGTTACAATTGTGCATTATACATCGATCTGTGTTCATCTAGATAAATTCCGTCTCCTATTTAAATATGTATAAAAAGTTTTAATACATCCTATATATTGTTGTTTATGGATAACAATATTGCCAATCAAATAAAACACAACACCTAATTTCCTAAAACCATGAAATGATGAAAATAATTTTTTTTTAATTCTCAAGATGTCTGCTTTAAGAAATTATGATGTCCCTCGGGGTAGGGGATGGGAGTGCACCTAGTAATTGAGGATGAGAAGCTTCCGACATGGTGATTGATTCTTCTCACCCTTGTGGGTACACGAAAATCTGGGGGGTCTGACGCCTCCCATCGATTATGGGACGTACTTCCTTAGGGAAGGGTTGTTTCGTGGCCGGTGATGGCCCTCAGAACTCAACGAGAGTTCCCGCCAGTGTTGCTGATGTGGAGGTCCTGCCATTCAAGTTTTTCCGTTTGAGGTTTGTGTTAAAAAATTATGATCCAAAGATTAAAATTATTAAATAGCATATATGTCGTGTACTAAATTTTTAACATTTACCAATGCGTCATTTTGAATTAAAGTTTTTCTAATTTTTATAAACCGATTATCGTCATCTTGTTTTCAGCACTGGTGGGCCCAGCCTTGTGTACTGGTCTTATACCTGTTGCGAGATGTGATAGAATTTCTGTGATAGCACTTTTGACTCTAGCAATGGCATTCCTCGGTTTCGCCGGAGGAGGCCATGTTTCCATTGTAGCAGATATGGCGCCGCATCATTCAGGTAATCAGAATTTTTATTGGCTCCCTATATAGATTATTAATTGGACAGTGCAAATTAGTCTACTTATTTGTATTGAAAAATTTAAACTACAGATTTTTTTTTAATCAACCATGCTTTTTTTTTATTTACAATTTATGCAGCATTATTTTTCACAAAAATTTCTATGGTTCATCCTAAAATTTAGATTTCAGTGTTGCTTTCAAAAGGATTTCAAAGGATTTTACTTTCAATGGATTTCAAAAGGATAAATAACGTATAATAATATTTTATTTTGTTTCAATTAATAAATGTACTTCTGAAAAATTATGAAAATAATGAATATGCGATCAAATCTGCAACGAGTTATGAAATTTTGAATATAACTATTTTAAGACAATTTCATTATTTTAGGGTCATTAACTTCGGGGAAACTGAACTCTGATTAAAGTATCTAGTCAATAGAGTGGTCTGAAATCGCACATTTTTATAAGATAATATTATTTTAATTTTCATAATTCGCTCAGTTTTAGTCACAGTTGAGTAGGCCTTTCTTTTAAAAGTTAAATAATAACTCATAATAAAATAATAAACGTTAAATAATGACTCATAAATCCGAGGGTCTGTACAAAATATAAAAATTATAAAACACTGTAGCTCAAACTGTATAAAACAGTGCTCTTTACTTCAATTACACAATTTTTCTATCATGTGTATGTATCTAATAACTGTTTGGGAATTAATTGTTGGGACCCGAATAAAGGAGACATCCTGGGTATTATGTATATCAACCATGCTTGCCCTAAATGATATAAAATTATTGAATTAATAATATAGATATTTTAAAAGTTCACAAAAATCTTTTTCTTCCATATAGCATTCTACATAGAAAATATGATTCAATTTTATTTCATTTATTACAGTCACGTACTGAAAATTATTTTCTATGTCTAGTTTGCAGTCAGAGTTGATTTAATCTCTCAATTTGAGTTTTTGTCAACATTATTGCAGCCCATGGATAAAATTTAATTTTTCTCATGCAGCGTAAATTACTTGTGCAGGTTAAATTTTATTTTTATTTTTTAAGGAGATAAATTGTGGGGAAAAAATGTTTTTCTTAATTTATTAGAGATAAAAATTTAATTTATTCATTAAACAACTGGCACCAGTGAAAATACTTTTTTTTTTAATTTTAAGATGATGTTAATATCATTTTTGTACTGTAATATTTTCGGAAGTAATCTCTGAAATCTCAGAAAATTCCCTTAATTTTTAATTATTTAAAATTATAATTAATTTTTTTAAAAAAAATTGCACTGAAATGCACATTTCTATTTTCCAAAGTACATATGCGCCAAGTTTGGTAACTAGATCGAACGGCCTCGCCTTTAGAGAGCTATCACACTCAAACAAACACACATTCATCTTTATTATAATTAAAATAATAGGACTCTAATGTCAGGCAATTTGGCAGAATAATGTACATGAAGTTTTATCTAAACAATTAATTTAAAAATAAAGCAAACTAATATTTTCGGAGAACCAGCTGGTCGCCAAAGGTGACTAGTTATAAGTAAAGGTAAAGATTATGTTTGCTTATTGAGAAAAAAGTAGCTGCAACATGATAATAAAAATATTTTTAAAATAATGATCGACGATTAATTGATTCTATAATTCTATAAGTAGTTAAAGTAATTCTAATAACTATTGAAATGGTAAGTAACTGAAATAACTCTAAACTAGTAATTTATAAAATATTAGCAGTACCCGCACAGCTTGCCCGTGGCATAGCATCTAAGAGGAAAAATTAGCTTTCGACTTAAGTCTAGCCTCCACCCGATATGACATGGGAATGTCATGCGGGATCAAAAAGATATTTGTAGAAATCATCAAAATACAGTCAAAGATATCCAGTCATTTTGCGCTTTGCGAGGTTTGCAATTTTTCGGTGTCACTTTTGCTACCGTTACCCTATTGCTGCCGTTCCCGCCACATTCGGCCATTTTGCTAAAATTTGGCGATAAATTATTTTTTGGCGAAAATGACTGTATATCGATGCTGTTCTTAAAAACAAACGGTTCTTTTCCGTTAGCCGAGTGCATGCGAAAAATCGCCAAATAATGTAGAATTCCGCCAAATTCCGCATCGTTTCTGTAATCCATACATGGATCGAAATTCAGAGCGGTGTACTCCTTTTCGGACCAAATATCAGGAACGTTTGTTCTTTCACTTCTTCTCCTGTGTATCAAATTTATATGCCTTTCTCTGTCAGCAGACAGGCGAGATTCATTCTGTCTCTGTAATTCAATTGCAGTGCGATTTAAAGAGAGACGGTTAATTCACTCAGCAGAAGACTCTCCTTTGAAGAAAGTGTGGGCATTCTTTTTCTGGTATTCGCTAACCTGACGTTTCTTTCCTCTACATTTTCATTATCGCGCAATAAACGATGCGCTTTGGCATTTGATGTGCTCCGGCCAAGGTTGAATTTCCTTCTTTTGGCGATAATGAGATTTGAATCACTGTTTAAAATCAGATGTAAACAAAGAAATGTATCGCATATGAATACCACAGCTCTTGCTATTTGAACATGCGATATTTGAGATTTCCGCTCACGCGCGAATAAGTGCAAAGCACAGATACTGCTGCTTTACGCATGCGCGAATCGTAGTAGGAAAATATTTAAAATCGCAATTATAAAACTCCTTTTTTTATTTTGATATGACTTCAATATACTAAAACCTTCCGCAATAAATGCCCTACAAAATGGCACAAATATCTCCAAAATTAGTTAAGTATTTCTCGAACTTTTAGGGTTTCAACATAGAGACGCTTTCAGAAGATTTCATTTTGTACTATGTATAGATGTTTAGAGATATTGTTTTGATTCCCTCTTTCTTTTCCTTCTTGTTTTCAGCATCAATTTTTGGGTTTGTCAACACTGTTGGTTGCGTAGCAGGTATAATTTCACCTATGGCAGCTGGATTTTTACTTGATAATGCAGTGAGTAAATTTTGTACGAGAATATTTTTAAAATTGCTTTAAACTATTGCCAGTCTCTTTACTGATTCGTAGTATGTATGAATTTTCATATTTGTGTCATTTAGCTTGTTAAGAGTCATAGTAATGAAACTGCAAAAAATCGATTTTTCGATTTAAGACCATCTAACAGCCTCTAAATTTGGCCTTTCCGCAAGCGAAAGAGTAGAGAGGATATCTCATTGAATGTAAAACTTTATTTTTCCCAGATGATTAATGTCAGATTTCTGCCACTATAGTTCACACATTCTCTTCTATAATACTATAATTCTCTATATATAAAAATAAAGCAATATATTTTCAGGTTATCATGATTCTTAAATATTTATGAGACTGAATAATTAGAAGACTGGAATAGAATTTAGATTTTCAAATATTTTTACAATACATTTATTAATTCATGCTACATAAAATACACTTACGGAAAAAAAATATCAACACCAAGAAAGACTTGTGTTATATAATCAAAATTTGGTAGGCGTTTTTATACATCTGAAAGGTGACATCGATCCAAATTTCGCGCATAAGAGGCACTCAGAATTACAAATCAGGTTTGCTTTAAATGCGTGCTGTAAAGTTCGTGAGCGTTATTTATCTTTGAAATTTCACTTATTGAGTTGATGTTAACCAAGAATGCCTTTAAGAAGACGAAGAAGCCATTATCAATAGCCTACCGAGTAAGAACGAGATCATGTAATAGGGCTACGAGAAGGTGGATTTTCTTCCCACGATATTGCAGAAAAATTTAGCCTGAATGTATCCACTGTGCATGATTGTTGGCAGCAGTGGTCAAGGGATGATACTGCCTCAAGAAACCCGAGTTCCGGGTGGCCACGTGCCACTACTGAGAGGGAAGGCCGCCGTATTTGGAGTACGGCTGTGGCACATCATACTGCTTCTAGGGCAGAAATTCGAGCTGCAGTTGGTACCAGAGTGACACAACAAACTGTTACAAATAGGTTACTTTAAGGACAGCTCCTAGCCAGGCACTCTATAGCGTGCATTCCACTGAATCCAAGCCATTGTCGTTTGATATGCCAGTGGTGTCAAACCAGACCTCATTGGAAGACGAAGTGGAGATCCGTTGTGTTTTTTGATGAAAATAGGTTCTGCTTTAGTGCCAGTGATGGCCGTGTGTTGGTCAGAAGGAGGCCAGGGGAACGCCTGCAACCAAACTGCCTGTAGCCTAGACATGCTGGACAAACGCCTGGAGTCATGGTCTGGGAAGCAACTTTCTATGACAGCAAGAGAACTCTCGTGGTTATCCCAAACACACGGGCTGCAAATTTGTACTTCAGTCTGGTAATTCAACCTGTAGTGCTGACATTCATGAACAGCATTCAAGGGGGAGTTTTCCAACAGGATAATGCTCGCCCTCATACCGCTGTTGCAACACAACGTGCTCTATAGAGTGTCGACATGTCGAGTGGCCTGCAAGATCACCGTCTCCAATTAGTCACGTTTAGGACACCATTGGACGACAACTCCAACATCATCCACAGCCAGCATTGACTAGCCCAGTATTGACAGAACAAGTACAATAAGTATGGAACTCCATATCACAAAGTGACATTCGTCACCTGTATGACACAATGCATGCACGTTTACAGGCTTGCATTCAAAATTCTAGAGGTTACATCGGGTATTAATATAACAGCATTTCACATTTGAAATGCATTTTTTTAGCTTAAATTAACCTGTGATCTTGAAAATTTAATCAATTAAACATGTTAAACAAATGCATTGTCTAAATTTCATTACTCTACAATAATTTTTTATTGGTGTTGGTATTTTTTTCCGTCAGTGTATAATTCTTTTCGTTATTTAAAGAATTTTCTTATTGATGTATAAGCCTATCACTGACTTTTAAAAAATTAGTTAATGAATTACTATTAAAGTTAATACTCCGTATTCGACAATAGATCCACGAAAGAATGTAGAATAAACAAAACCATAATAAATAAGAAATATTCATATTATTGCTTTTTAGATTGAATGAATTATACTATTACAAATGTGTTCTTTTTATTTCTTAGCATGCCAGTGTTGAACAATGGAGTATAGTGTATTATATTTCATCTGGATTTTATCTTTTGGGTGCCATTATATTCACCATATGGGGCTCGGCAGAGAGACAGTCTTGGGCACAGAGTACCTATTCAGATAAACTTTTAAGTATTCCTTATCTACAAAGTGAGAAGCTGCCTTCTATTGCTAATTCTGATTGTGAAAAGAAATATGGTAGTATTCCTTGATGGTGGAATTAACATAGGCAACATTAGTTCAGCAACAAGCAAAAATACAAACTATGCTTGCTTATGTATTAAAATGTTGGCAGAAACCGAAACGCATCACAAAAACAAAGCAAGTTTCATTTAAATCTGTTTAAGAATAATCAGTAATTAGCAACTCAACTTAAAAAATAATAATCAATAGTTTTTTTTTACTTTTTAAAATAATATTTTAAGAAATCTAACTGAAAATATTAATTTTCTAAAATCAGACATTTAAAAAATGGGTTTTTGGTCTTTGTCAACATATTATACCATAAATATGTAAATATTCATAATATCTGTATTCATTCGAGTTTTCAATTGTGAGCCTTGTTTATTCTGTATTTCCTCATTTTGTATATTTATATCACTGTATTGTAGATAATTCAGACCTTTCTTCTGTACATATATATTGTGACATATTTAAATGTTTTTAAATAAAAATGAATATTTACTACCAGAATTTATTTCTTTATAATATAAGTAGAACTTATGATAAGCTAAAATTTCAAGTTACAACAATCAATAATTCCCCTAGTGAACTTGATTGACTTTGGATAATTTGTAAAATTTGGCTGTATAAGCTAGGGAAAAAAACTAAAAGGCAATAGGGATTAAGACATATGATCAAAAATAATTCTTTGGTTATATCTTTCATATGGACATTTCATGCACAATGCAACATCATATCCAAGTGTTTCTAAGTCAATTTTAAATGTTAAAGTGCATAATCTTTATCCTCATTATTTCAGAACATGGACAGTATACATAAGCAATGTACCCGCAAAGCAAAAATGGAATTTCTTCTGTATGACAGAATATTCCATCCAGAGAATGAAATTCTAGTCCCGCAATTATCCACTTTTCAAGTTCCGTTTCTTCGGATGAGCCAATCAAAAGCATTCTCATCTTCAACTTCTTGTAGAATTCGTTTTTAAACCTGTCGTCTTTAATCGGTACACATCCTGCTATTCATAAAGTAAAAACCAAACCTGCTAGACAGCTTAGATATAATTATTTCGCATTTGAGCGAAGACAGCTTCATCTCTATATTTGAAGAAATCTTGATTTTTTTCATAACCGATTTCTTGCAGGCTGAGTTTTTTTGTAATTTAAAGAAAATATTTTTACTTTTATTTAAATGTTTATCAATTTAAAAATCTTCTGCAATTTATTATACAATTGTAAATTAATTACCATATATTTGATTGCAGATTCAAATGAATTTTTTTCATATATGATATACGACAGTGTTCGTGTATTTAAATTCTTCTTAATAGTTCAAAATTTCATGGGATATGTATAAATATAAAAAATATTTAAAACTCTAACCTGCTAAAAATTATTTTGTCTATCCTTTTTCATACAAAGCTTCCTCCTATTGAAATCTACGAAAAAATAGAATTCAGTTGTTGAACTTTTTTTCACTTCTGGAAATAATATGTTCTAAAAATTCACATATATTTATTCGGACCAAAATTTAAAGGAATGCTTGAAGAATTATTACGATTACTGACTTTAAAGCACTGAAAAATTTTATATTAAAATATCATATTCACATCAAAATTTTATATTTAAAATTTTGATATGAATTGATTTTTAATACAAAACAATTGTTTTCCAGTTTAAAATATACTCAAAATATAAAGGTGTCCATTAGGATAATAAACCTATCAGCATAAAAAAACAATTAACAACGGTAGAGTTTTGAAAATATCAATATTTAAGCATTATGCAATATCTCCATCTCTTTACATAATACTGCTTTCCTGTTATTGTATAGCATTCAAAAGCATAGATAATTGCAATATTGATTAAATTACTTTTTCTGTTCTAGTCATCAATCATTGATAAATAATTTGTATTAAAATTTGAGTAGAAATGGATCAATAAATTTGACGAATAAAAGAACTATTGGTGAAAATTGATTTGTCGAAATTCGATTCAGTGATGTTAGTAATTGCAAGAATACAAACATGAAAATATATCAGATATTGATTAGATCAGAAGAAGTATTTTTCGAAAGCTCCTTAAAATCTGTTTGCAATCATAAAACCAGAAAATTGTTATCTAATTTATTATTTCACTAGCCGCCTTTGGCGACTAGCCGGTTCGCCAGTATTACCGCTCGCTACAATTTTCAATTAAATATTTTAAGTAACTGGTCTCTTAAAGGAT
>JAPMOR010119946.1:248368-278085 GCA_026543865.1 Argiope aurantia
GCATGTCACTATTTTGATGACATAGTAGTTTTCTCTAACTCATTAGAAAAACACTATAATCATTTAAAACAGATTTTTCAAATGTGTGAAAAAGAAAACATTAAATTAAAATTGTCTAAATGTGTGTTTGCTCAAGATAAAATTAATTTCTTGGGGTATGAAGTCAAAGAAGGATGCATTTCCCCTGATAATCATAATATTGAAAGTATTAAAAAATTACAACCTCCAAAAAATGTCAAGCAACTTCAAGGTTTTCTTGGCTCTGTAAATGTTTATAATAAGTTTATTGATTCTTATGCTAAAATAAGAGAACCCTTAAATAATCTTCTTAAAAAAGATACACCATGGCAATGGACAGAAGACTGTCAAAAAGCTTTTGAAATGTTAAAAAATAAATTGATTACTAAACCAGTATTACAACTGTATAATCCTAATTTACCTCTTCATGTTTTTTGTAATGCATCTCAGGTTCATGTTTTTTGTGATGCATCTCAGGTAGCCATAGGAGCTGTTCTAAAACAACCTGACTGTTCTGGTAAATTACACCCTGTATCTTATCATTCAAGAACTTTACGATCTTATGAAAAAAATTATTGTATAACTGAGTTGGAATGTTTAGCAATAGTAGATGCCCTTGTTAAATTTTATTATTATTTACATGGGAAAAAAATTCATAATTCATACTGATCATACTGCTCTTGTTTGGCTTAAAAATGTAAAAAATTTAAGGGGAAGATTATTTCTTTGGTCTTTAAAATTAAGCATGTTTGATTATGAAGTTAAATATTTAAAGGGAACAGCTAATGTCGAAGCTGATATGTTATCAAGGCATCCTACTGCTCAATATCTCCAACATTCTGTGCATTTATTGGAATTATATGAGATAAAACACTATCAAAATTTAGACAATTTAGATGATACTAAATATAAAAATATTAATGATGTACTTGCAGTTAAAAAGAAAAATTTATTTAAAATAGTTGTACCTTTTTCTCTTAGGAGAAAAGTTTTGCAAACAGCTCATGAACAATTTGGGCATCCAGGCACACAAAAAATAATAAATTTAATTACTCCTCAGTATTATTGGCCCCATATTACTAAAGATATTGCACTTTTTGTTAAACATTGTGATATTTGTCAATTAAATAAAAAGAAAAAGCAAAAAAGATTTGGCCTTTTACAGGTTGTGCCCCCCACAGATCGTCCTTTTGAATGTCTTTCTGTCTATACTGTTGGTGGATTTAACTATTACAATTCAACTAAAAAATTTCTTCATATATTAATTGATCATGCGACTAGATATGTTTGGACCTTTCCTTCCAAAAATGAAAATTCTGAAACTTATATTAATATATTAAAGCAAGTTTTCCAAATTCAGGTTCCTTCCAAATTATTAACTGATAGAAATGGTGCTTTTACCTCATCTAAATTCAAACATTTTCTCAGAAATTACAGTGTCAAGCATCTGTTAACATCTTCACATCATCCACAAACTAATGGGAAATGTGAAAGAGTTAACCAGTCAATAGTAACTAAATTAAAGTGCAAGATCAATTCTTCTCCTACTAAAATTCCTTGGACTAAACTTTTAGAACAAGTAATCAATGAATATAATTTAACACCCCATTCAGTTACAAAATTTCCTCCTGCATATTTTTTATTTGGCACTTTACCTTATACTCCTCCCTTAACTCAAAATCAATTCTATCCTCCAGTAGAAGAGGTCAGAAAATTAGCTAAAGATAATACAATAAAATAGCATGATAAAAATAAAATAAGATATGATGCTAGATTTATAGATTCTCCATTCAAACCTGGTGTATTAGAAATTTAATTACCCCAATCGTAGAAAATTATCTCCAGTATTTTCAGGTCCATATGAAATAGTAACTAAAATTTCAGATGTAAATTATGAAATAACTAAACCAAATGTATTAACAAACAAAGCTACTGATATTGTCCACGTATCAAAATTAAGAACATATTACCCACCAGAAAAATTAAAATTAAGTCATGAATAATAATTTAAATTAAAAAAAAATCCTTTTATTTCCCATATTTCTTCAACATAATCCCCAACTTAGGTTGGCCCGTTGTCTCCACTCGTAAGGGTTAGTTTTTCTTTTCTTCATGATGATGATGTGATAGGCGCCATCACAAAATACATTCAAATAACTCAGTCTTATTGAGAAGTGATTATAGGGTCAACCTCACAATTAATTTCTATCTCTTTCTATTTTTATCCTGGATATGTTATTCTCCATTTGGAAATAAATATTCCTGGATGAGAGTAGAGAGAGAGAATAAGAATCATGTCCCCCTTCTTGATATCCTAATTTTAGGTCATTAAGTTTCACCCACTACTAGAAATTGGTGGACAAAGTTTTACTATTCACCACTAATTGGCTAACTAGTGGGTTAAAGTTTTTCTTTTACAGTTAGACATTTTTATGTCATTTGTTTATGAATATTTATGTTATAAGAGTATTTTGAATCTCATTATTATTTTCAGATTCAAGTATTATATACAAAAATTAGAACTGTGTTGATGTATTAATATTATATAAATTCAATTTGTTATTCCAATATTTTACATTCAATTTTATCATTTTGATGAGCCTTCTACTATTTAAAGGACACTGTATGCAAACATTCTTTAGAGACATTCCTCATCAAATAGAGACAATCTTACAGATTGAGAGACAATAGACTGAGTTTCTGCAGAAAATCATTTGTACATTGCATATTTTAATATTATTATTTTTGGTGATGTTGAATATTTATCCAATATTTTCACAGATATCACATTATCTTTTTGTGTATTACATAATCTTGTTCAAAATGATTTTTATATTATTGTAAAGGTAGGGGAAACTCGGGTATCACTTTTAATATGCTTTTAAATTTTAGTTTCTTACTTGACCACCACTGTAAGGTAAGGCTGTATGTCGAGGGCCCCGACATACTTCCGCGTCTTGGAGTGAGGGGAAAATTGTAATGAATTTCAACTCTAATTTCAATTTAATTAATTTTCAAGATTTTATCTTAATTTATCCCATAGTAACTTTATTCTAAAATATTCTCTTATTTCTTGATCCAATTCCACTGTCTCTACTTAATTAATTGAAGAGAAGCTTTGTTAAATTGCAGAATCAGCTAAAAGTCTAACTTTCCCACACTCCGCGTAAAGAGGCAAAATACCGCTGATGAGGCAAATTCTTTTTTAAAATCTCCCTGTGTTTCCCCTGCCTTCTTCGCGCGTGTAACAAAAAGCCCTATCGAAATCTCGTAATATATTAGCATTATGAAGAAATGTTTTCCCTATCAAAATCATAGGTTATATAAGACCAGGGATAAAATGTCCAAAAGCGTTTTCTTCATTCGTTCTGTGTCGTTCTGAGTGCTCATCGCTTGTACATATGCCTGCTTCTTAAAAATGAAATAAAACGAGGTCACGGATGGGTTTAAGTCGGCAAAATAGAGGTGAGAGGAAGAGTGAAAGGAAGAGATGTTGCATTCAACAATAATTAAGTACATTAGAAGATTCTGGAAATACGCACTTCCTTCCTCGTCTCATCTCTTAGTGCGATAGGATCATCGAAAAGTGGTCGGTCTCAGGATACTGAAACGAATAGTATATACATCAATAGTATATAACCGAATAGTATATATATATTTTTTCAAATTATGTACTTTTTCCCTCGGAGCTGTTGAAATTAACATTCCCAAACGAAACGAACTCTTTTTTCCCTCAATTGCATGAATTGATTTTTCAAGCTTTATATAAGAAAGTATTATATTATTAACAAGTTTAGTACATACTTAGAAAAATTGTTTTGGTGCAGCTAAAAAAATTCCACATAAATTTATCTTTTGTCGTCAATTGCAGTCGGTAACATTTCATTAGCGAAATAATTGTAATCTAATAAATTAGATTTCAAAGGAAAAACAGATAATTTATAGAATAATCCAAAATTTTTAATCCAAATTTCATTAATTTAAGGAAAGATTTAGAAAAGAATTTCTGATGTAGAAATTCTTTCCTGAATCTAATGCAATTTTGAAATTTGATAGAAAAACAGGTTTTGCCTATGGAAATTGTAAAGTCTGTTCTTATTTCAACAGAGCCGGTCTTATTCAAACACAGAATACATAGACAGCCTCGTAGGAAATTTTAAATTAAAAAAATCTTAAGGATACTTTCAGTCCTTTCGAAAAACGCTTCTTTTATTATTGTACGATGAAGTATACCAGAATAAAGCCAGGAAGTTCTTTTTTTTTTCCATGAACTATATAAATCATTAACATCATTACATGGTTGTTTATCAGTGATGCAAGATTTCAGTGAGAAATCATTTAAAATCTCAAATTCGCGCGAAGAACATCCATCAATTTAAGATGATAAAATTGTAGGAATGCATTTAATCTGCTGATTAGTAGAAATCAAAGGAAGGGCTGCTGCATGATTAAATGTGAGCCAATATCCGAACAGAATTGTAACGAAGACCGCTGGTAACGAATATTTTACGAGCTGTTTTTACGTAACCAATATCAAAAAGTCACAAATATCACTGATCAATACTTTTCAAAGAGGGGTGTCATTCAAATCCTTGATACGATCTTACTGGTGATATTTCGATACTCCGGTATACAGGTTTTGGATTACGATATCAAGTAACAATCGATACGATCTGTGAATGGGTTGAAAAGTGAACGAACCGGTTATTCTTGGAATTATCGTATCATTGAATTGCATATCACTGAAATTTATCGGAGCGGTGACTTCACACTTTCCAGTGAAGTCACTGGAAAGTGTGACCACTCCTTTTCATGGGACCTTGACTATCCGATATTCGCATATGACGATGCACTTTTCCATAAAGATCATTTTTAATTGCTTGTGACATGACTGCATATATTCTGTTTACTGCTGGCGCCATCTATTGGTAGAATATAGAACTAAAGTAAACATTTTTAAAGAAATTATATATATTTTTAATTCAAATTTTTCAGAAAATGGTTTATTCCAGTAAAGAAATTAAATAAATAGTTTTGAAAAAAAATCAAATTTAAGAAATAAGCTGAAATCGATAAATTAATCCAATCACACGTTACTTAAATTAGTAAATTAAGTATTAGTTACAATTAATAAATTCTATGTTTAATACTAATTAATAATTTTTAATTAATAATATGAATAATATGATTGAAATAACAGATATTTGGAACAAATATTTAAAAATAACAATAGCAAAATTATTTGTTATTCAAAAAAACGTGAATTATGCATCTTTAAACCCTATATATGTATGCATATTGTTCAAGTGTAAAAAAATGAAAAAAATGCTTTGTCAGTTGTTAACTTGCCGTTCTTAAGTCTTCTTTTATTTCTTCCAGTCACAGGCCTTAAATTTTGATGCAGACTAGTTTGTTTTTTGCATTTCTGCTAACAATTTATACATTGGATTTTCATTCTTCCTGTACAATACTTAAATATCTGTGTTGGAAAATTTTAAGATTTGCTTCCTGAAGCAAAATTTCATTATCACTTTTCTGTTACCGTTTTAAAATATCCCTTAATTACACAAGTTAAATGCCTTTTCCTAAATTCTAAACAATAATCACTTTTTAAAAAGAAGATAAAAGCGAGTTTTCTTTTTTCAGATAAATGTACATTTGTTCAGCAATATTATGAAATAAACACCTTTTCCGACCCGATGGTTCACCAGGAATATTGGCAATGTGTATTTTCATTGCCAATATTTCCTCAACAAAGTATTTTAGTTTCATATTTGGATAGATAAAAATCCATGTTATTTTAATATCCATTTGTTGGTTCTTTTTATTGTGCACATGAATATTGTGGAATCAAATCCCATGTTTTTTCAGTGTCATTAGCAATGTAACTACGCAGCTAATCATTATTCTAATCACATATCTTCAAGTTTTCTAAACTCCTCAAGACTAGTTTTCCCTTTCTATATCTCATGCAAACTGGATAGATAAAAAAACAGAATCTTCCTGCTTCCGCTAAAAAATGGAAGAAAATCAAACGATTAAATATTTAATGAAACAATAAAAACAGCTTCAATTTAATTATAACAAAGTTGAATTATTGAACATAGAGTAACTATTGTTAAAAATTATGCAATATATATATTTTTTTGAAAGTTATAAAAATTTAGGGAAATATTTATTACACGGCAATTAAAGTGGTATCATTAAAAAAAATTTAATTTTGAAATGGCGTAAAAATTATTTTTATACAATAATTTTTTGACTGCCATTATGGGAAAAATACAAGAGCTTGCTTAATTTTGAATTAATTAAAAGTTTTAAAAAATTGCTTTAAGATATTCATGTATATCATCTTCTTTCTTTATGCCCTATTATCTTCGCCCTCTACAATAGAAAATATGTGCCAACTTTGGTAGTTCTTGGTCAAAAGACAGATAGTTAACAAGACAATAACACATTCTCCATATAAATAAAAACTAATGAAAATTTGATTCTATTTAACCACTGTTGATGCGATTTAATTTTCAATGGTTTTTGTGATTTAAAAATGATATGCTAATTCATAAAAAATTCAAACGATTCATTGACGAATTTGATATTAGAGCTGCTTAATCCCCAATTTTTTTTAGAAGGAAGTGTTTTTATTGTTTTTATTTTTAAATATATATTTATAAATTGTATATAAAAACTTTTAAAAGAAAAAAAAATAAAATTCTGTCATTTTTTAATATTTTCTTCAAAGTTTTATTTTTAATTCTACATACTATCAATAGATGGCAAGAGCAGCAAAATTTATTTTTGGCTGCTTGATCTTAGACGATCACAATATCAGAAACCATACACACACACACACACACACACACACACACACACACACACACACACACAAACAAAAAAAAAATCGAATTCACATTATTTTTGCTTAGAGTTTTCAAGGGGAAAGAACTTTGTAGTATATGGTCATTGAGTAGTATTGGAACTGATTAGAAAGTCTTTTCTTGGAGAGTTAATTAGCAAACAATTTGTACTGAAAGGGTTATTTCCTTTGGTATACTGTTCCTTCTTTTATCAATTATTCAAAAGTTTATCGGGTTTAAAATTTTCAATTGAAAAAAATTGACATTGAGCGCATTTAGATAGCAGTGGTATTTATAATTTTTTTTCCTTCGAGGGATATTTGATAGTTCATCAAATATTCGTGATTTCTACTTGATATAAACTCTAATCTACAAAATATTCGAATGAGGAATTTCGTTAGGAATTTAATACTCTTATGATATATAGTAATTATACATTAAATGCATATCATGAAGAAATTCTTAATATCTAAAGTGAGAAGCTTGATACAGTTTCTTTCAAAGAGCTATCCCATAATAATAATGGAAAGACTTGATGATAAAGGGGCATTTTTTTTATTTGATAAGTGTTTTTCTTGAATTTTAATATTAATATTATAAGCAAAAAATATATTCAATGAAAATATTGAGGGCAGTTGAATAGAATTTTTGAAAAATAAATAAGCAATTTGCCAAATATGAACTGAGCTGAAATCAGTATGTTTATTATTATTGTCTATTGTAAATGATTTTTGCTTAAAAAACTCGAAACTCTGTTTTAAAATAAAGCATCAAACTTTTAATATAATTTGCTTTTGTATTTTGAAGACTTCAAATAATGTGAATAATGGATAGATTAACAGTTATATCGGGTGCTTTATTTCTATCTGCTAATATCTTTGCCATAATTAGTTTAGTTTTGCCAGATTGGATTGTCTCAGATGTCGGCGGAAATACAAGACTAGGACTTCTACGAAACTGTATGACAATATATGGTAGAAAACAACTATGTTTTGCTCCCAGTTTGCAGCCAGAATGGATGCTGTCTCTAATTTGTATAATCATTGGATGCATTTGTGTATCGAGCACTGTGGGTTTGTTGCTGCTGTCTCATTGGAATGAACACGTTGTGCCATACGCCAGATGGGTTGGATTTTCTGCGATGGTTTTATTTTGTCTTGCTGCTGTCATCTTCCCAATGGGATTTACTATGGAAGAAATAGGAGGAGAAGCCTATCAGTTACCCAGTAGTCATCAAGTTGGATTGTCGTATATATTTTTTGTTCTGGCGCTGTGGATTACTGTTATATCTGAACTTTTTGCTGGAAAAGTATGCATGCCTCATTTTTAGTGATCACTACATCCTATTTTAAGAACTAAGATTCTGAAATATTTGTAATTTTGTGTTCTAGCATTTGAGTATATATTGCTTCTTATGCCTTCCTGTAGATTAGATAGATCTGATTATATTTGTTGTTGTATCATTTTATATTCTGATATATTGTACAGTATAAATGCATCCTTTTTTATTTGTTTATTAAAAAAATGTTGTAATTAATATTCACTTGTATATCATGTCCTACTTCAATATCTCAGGATATAATCTACATCTCTAATATTAATAATTTAAAAGTCTGTTTTTTATGGTCTGCAAATAAGGTCATTGAATCTAGAAACACCAAATTTGCCACAGATATATTTTAGAGATTAGCAATGCCCATCTGGTTATATTTATTAAAGTATTATTAAATAAAAAATTATTTTATACTATTTTAGAATACAACCAATTATCTTTTTAATGACATTAATTTAAATATTATGCATCATTTAGCCAATTTATTTAGTTGTCATTATTTGCAGCCAAAGTTATACAAGGGAAACTTGGAACTTGTATGTAATCTTCACAAAAGAAGAAAAATAAACAGGATATGAAAGAAAGGCATTCCATGATTTATTCACTACCTTTATTTTTATGAATGTATCAATTAATATTCAACTTCATAACATGAAACTATTTTTAAAACTTTATATTAAATCACATTTAAACTTATTAGCTGAACTAGTCTTTCAATCAACTCATTTGAAATATGAATAGAATGAAACTTTAAATTTCAATGGTTTTCTGCCCATATAAATGTCTTTTATTGCACATAATTACCTTTTAATTTTGATTTATAAGCATTATCTTTTTTTTAATTTAATTTCAAATACCTGTTTATTTGAACTGTGAATTGATATATCTTGATATTATGAACAGTTTTTGATTCTTAATATGTTTGAATTTCATTTTTGCATTTTAAATAATTACTTCATCTAAAAAAATTATTCAAAATTTTGCATTTCTTTAAATACATTCTGCTTAGTTTATTGTGATCATTTTCTTGAATTTTCAATGTTATCTTTTTATCTAAGAAACAACAATCCATTATGTTCAGAAATTTCAGTTGAAAACTTTGTTGGATAGCTTTCATTTCTAATGATTAGTTTAAAATTTAACAATTATGACTATTTTAAAATAGCTTTTTAATTTTAGTATAATTAAATGAGTGAACAAGTGGTCATTGAGTGCAGCTAATATCTAGTTATTAATGAAATTATTAAAATTAGAGTTTAATCATGTGGCAATTTAGGTATCCCTTTATATTTAATTAATGCAAACAAACCAAAATATTTTTTATGATTTTTAGTATAGTTACAATTTTATTTTTACAGTTCAATGCAGTTATAAAAGTTTTTTATATAATAATAAGAATTTCTTAGCCTTTCGCAGTAGTTATTTTGAGGAGTTTTAACACGTTCACAGAAAATTTAAAAATGTGAGTAAAACTAGCAATGGCATATTTTTATCTTCTGTGTTAAAGTGACTTTCCTTTGAAATATTTATAGAGCAATACTCTAGTGTTGTGACGAAAAAAAAAATGCATATTTTTATTATTTTTTTCAAATTTTATTAAAAGATATAGCTGCCATTTGTATTTAAGGACAGTATAAATATTTGACTGTTATAACCATACTCTCATTGAATGTGTTAAATATTGTTTTCATTGACACAGTTCTCCCCATCATAGCTTAATCCAATTGAGACCAAAAATATTAAAGGTTGCTAAGTGATTCAAACATTTGGAATCCTTATTTAGAATTAATTAATTTGCAAATAATCTATATGAAGTCAAAAATGTAATTAATTTTATGCTCAATAGTCATAAAAATTGTATAGATAAATTTAATTTCCTATTTTTTGACCATATATTATAAATAATCTAAAGCAAGATTATATTTACATTTTAACTATATAATGAGGCAATAGTTATATAAATATAATAAATATTTCATTATGTATTTGAGTAGAAATCACTTATAATTTGGGAAAGGAAAATATCAGAACTGCTGAGATTGATCCTTTTTAAAGAAGTGGGCAAAATTGATATTGACAATCTATCAGTATCTAAAATTATTCTAATATTCCTCGGAACAGCCAATAAATTATAGCATGATTCACTCAAGTTATAATCAGTATGAAAAGAACAAACACATTTAATGTTAGAAATGTTTAGTGACAGTTAATAAAATAATCCATTAAAGAAATTGTCTATCATATAATCTTCAATGATAATAATGCTACTTCCGTAACATATTTTTTGGAGAATGTATTGGATCTTTCTCCATAAATTTCTAAAATTATCATTTAAAAAGTCAAACATGTTTTTTTTAAGTTGTGCCTTGTAGCAAGTGGTTGATGTTTCAGTAAGTCAGAATACAAAAACTAATGACATTGTGAAACTTTTTTAAAAAATCATAAAACTCACCATAGAAATAAGAATGTAATAATAATGTAACATTTTTATATATCATGCATACTTTAAATCAGAATACTTAGTAGACTCACATTTTTAATTGGCCTGTATTGAGCATTACAAGAAATGAAAATGTTGTATTTTGAGAATATTGGATGCTTTAAATTTATAGAAATACAGCGATTTTGTATGAAAAATTCTGTCTTTCGTAGCAATTTGAATTTTTGCCAAGATTAAAGTTAGTTGTGCATGTAGGCATAAGAACTATATTTGGCCATTTGCACCAAACACAAAATAATCAAACGTTTCCATTCTTCTCTTTTCAATTAAAATTTTAGAAGAAAGATTTTTTAAGAAAGAAATTTTAGAAGAAAGACAAGACATAATTTTATAAACCAGGAAAAGGAAAACTCAAAGTTATAGTTAGATTATAGCAAATATTATTAGTTAATGTCAAAATATTATTAAAATTTTTATGTATTTATTATTTTTCTCATAGTATTTATCATAATTATCTTACCGAGTACATTTAATTATCATAAATAGAGTTAAATATTTCATCAAAAGAATTTATTAGATTGAAGGGAAATCAAATAATTATAACTGTATCTCTTATGCTTATTCATTTTACCCCTGATCATGGTGTGTAGTGAGAAAATATTGCAAAAATTAAGCACCTTTTTTTATATCATGCATACATAAATCTTTTTTTTTTTTGAAGTATAAATTGTTTTCTGTCTTATAATAATACATTTTTTTTTACTGAAAAATGTTTAAATTTAAATGCGTTTTTTAATATTTGTATCTGCAATACTGCAAAAACACGGCATCTTTTATTGTAAAAAAATTTTTCATTTTGAAAAAAATATAATTATATATCATCACCAAAAAAAATAAAGTGAACTTTTATAAGATTAACAATAAACAGTTTGGATCCTTTTCAACATCTCTTAAAATTAAAAAATAATTTAGATGGATATATCATTTCTGAAAATGTCAACATTGATGTAGAAGTATATGAATAATCAAAACTCTGACCAAAAAGCACATGATCAAAAATTTTGCATTTGATTTTTATATATGCAACAACAAATAAAATTTGATATGGCTGGGATGGAAAGCATAAATTTTCTACTATGCTAACTCACAATATTTAGCAATTTAGACCATTCTATTTGCTAACAAATCTAAGAACTAAAGTATTCCAAAATGGATTCCATCATAGAATTAGCAAAACTGCCAAAATAACATGTTCTAATTAAATTTTTTTAGATGAAAAACAATAGCGTTTAGAATTAATCAGGCTATAAAATTAGTTTAGCAAAAAAAAAGCAAAAATTTAATAAAAGCCTGCTTTTTAATCAATATGCAAAAATAAATAGCTTAAAAAAATTATAGAAAAATGTGATTATATATTTTATGAGGAAATAAAATTGATTTTGCAGTATAAAATCACATTACTTATGAAAATGTTTCCATAAGTAATGGAAATAATTTCATGAGGGTGCAAAATGAAAATAAAAAATAACAATTAATGAATTTTTTTAAAAACTATTTTTTTTTTTAAGCTAGCGAACAATAATCTGTCTCACTGTCTTAAAATTTAAAAATCACTCAACAAGCAGACATTTTTATTCAGTAAACTGATTTAAAGTTTTGAATTTTAAGTTAAAGCAAAGAAAGCATTTTTTTTAAATCACAACATTAATATGTTTAACATGACAATGTTTTAAACTTCGCTACAATAAAAATCATTGTTACACAGTATGTTCAAAATTAATTCTCAAAAAATTACTAAAATTAAAAAAAAATGCATTTATTTAAATAAAATTCATACCATTGGAAAGCGCATCCTAAAACTTTTAAAATGATGTAAAAATTACTTTGGTGCGATAATACGCTTTGATGTTATGACAGAAACACATTAAAATTGTTTTAATTTTTCATTATTCTAATTAAAATTTTAAAAAATCCATTCTTAGTTGGCCTCAAATACCAAAGTAACTTTCTACCAATTTTCATGTTCCTAACTTCAATGGTTTATGCTGCACTTTGCTCTGTCAATCCAGGTAAACCTATATGTATAGAAAGATTTTTACAGGAAAGAAACAAAAAAATGTCTATAAGAGATCGAAAACGAGAAAATCGTTATCAAAATAATAGAATCTAAACCCTAAAGAATAAAAGTTTTGATTTTTCTTATTATTCTTAAAACATTTTAAATATGAGATCGAAAGGGGTTTTATATAAACTAAAATTTGTCAATATTGGTCCAACAATTAGGAATTTTCAAATGGATGAAAAAAACAACATGAAAGAAATTACAATTATTGAAAACCTATGGCTTCAAGTTAAAATTTCATCATACAAAATTTTATGTCATTGACTAACGTAACTGCACACAGCAATGAAATAATTTCAGCACAGTAAAGTAAAATCCCTTTAAACAGATTGTTCAAGAGATTGCCCATAAACAACATATTGACAAGAACAACGATCGAATGTGTAATGAACTACAAAGGTTTCACAGTAAATTTTTTTTAGAGGAGCTTCTCCCATGTTCGATATATTTCCTTGGCACACCATATTCTTCTTCACTGTATTCTTATTTTCCACTGATAGGACCAATCTGCTTATTACTCTTTAAAACATAAAAAGATTAAGCATATCTTTATTGAGGATAATTAAAGCAAATTGTTCATCATCTTCGAATTCCAATGAAGTTCTACATTTTTCAAGTTGCAAGAAGTATGACATAGTATATACATATATACACCCTTGGATAGCCTTCCCAATATTTCAATAAACAACAATGCACATTGTTGAAGAGGAAAAGCCATTAAGTGTTATCTTAACCTGTTAACTGGGTATGACAAAATATTTCAAAGTAAAACAAATTGAATACGAGTTAATTACCTGGTTAATATGCACGTATGGCACCCTCAAAAAGTTTTCCTTGCACATCTCGAGAAAAGTAAGCACTTTTTAAAACTCCCCTTTTTTAAATTAAGAATTTTTAGGTGCTTAAAAATGGTTTTCAAATTTAAACACATTTTATGATGCTACGCACCTTTATGATATATTTTTGGAATAAAAAAAAAATTTTTTTTTTCAAGAGGTTGATATTCTGGTGCATAATAAAGTATAATGTATGTGTATAAAGTATCAATCATTTCAAATCATTTTCATTATGAAGGGAATGCATATGAATTTACTGAGATGTACTTACTTATTCCTTATCAGCTTCTAAATAATACATTGAAATATTGAAAAACAAATGTAATAAAATGCAGCTGTACATTAATTGCTTTAATTATAAAGCTCTGAATTCATTTTCATATTAAATGTAACTACAAAAGTACTTTTATATTCATCTAGAAATGTAAATAGTTGCACTGTATTCCCCTCTTCATTTTAGAAGAGCTATTTGATTTTTTTAAAAAAACAGTCTTAAGAAATAAAACAAAGTGTCATAATTAGAAAGAAATGGCCTCACTTAAAGTACAAATGTATTAAAATTTTTTTTTAGAAGTTCAAAAAAATTAGATAGAAATGATAACCTTATAAAAATGATTGTATAATTTTTTTTAACCAACTTAAATTTTTTTATGTATTTGTAATTAATATTTTAATTGTCATTGCCACCCATAAGATTTGAAGATCTGATTTCTCCCACTGACCTGATAAATTCTACAAAAGCACCGACAAGAAAATCCGACTTTTTCTAACTATTCTTATAAAAAGATTTATTAAAATATTTCAAATAATTTTTTTTATTGAAATAACTATAACCAAAGTGAAGGAATGTTTATTTCTCTTTATAATTTAATTTGCAGCATTGAATCCTGAACTTAGATGAGTCAAAATAATTTATGAATATTCAAGAAAATAATATGCAGCCATCAATTTTCCATAATAGAGAGAAGTTTTATTTCAGAATAAAATATAATAAAAATATATTACGTAAATATGATACATTAGAACTTGACAGAGTAAGAGAACACAATAAAAATAAAACAAAGCAATTGTAAGTAATAACTTTTCAAACTTTAAATCATGATTTTTTTTTCCTTTCATATACAAACATAAAAATATATATACAAAAATCAACACAGTGTAATCATACATATCACTTGTATACTAACAATTAATTTGTTTAAAATCAAAAAAATGCTAATAATAAAAAAGAAAAAAACATAGGGTAATTATTTAACTGAATGCTCATGATTCATGTAATAATCTATTGAAACTACTGTATGCAGATTCCAAGTCAAATATAAATTGCCTCACTTGACTTTCAGTTAATTCATCTGATGCAGCCATTTGTGACATCGTTTGCAACCTAAAAAATTTTTCATAACTTTAAGTATAATTTATTTAATTTAACATAAAGCTGTAAAATAACTAGTTTAAAAAGTAGGGAAAAGTTTTTTTGTTCAAGACATAAATATTAAAGTATAATTAACAGTGAATAATAATTTTCATAGAATACTAAAAATCCTTTCATAACACTTGAAAGCAATCTTTTTTAAAACCTTCAAATTCTAAAAAGAAAACTAAATTTCAAAATTATGAGTAAAATATGTGGCCCCAATTATCTAGCACCATTATAATTATTTTTCAACAAAATATTTTTTATTTCTGCAAATAAAATTAGACACTTCTGGGGATCTGTTGATTTGCCAGAAATATAAGCCTTGTTTAATTTCATTGGAAGCTCTTATGCATTGTTTTATGTACATGATTATCTCAAAGCATTTTTAAGCATTAAATTGAGACACAGCTGTGCTATTTTTAATAGTCTTACACCTGCTCTGTTTATTGTGCACACGAACTTTCCTAATGGAAAGAAATCTTGCGACTTGAAAGTTATTAGACATGTAACAGTTCAGATAATCAGTCTTCAAACAGAACACAGAACTTCAAGTTATTGGAATTTTCCTTTCTTATTTTATATATAAATTAGGGACAAAAAAAAACTGATTTTTTTATTTAAACAGTTAAAGAACAGTTAGGCAAAACATAGTTACGCTCAAAAAAAAAATTAAATTAACAAAATTCAGGATATACACAGAAAATTGGTACAATTAAAAGTAATTAAATTGGCATAATAAAAAAAGTTTTTTTTTATTTTAAAACTGTATAAAAAATATTTTTGTGTATTGATATTTATGTAAATTATTACAGAAAAATACAAAAATCTTGCTTAATTTTAATTAAAATCTTTAAAAAATTTAATGCATTACAGATAACAATTTTATATTTTAATAAAATGCATTTTTAGCATTTTTTCACATATTTTCAATGAATTTCAATTCATTAATATTTAGCATTCCATTTATTAGTAATTAATTTCACTTCTATGTCTTAATTGGAAGTAATTTCATGTTAGTATTGCAACAGCCAAACAGGCGATAAATGACTGCTTGTTTCGCCAGCTGGCGATAAGCATCACTCATACCTATGGAGATGAACTTTGCTCTCCAACGAAAACCAGTGTCTCACTTCCTGGCTTCGCCGGCTTGCTCCGAACTTCTGCCTCATGCTGGTCGATGGATATACGCCCAATGTATCATGAGCTATATTTGTTAATTTAATTTGTAGTTAAAATTTATTTTTGTTATCTACATGGCTGGCAATTTTCATTAATTAGAAATGTTTTAATACTTTAATTCAAAGTAAATTTGGCAATGCGTGTTAAGCCACGCACCAAAGTATCTTCTCTTTCATTTGCTAGATTTAAAAAATTAATATGTATTTCCAAACTTCTAAACAATTTCATACTGGCATACTGATATTTTTTCCTTTTTATTCACTTTGAAGGAGTATTAGAATTTTTAGCAAAAAACAAAGCAAGGGTTTTTTTATACCTTATATATGCAGACCTATTAAAAAGTTTTTTTTAATGTTACTTATGAATAATTTTTTACAAAAAGAAGTATCCTCCTCCATGGAATTGAATTTCATTTCACAAATATCTTAATCTTGATGTTTATATTATTTAAAAAGAATTTATTGAGGTATATGTTATGAAGTAAATTAAACATTAAAAAAATTAAGATAATCATAAGCATAAGTGATTACTCCAACTTGTCCAAAAGCAAACAGAAATTCTGAATGATTGGAATGCTGCAATAGCATATGCAAAGAACTATGATTGATATGCATGAATTAGGTTCATTATGATTATTACAAAACAGGGATATAAGTTAAGATAAGTAAAAAACTATTATTATTCTGCATTTAAAAAAATCATATAATATTGAAAGACTTAAAGATGAGAAAATAATTTGTGCAAATCTTTATTTAAATTGCTACACTATTTTTTCACTTTAACACCATTATTTTTCTTCTTATATTGATTAATCCAAAATAAATTGTGAATTGAAGAATCTATGATTATTTATCTTGCTCCCTTTTATTTCTTTCTCTAAACTGTTTCAATTCTGTACTATCTGAACTATACTTATGGGAAAGTAATTTTATTAAACAGATTAGATTTGCAGTGTTAAAACAGGGACGAATGAAACATACTAACCATTCATGAACTTTTTGTTTCCCTTCAAAATCAGCAGGCAAAAGATTAAGACGACACATGGTATCATAAAGTTCTCTCAAATCTGGCTGCAACTGCAACACGTAAGAAATATATATATTTTTTTAGCCTTCGGAGAAAAAAAAAATCTTATGCAAAAAAACAAATAAAATAATAACATACCTCATCCATTGATTTCATTTCCAGTCGCAGTTTGTCAAGTATAGTGATAAAAAGCTGAAATTTGAATCAAACAATTTTATATTATTGATTACATCGTGCACAATTTTATTAACTTAATAGAACACTGTTAAAATGCAGTGATAATCAATGTTACATCATAAGCAGGATTGCATAATTATATTTATTTAAAAGCATATTATTGTGCCACAAAAAGAACTGCTATTCAAAGAAATTTGATGATCAATTCATTATTAATATTCTGAATTTAAAATTTTTTGATATATTTTAATTTTTTTATAAAATTTATACATAAAAAGTTTGTTATTACTTCTGTAAAAAAATCTTTCAAACAGAAATCAAATATATAATAGTTCTTTCAATCAAATATAGAGAGGCTTTCACAAAATGTTAGGTGTGCTGAAGTTATATGATTAAATATTGAATAGAACAATAAGTATTAGCGAGTATAAAACAAATTCTAAATGAATTATCATTAATATATTATATTTCCTAACTTGTTCCAAAATATCTTTGAATACAAATTACTACTGATTGAGAAATCATTTTACGCTGCAAAGAAAATTTATTTATTGAATAAAATCATAGAATGCATGAGAGTTTTTAACAATCTGATTACATGCTTCTTTGTAAAAAATATTGACTGCAAACCTCTTTTAACACACACAATCACAGCTTTAATTTTTATTGCAAATAAGAATTTAGAGTAAACAGTAAGCTTCAACATAACAATGAGCAGTATTTAATTTTTTTTTTCTCCTTCTCTCTGACTTCTAAAATATTCAACAACTTACATCGCTTTCTTCATTAAATTAAATACCACAAACTATGCTTTGCATTCTAAATGTATACAGCTATATATTGGAAATTTAAAAAAAAATTGACACCTATGTATTAATTACATGTTAACAATTAATCGCTCAAAATGTCATTTATTGCAACCAGCAATTAATCCATTTCCCCCCCCAAAAAACAATGTCATGTTAGTCCAATGACTATATTCCCTAATGACATGCAGCTGCCAAAAACAGACATTTAACATATAGTCTATAAAAAAAAAAAAAAAAAAACACTTTTTAGCCACAACATGTTTTCTTTAATGCAATCACAGATTTTCTACAGAAGTAAATGGAATGAAAAATTGTGAAATATCCATATTTTTTTAATGTATTGTTTAAACATAGCAAATGGGATAAATAACTTACTGAAACAATATCAGCAATACATTTGCTAGTGTTGCCTTTATCATCCTTAATTGTTATTGGCCTATCTTCTTTTATTCGTTGAATGGCAGCAGGACAATCAAGCTATAAATAATATTACGATACTATAAATATAATAACTGTAATACTTTCCAGTTTGTTTTTTCCAAGAGAGCTTATTTAGCTGTAAATTGAATTTTTAATAAAAATTACTTAGAATAGAAAGAGCATGCAAAATTATATTGCTTTCAAATAAACAAATTAGTATAATAGATAGAAAATAAATATTATTAACCCTTTTCATACTGACAGTCATTTCATACTACTTTTCATTCATTCATCCACAGTCTTTGTTATATGTGATTGATAGACTACATAAGGAGTTTATTTTATTCATTTAAATGGCCCATGATTGAATACATTTTAGCATACAAATTTCTAAATAGCCATCAAAAAAGCCGAGTCCTCTTTTGTATATAATTTCCTACAAAATTTGAATAGCAGTTTTTGAGAGAAGTAAGGGGTGTATGCATTTCAGTTTTTTTTTAAAGTTTCAGGACACCAAATGGAAATAATTAGATGGTTAAATACATTATGATGTTTTTTTTAAATTCTAAAACAATAATTAAATTATACACCAACACAAATAAATAACTAAAGAATATTTCCCTGTTCTTAATAGTAATTTGGCAACATTCCAAGCCCATTCATTAACTTCAATATTTTCTTATAAAAAATTCTTCGATAACTTCCAAGATAAATACATATAATGATAAAAATTAGAAATGTATTATATTTATTACATATAATTTAGACTATATAAAACGCTTACACGAAACTTTTTCATAAATACTTCAACAGTTGGAAATTCTTCACCTTGTACTTGTTTAAAAGCAGCCTTATATTGTACAAGTAACTTGGAACAAGCAGCAGTATACCTTTAAAGATAATTATTAAAAGAATTAATTGGCAATTGATAAATTAAAGGAAAATTATATAAAGTAGGTATTAAAAATATTGTGATTATAATCAATGAATTACAATATTTACAGTATTTGTACTAATATAAGTGCTATTTTACAATAAAGATTTGAAAATATTACCAATCAGCATTTAATAGAACAATCCACAAACTAATGACATTACCAGTTAGATTTTATTTGCTTTAGTATATCAAAATAAATTCCTCAAAAATATATATTGATTTTATAAGAAGTCTAATATGTTTGAGAAAAACATAGATTAAAGATCTGAACACTAAAATAGTTTTCGCAGAGTGTAAATTTTAACACTGAAATGCACCATAAATATACAATAAATGATACAATAAACATACTCTTTGGGAGTAACACAATCTTTGATATAAGCTTTTTCTAAACACTGCAACGTATTTATCACGGAATACAAATCTGCCATATTGTCATACCTATAAAAAATTAAAAAAATATTTATTATATATAAAAGATTACTAATAATAAACACACCAAGGTAAGAATGTATCCTCATGTGTTTTATAAAACTTCTTAATTAACTAGATCTTTTTTTTAGAAATACAATTATTTATTACAAAACTTATACTTACTAAGTTATACGTTACATCAAAATCAAACAATTATTTCATTACAAAATAATATTAATCATATCTAAAAAGTAAATACTTGGTTGTTTAATTTGGAACATAAAATTAAATAAACTTATAGTAATAATTTCATGAAACCAATAAGCATTTTTATATTCTTATTTGTATCAAAAGCTAGTTTGCATTAGTCTCATACAGGAAGAATTCAATGCAGCCGATGTTTATTGGTTGAAGTAGCAAGCACCAAATTATCCGAGTTTTAAAAATTCAGGCCCCGAAGATTTAGATCAAGATTCTCAAGAAGTAGTTCAATACAGATTCTGAACAGAATCAGAAACCTCATATGGATATTACTAGAATAAAAATGAAGGCGTCATACTAGAATCTGTCAACTATCCAAAATCACCAATGAAAAGTATCAGCCAACAGAAAATACAAACAAAATTTGAGTAGCATATCAAATACACAAATATATTTCACTTACAATAAAGATATAATGGATTAATCTTTTCAATTCTGTACCAATCAGAGACAAATTATATATATAAAATTAGGTAGTATTATATCTGAATCATAATACAATTCGACTCACTTTTCTCTTTCTCTAGCTGTTCTATACAATTTGACTTCTTCATACAATTCTGGTCTATTTTCTAAAATAAAAGAAAAGACCACAAAAAGAATTTATATATAAACGAAAGAATTTACAACGTGAATGCACATAAAAAATTAAATAGTTTTGCAGATCATCTGTTCTTATGTGTAGTCTCTTTATATTCACCAATTGTATAATTAGAAGCATTATATGTTATGACAAAACACAAATGAAAGATTAATTTCATTATAAGTAATATTTAATAAATTTCTTATCTATTTTCAATGATTATGCAAATGGAAAAAGTAAAAACTAAGCGAAATAGCACAGAATAATAAAGATTTTTTCATTCAAATTTTCGAAAGCATAATTCAAAATAATTTCAATTTCCATTACATTGTTCTGGATATAAATATTTAGACTTTTTAAAAATTCAGCATAAATTTAAAAAAAATATTTCAATGAAATGGTACTCGTTGGTTAGAACTAACGAAAACACAAACCTTGTTGATTCATTGTAGATGTGTTATTAGAGTAAACTTGAATGTGATATATTCTATCAAAAGATTTCACAAGTACCACTTATATTTGCAAGTAAATGACAACAGAGAAAAAAAATTATTACACTAAGCACAACTGTTTATGAATACAATAATAAAATTACTCATTCACGATTTCACATTTTTGATGTTTCACTTCATCAGTTACACCTTATGTCATGAGGAAAAAAAAATATTGCCTATCAGCAACTGGACAGAAAAGATGTTACTAAGAAAATAAAATTCATTTTCAAAATTAAACTGAATTTTAATTTACGTTGAACAGATCTGAGAACTAATATCCTTTCTCCTTATTTTTCTTTGCAGCGTTTTAGCTTTAAAAGTAGAACGAAAGAAAGAAGTGAACTGAAATAGATTCGTTACATGTATCAACAAATTCCAGGTGAGCACATTTTATTTTGGTTTGTGGTTCGTAAAATTTGAAACTGACTTTGTTCGCAGTTCACGTTTCTTATTCAAATTTTTGTGATATATAAGGCGAAACTTGATTCCGTTTGCATGTTTATCAGAATCTACATGTCATTTAAATCAATTTATGTTCTTAAATAATTTAATAAATACGAGGTGCACAGTAAGTATATTTTTGTTGAATTTATGCTCGGTTGTTAAAATGTTTAATTTTTTTAAAAATACAGGTTGATTGGATAATGGGAATTTTGATATTTCATTGAATGAAAAAAATAGCATATCAGAGTTTTGTTATTATTATTTTGCTGCCAGAGAAGGGGGGAGGGAAATGTCTTTTCTCCTGAAAGTCAGCTTTTCATATATGAGATTACATTTAGTAAAGTTATTTATATACTTACTCTAATACATATTTGTTTTTAATAACTCTGATAAATATTTGTTGTTTAGTTTTGATATAACCTTTTTTTCTTTCTCTTTTTTTACTTTTCTTGGAGTTTTGAACTTCTGAATTGTATACCTAAAAGATTTTTATTTACCACGAACATTAAATCAGGAATAATTTTAAAGGAGCATAGTATTTCGCATTCAGTTGCATGTAATTTTATGCAAATACCCGTAAATACCCATAAGCCTTTTGTCTCATTATTAATAATCAAATTAAAATTTGTATTTACATAAAATTATACACCACTAATGAAAACAACATGGTTCATATAAAAAACATTATTTGGCCAGATTTATAATTAATGTCCATTTTTGGACCAATTTTTTTTTTTTACCAGATAAAATTTTGATGATTTTTTATTGCAACCCTGAAAGTAATTTGTTAATATATCTCTTAATCGTCAAAAAAATCGTTGCTGATAAATCTTTCAACAGGTTGACAAGATTTTGTTATGCTGGGTGAGACTAATTTTAATATTTTATCCAATACTTTTATTCAGTTACCTAGTTAACTTTTTTTTTTGAATTTCCTTTTTAGAAAGTTTATAATAAAAATTATTGAAATTGGAGTAAAAATACCCAATATCCTATACCCCATTTCATTTATATTATTGAAGCTGCAAGAGAACTAACATCATTCTTATTAACACTATATCATTTTCTTTTTGTTGCAATCAGAATGTTAAAATAGGCTTGTGATATTAAAAGTAGATTTGACTTAGTTGGTCACTTATGGTTTACATCAGATGCATAGATAGCTAATGCAAATGAGAGGAAGCCTCAGTAGTGAAAGGAAAACTTTGTTCTTTAGGGAACAATTATAGGAGCAGCTCCCGTGTACGACCTACTGGCGCCATTTTTTTTCGCCAATAATGCGTGTTTAGGATGTTGTGATTCTTAACCGGAAGTTTTGAAGCCACGTTAGGCTTATTTTTAAGACTGACAAAATGCACTAGACTATAAGGCAGGGGGTGGCGATGCCAACCTTTTTATTTTAAATAATTCAGATAAATGTTGTGATTATTGACTAATTTTTAAAGCCATGTTAGGCTTAATCCTAGGACTGACAAAATACACTAGCGTAAGTCAGGGGGGAGGGTATTGAAATATTTATAATAAAGATCCAAATGAAACGATTTGTTTAATTATATGTATAATGAAGCGTGATGAAATGCTCACTTGCTTTTAAGTATAATGAAATGCTGTAAATGAATATTAAATGATGACGAAATTATTTTTTGCTCCGATTTTTAAAAATGATTTCTTAATTTTATGCTGAATATGTTCTCATGAAGACATTGATATTTTTTTCATTTTAAAAGCATAGTTTATAAAAGCTAATAGCTGTATATGTGAGCTGCTCCTTATAAAAACACATAAAAATACTGAATATGTTCTAAGGTTTAAGGTTACCATAAAGAAGAATACATATGCCGATGACGGCAACCAGAAATTATCGTTTATCGCCAATTTGGCGGAGGCCGTATACGGGAGCTGAGCCGTTTCTTTGTCTGCACTGATATATTTTCGTTTCTTTAAAATATGAATTCTTAAGCAGCACATAAAATGGATGGAATGCTCTAGTGAAGGGAGCAATTTTATTTATTATTGATAGTAACCAGATGGGTAGTATTCCTGCTAAGCTTGAATATTTCGAAAGTCAGTGTTAGTTTAGAAATCAATTATTGAAATTTGTTCTCAAATGAATATGTGTCTGCTAAGTAAAGCACCATCTAGTGTTAAAAGTTGTATACTGTTGTTAAACTGTATAGTACTTAAAGTTGTACTGTAATCTATATCATTATTTTAACTGTATAATTAATTATAAAAGTGGTGAATTGTAGCTAAGAATGAAACAATATGCAATTTATTATAATCTCGTTACTGAAAAAAAATTCAATATATTTAGTATGATAAGTTACAGTGAAAGAAATATTTTTATATATACTTTCCCTATTGATAATACATGATTGAATTAAAATTTCTTTGTTATGTCTAACGATTTTATTTCAGCATTTTTATGTACATCTGAAGATTTTGCCATCTGTGCAAGCTGCAAAGTGTTCTCTGTTAAGACTGTCAGTGTTTGGAGTTAATTAAACACCTCCAAATGCTGACAGTCTTAACAATGAAAGTTTTGCATTAGTCATCGAAGGAGTGATTTAGTATCCAGCTTTCTCTAATTGTGTTTAATTTTTTTCATTAGCTAAATTATTTCTGTATATTATCTATGAAGTATTATTGAAGAGTGGAATTGTATTTAAAAATGATTAAATTTATTAAAATTGCTTTCTGTAGTTTTATTTTGTTCAACATGTTTATTATATTTTGTAATCTTTTGAAATATATAATTGCTTTGAGATATGTACTTTGAAAAACATTTGATCTATATATGTTTTTGTAATTTAAGTATACTTTAATTTGGCTAGGTTTTTTATTTATATATTTACATATATGCTGAAATATTAATTAGTAGGTTTCTTATAAAATTTACATGAATGAAATGTCCTGAAACTATATAGATAAGGTTTAAATTCATTATGTGTTTCAGTTTAAATTTCATATTTTAGCCAATGTTCCCAGAAGTCTTTTTTTTCTCCCACCCCGTCCAAATTGCAAAGTGTTCTCTGTTAAGACTGTCAGTGTTTGAAGTTAATTAAGTCCTCCAAATGCTGACAGTCTTAACAATGAAAGTTTTGCATTAGTCATCAAAAGAGTTTAGTCTCTAACTTTCTCCAACTATATTTTATTTTTTTCATTAGATAAATTATTTCTGTATGTTATCTATGAAGTATTACCAAAGAATGGAATTGTACATATATGAAAAGACTACATTTATTCATTATAATTACTTTTTGTATTTTCATTTTGTTCAGCATGCTTTTTATATTTGTTATCTGTAGAAAAATATAATTGCTTCGAGATATGTTTGTGAAAAATACTTGGATCTATATATATTTACTGTGCTTATATGTTTATTGTAATTTAAGTATATGTTAATTTGGCAGGGTTTTGATTAATATATTTTTATATGTGCCGAATATTGACTATAAATTTTTTTATAAAATCTGTATGAATGAAATATTGTCTTGAAACTATATAGATATGGTTTAAATTCATTATTTATTTCTGTTTAAATTTTATATTTTTGCCAATTTTCCTTTTTTTTTATCATTCAATATTCTGCAATAAAAAACAGGATTGCACTTATTAATAATTGATAATAATTTTATTATAATTATTTTAGATTTTAAAACCATTACAATGAAGTCTCAAAAATGGAAAGCAATCCCAATGGATATGAGCAGTTTCACAGCTGAAGATTTGGAAGCTTTTGGTGGTATAGAGGAGCTTTCTGATTATGAAATAATAAGATCTGATGGCTCAAGTAATAAACAAAAGAAAAGGAAGAAAACAAAAACTAATAAGGTATTATCTCAGTTTAATTCAAGAAGACATATCTATATTGAATTAATTTTATTCTTTTGTATTTCTATTAATATATTTTAGTTCCTTATAGATGTAATTTTAAAATTTTCTAAATGAAAAATAAAGTTTTTTTTTGTTTGCTTGCTTATTTTACAGCTGGCGTAAAATACTTTTTTTTCAAAATTATGTGCATTGGATATCTTTTAAGAGTTCAATGTATGTTTTATTTGGGAAATAGAAATGAACTGATTTATTTTTGTTTCCTGTATATTTAATGCAGTATATAATAATTCATGTATATATTTTATCATAAGAATTATATAAAAAATAAAATTTAAAAAACTACATTTAACAAACTAATATTTACAAACACTTTTCTGCAAAAGTATATATTATATTTCATTAGAAAAATCATAGAATTTTCAAAAAAATATGTTATATTTCTCTTTTGATTGTTATAAAATGTAATTAAAATCAACCTGAAATGAGCATTAAATGTTCCAATACTTTTGATTATAGTATCAAATCTTCCAACATATTACTTTTATTATAACTGAGTATTTTTTTTATGGTTGTATTGTCGATTTATGAAAATGATACCAGTTTGTTTTTACTAATTTTTACTTTGGAAGCTCATTATTTTACAATCTGTTTCTTACAACATTTTTCCCCCTTCACTAAAGATTTGATAATATTTATTGATATTGTTTCAAGAAAATTTCTCTATGTATGTCATAAAATATTATTTAAAGTAATAAAATACATTATAGTTGTTTTACAAATTGAATGCCTACTTGATAGCAAATTTCAGTGGAGTAAAAGATGAAGTACTTAAATTGTATTATTCATCTTTTCTGTAAAGAAATGTTGGAATTTTTAAAATTATATTATATAATTAACTATTAGAATGAGTAGTATCATATCAAATAAAAGTTTAAATTTATTGTATGAAATGTTTATTACTATATTTGTATTTTAATTTTGATTTAGGAAAAGAATAAGAAGTTGAAAATAGAATCAAATGATGATACATTAGTTGAGAAAGATGACGACTGTGATGATGATGAATTGGGTAAATAATTACTTATTTGAAAAAGTTTTGGTTTAAAAAAAAATTTCTAATAGTTGAAATGATAATGCATAATATTGTAGCTTATTCGTTATATATTGATGGCAACAACAACAATAAAAAAGCTATCTAAAAAGTGTTATTAATAAACCAGGAATATTTTTGTAATGCTTTTGTATAATTCTACTAAAGTTGATTATTGTGAGATTTTTAAAATGTTGTAGCTTTTCTTTATCAAATTAAAAAGCTAAACTAAAATTATCTTTATTGTGGGAAGGTGAGCAAAATAGTGTAGTAGAAAGGACCTCCCATCCATCCAATTAAAAAAACAATTCCTTCAGAAAAATGTGTTTAAAACTATGAAACCATTTATATGCATTTGCATAAATATGCAAAATTGCAGAAAAGATCTTGAAAATATATAATTATTTGAACTATAACTATGAAATGAATAGATATGAAAAACTATTGGCTGAAATGCCAACAGGAGAAAATTGATTAATGAAGAAAATAAAAAAATTGGTGACTGGTAACTACATCTGATAACTGGTACAGTGATCTGCAATCTAATTTTGAAAAGGAATTAGTCTGCCAATAGTCAGCAATTAATCTGAGAAAATTGATTAATGAAGAAATTGTCGACTGGTAACTACAGTAATCCACAATCTAATCTTGAAAAGGAATTAGTCTGCCATTGAATTGATTGTTTATGAATTCACTTATTATTAAAAATGAAATAAAGACATATTGAAAAGGAAATATCAGAAAACATTGAATTAAGAAATGACTAAATAAAGAGTTATGAGAACTGCTACAAGGTGATAATTATTGCACTATATGAAATAAGAAATAAAATTATAAAAAATATTGTGTTCAAAAATTTTATTTATGTTTTAGAGATATAAGATACAGATTAGATTTAGTTTATGTTGAATATTATCTCATAAAAAGAGTCGTAAGGATTCAGATCAAGAGAATATGTCTGCCAAACAATTCCTATTCCAGTGGTCTCTTTGTGTCACATTATCAATGCACTCTTGTGTTCTTCCAGAACGAACATTCTATTGATTGGAGGAGGTCATGCTTCGCTCTACGTGAACCACATCTTTTCAGAATCTTGGCCACTTTATGTAATAGAGACTCGATCATTAAAAAAAATAATTGTTATATCATTTATGCAGTTCACCATATCTTCAATAAATATTGTAATCTGGTATTTGACATTGTACACCAAATATTTGAAGATGCCTCTTGGTTGTGGAATGCCTCCGTCCCCCAAAATACAGTAATTCCCTTTATGGTCATACCCATCCAAATGAAAGCAGGCTTTGTCACTAAACACCATTTTCGTCAGTTGTCTTGACAATAGTGCTTTTTGAAACATTGGAGTTGCTTTTCATTGACAGTGGAGCTTCATGTTTGAGTTTAGTTTTATTAGAAAAGAGCTGCAAGGCTTGTACAACAATTTGTCACAAAGTCTCCTAGTTGATTCAACCTATTTCATGTAGCTTGTTTGATCAATATGCTTGATGATCAATGTTGTCAGCACAGTCATCATAAAAACTACCTGTTCTCTTGAACTTTTTAATCACATTTTTAATTGCTGTAACACTTGGATCAGTTGTCTTCAGCTTATACATGATTGCAAATTTCTTTGAAAGGCAATTAGGCTATTATAAGTTATTATTTGTTATAATTACTTCAAATCATTAACCAATTTGAAACAATCACATGACTATAAGATTATGCATGGGTTGATATTTAGAAAAATAATGCCCCCCCCCCCCCCCCGAAAATCTGGTTTAAACTAGTTTTGAATGATCATGTGACTATTGTATTGTGCAGTCGTTAATTTTTAGAAAACCAGTGTTTTTTCTCCCATTTCAAAAATTTTCGTTATATATATACCTTTCCGATACCTCCCCTCACTGTGTCATGTTGAATCCCATTTTCTTCTTTGGGCGATAACCTCTTTGTCAAGCTGTAAATTTTTGTTGGCATTAAGTCATTAAATGTGACAACCTTCTTTATCATTTTCTAATAAGCCCAAAAGCAAAAAATTGATGTCTCTAAAGCAATAAATCACCAATTTTGTAACTGTGCATTTTGAGACTTTTAAAACCTGAAACCAAAACAACATCATGTTCTCACATAATTAAAAAAAAAAATCATAGATGACCTGCATTTAACTATTGAATTTTAACTGCATCTTGCTTACAATTTATAAACTATCAAAGCTTTAAACTCAATTATTGTTATCCTTTACATATTGTTGTAGAAGTTCTATGAAATATTGATGACGCAAAGTTTTCCAATAAATGCAATGTTGGCAAATTGCAAAATTTTTGTCAATTTGCCAATAGTAATTAAGAGTTTAGAATGCATTGACACTTATATATCAAGTGCAGACAATATTTAACAATAAAAAGGATTTTTTTTTTTCAAATATACCCCAAAAATACAGACTGTCATTGATCTGCTATATTTAAAGGACCCCAGAACAACAGATATATATTTTGTATGCAATATGGTTAACATAACTAAGGTTTTGTATTAAATCAAATGTAATGTTTCAAGGCAATTTGTATAAAGAAAAAATTGTTTCAGGCCTGCAAAGCATTCTTATATTCTTGTACAAATGCATATAAGTTGTGCACTGTAAGTGAAATAAAAAACAGTTTCACATCATTTTAACACCATAATGGTCTAATCTCTTTTTTGATTTATACTGTTTCACTTTTTTTTTCCTATCCCATACTGATAATTCTTAAAGCACTCAAGTGGTTTAGATGCTAGGAATCAAATAACTGGGCCTTCTCTCTATGCTTGGCCTTTGGAGGGTATATTGTATTTAAAGGCAACTTTGAGTAAATGTATGTCTTATTTCCAAACTTCTAGATATTTAAAATTTTTAATAACACTGGTTTTGAATGAATGCTCCATCGTTGATTGATTTTTTTTCCATGTGATTCAACTTCTACTTTATATATATGAAACTTGAACTTTGTTCTTAATTTTTTCATCAAATGTTTCATTAACTTTGTTCT
>JAPMOR010119946.1:278095-308786 GCA_026543865.1 Argiope aurantia
AACTTTGTTCTTAATTTTTTCATCAAATGTTTCATTAACTTTGTTCTTAACTTTTTCATCAAATGTTTCAGTATGCAGCTGATCCTTATGCCAAATCATAGCCATCATTAATAAAATGTGTTTATATAAATTTGAAAAATATTTTTTTTATTTCTACTCTTACTATTCCTACATATAAAATATATTTTGTTTTATAGATATGTCTGCCTGGGGTGGCTGTCTTCATGATTCAATTATACGAGCTCTAAAAGAACTTGGTTTTCAAAAACCTACAAAAATTCAAGAATTGACAATCCCTTCTGCCATTAGGGGTAATCAAGATATTTTGGGTGCTGCTGAAACTGTTAGTATTTCCATGTTTATAATTTAAAAAATTTTTAATATACATATTTAATATGAAATTAATTTGAATATCTATTGCTAGGGGGGGAAATACAATTTTGCTTTGAAATAAATACAGTGTTAATCAAATTGCAAAGATATATAATAATGATTAAAATATAGAATCCCTGGCATTTTTTAAATTGAAGATAAATTTGTGGTAAAATATGAAATATTTTGATTATTCACAGGGTTGCCATGGCACTGGGAAAATATTGAGAAAAATCTTCTGGTAAAAAATGCAGGGGAATTTGAAAAATTCAAAACAAAATTGCATGAAAATAAAAAATGAAATTTTAAAATAATTGATATTGAACTTTGTATTTTAAAGAAATGCAGGAGATGATGATATTCCAAGCTCAAAAATGTCAAATTTGATGTCTGAAAATATCTTGATTTCGAGTTTTTTTAGTTCAAGAACAGTCATTTGAAGCTGAACTTTTGTGAGCATTAAAATTTGTTGCCTTGCATGTCCTTTAATGCATTCAATAACATACTGGAAATATTTTTACATATATTCACTGATAGTAAAATAACTAAAAAATGTACTTTGTGTTCTACAGAAATGTTGTTCATTTTTTAATATGAACCAGGTTTGTTTTTCCAACAGTCTCTTAAGAAATCTTTAAACAATAAAAAAAATTTGTAATAAACTTTGATGAAGCTTTGAACTGCTTTTCACAAAAATACAAAATGGCTTTTGTAAGATATTGTGTGAATCAACCAACAGACACTCCACAAAATTTTGGAATTTAATATTTTTAAGGCATACCACGGCTCAAGAACTGTTTGAGAATTTTAAAGTATTTATATCAAGTTTGAACATATAATTACTTTTACAAATTAGTATGGGTGAACCAATTAAAAATTTTTGGAACATGTCTGTGAAGAACTTTTTCCTAAATGCCTGTAAAATTTTAGATTTGGGTAATTGTTGTCCATTGAGCATTTCAGTATGAATATAAATCTACTGAATGAAAAGTAGATGATACTGTAAGAGCAATGTATAAAATATTTAAAGATAGTCCAGCTAGACATTCTGATTTCCTAGCAGTTACTGGTTCTTCTGAATTTTCATTAAAATTCTGTTTTTTTTTTTTTTTTTTTTTTTTTCCCTTCCTGCAGGGTAGAAAATGTCAGTGTCTGCAGGAGTGCTCAAAAGGTTTCTGATAACATAAAGAAATACATAGATTTGATTTTTAAAAAATAAATCTTTTCATAGATCTGCCATAAGTGACAATATTATAAATGCTTGTCAAGATAAAATAAGCTTCTCATACATTACTAATATTCTTCAGCAATTTCTTTAAAAATTACAGTCTCAACTAATAATATATATATATATATTTCATTTTTATTAAACAGTTGATGAAAAGCATTTTCCGAAGAAGCATAATTGAATGAACAAAAACTTATTTTTGATGGAACTTGAGATCTAAATATCTAAGGCTAATATTGGTATAAAGAATATAATTACTTGACTACTAGTGGAGCTACTGAAGCTGAAAAAAGGAGACTTATTAGCGGAATGTTTTATATTTGTGAAGAATGTTATTGAAGTTTATTGAAGAATCTTGCTTTTTCCACACTTTAAAATTGTGGAGCATTTTTATTCCATTATAACTTACATGAATGCTGTTTGTGCATTTTCTCATATATTGCATATAGGTACAAGAAAAATACAGAGAAATCTCAGGGAATTTGTTTCCAGATTTGAGTGACAACCCTGGTTTAGTATTGATAATGTTTGAAGTGTATTACATGTTGCTAAAGTGGTGTTAGTTTAAATTTTGCTGTTTGATATTTTTAGGGAAGTGGAAAAACTTTGGCATTTGGTATTCCAATTGTAAATAATATAATTTCCATCAAAGAAAGTAGGAGGCAAAAGGTAATTTTTTCATCCTGTTAATAACAGTTATTTTTGAAGTTTCAAAGTCTGTTGAGCTATCTTATATCTTTCTTCTTTTTTTTTTTTTTTAGGCTGAAGTAGAAAATAAACCTTTGTACAGTATAATTTTGACTCCAACTAGAGAGCTTGCTATTCAAATAAAGAATCATTTGCAAGCTGTATGTAAATATACTGATATTAAGGTACATATATTTTTTAATATTTAACATATATAATTGATTAAATATTGAACATTAGAAGTTTTTCTGAATTCATGAATTGATCTTCTCTTTATGTGAACCAAATTATGCTAGAAATAAATACTAAATGGAATGCTGGCATGGAATACTAAACGAGTTTATACTGAATATTAAAGAATTCACCACCTCTCCTCTTTAAAAATATTGATCTGTTATGTGAATTTGGTAATTTTTTAAAAAGAAAATTGTTTTCAGTGTTTAACCAAGATAATAATATTAAGTACAAAATACTGAATAATCTCAGACTTTTTAAATTTTTGGACATATTCTAGGATATATCAACAATAGTCCTATTTCACAACTTTTTAAAAAATCTGTAATTGTAGATTAAACTGTAATCACCAGTAGTAATTCCCTTTCCCACCTATGATATTCAAAATGGATTATTAGCATGATATTCAAATTCATACAGAAAATGCTATTTCTATAAAAGAGATCACTTGGATTTTGGATTAGTATAAATGATCTCATTAGGATATTAAAATAAATATTTTATTTTAAATTTTTTCCCCATCTTATTACTGTATAAAAAGTTATGACATAAAATCATTTTTTTAAATTAATTTAGTACTTATTTTATTTTTGAAATATCAAATTGTCCTATTATTATTAGAATTAAAGCTGCATTTTTTATCTTAATAATTTTGATTAATTGTATTTTTTGTTAAATGGAATCAAAATAGATATTCAGTCATCTGTTATTTGTGCACTTTATTAAAGATTAATTGCAATCAAAACTATATATAAACCAAGCAATCATTTATTTAAAGTGTAAAAAATTATGTTACTTTTTTTAAAAATATTTGTTCATAACTTTACTAAGATTTTACTTTTAGCTAAAGAAAAATTTTAAATCTCTTGTGTTTGCTTGTTCATGATTTAATGACAGTTTATATTCTCTCTTATGAAAACTTCTAACTTTATAATGATAAAAAATTTATAACCATACTGCTATTTTTAAAATATTCCATTTTAAAGATTAATATCTTTGTCAGCAATATTATCAAATCTTTTATTTCAGTATTTCTTTATAATTACCTTATAATATAAAACTAATCGTTACTATCCCAGAAATGCTTGTTTTCTTTTTGAATACCATGTATATTGTTTGAACATATTGAATATATGTCTGTTACTATTTTAATCTAGTGCATAAGTAGGTCCATTTTAAATTGTTGCCACCCATCCCCATCCTCTTTCAAAATATCTCTTTGTTTTATTTTTTGATATTTATATTTTTACATAGTTGATATTCACAGATGTTGACTACTTATTTTATAAATTCAGACAAATACAAATTAATGTTTAGCTTATTGTGTCTATTACTAGACATTGTTTACTATTTAATCATGCCTATAGTTTTGATTTAAAACATCTTACTTTGCATCATTGTTTATCTTTATTATGTATTCACAAACATTAAATACATGGTTGTTTATCTTTATTACGTTTCAGATAAATTAATATCTCTTTACTTGCCCAATATATGTAAAATTCATTGAACCAAAACAATATAGTAAAATCATGATATTTTGCTAATTTGAATAATTGTTGTTCTTTCTAATATGTTTAAAGGTCATGAAAGATCAATAAAACTTATATATGTTATATCCATTTAACTTTTAAGATAGGAGTTCTAGTTGGAGGATTAGCACCAGAAAAACAAAAACGAATCTTAAAGAAATGTCCTGAAATTATTGTTGCAACTCCTGGTAGATTGTGGGAAATGATAGAAGAAGTGAGTATATTTCATCATGTAGTTCCATTTTAATATGTGAAATAATGTTAAAATATATTTAAAAAATTTGCATTGCAGAATCTACTGAACACACAAAATTCAGTTTAAAAAATATTCTTACTTTTTTTTAAATTATTGCTAACAATATTCATGTTGTCATTGATTAAGATGTTAAAACAATGAATTTTAATTATCTAAATGAGTAAAATTTTATAACACTTTTTTTGTGGTGATAAAATAAACTTACACTTATTTTTATGCTTTGTAAATATTTTATATTAAAAAAATGGAAGATTTTAAATTTAATTATCAGTTACTATTCATTTTTTATATTTTTATTATTCTAGCTCTTTGAGAGAGATCTTAAATAACATATATCTGTATGGTATGAAAAAGAAAAAGAAAACATCATTAACAAAATATTAATCAAAACTATTATCATCATTCTTTCACTTTTCACTAAGCTAGTGCTTGAAGACACACAGCTGCATACTATCCAAACCTCCTGAACTCAACTCTACCATCCAAAAGAATTTCTTTCCTCTGTTGCCATGTAGCCTTTGGTCTTCCACTTTCCATTGGGTGTACATACAGTTCATATAAGGCAACATTCTAAGTATATGTCCAATCCAGTGCTGTTTTTTTTTTTAATTTTAGCCGATGTTTTATTATAAAATTTTAATATATTATAGTTTTTTTAAAAATATAGTTACATTTTACAAGTTTTCACATTCATTTCATTTCTACTTGGATAAAAAAAAAACTTTAAAAAATTTCTGTTATTAATTTATTTTAAAATATTATTGTAGTCAAAGCATTTAATTCACAAATGCCATCAGACTTCCCAAAAACTCTCTTTTCCATTCAACTGCTTGAACAACATCATTATTCCTCTGTAACTGAATACAATATTAACAAAATTTGAAACTCATATAATTGAAGTTCAGCAGTACCTTTTAATTTTATTCTCAAATTAAAATATATATATATTTTTGGCTTCGACATTCTGACAAAATTATCAAGAACTACATTTAAGTTTTCTCCTTAATCAATTAAATTAACAATAAGTAGCATTTCTCATCAATGATTGTAATGTTTTTCAAAAAACTCTTACTCAAAAGTGTTTGCCTAATGTAAAAACATAAATATGTGTATATATATATTATAATAAATCTGTATGTGTGTTTTGCGCTCTACAGACCAGACTGTTTGACCTGCAGCTACCAGATTTGGTACATGTATACCTTGGGGGTTGGGAATGTGCACTTTGGAGCGATTTTTTTTAAAAATTTTAATTAGTTAATTCAAAATTTTGCCTTTTTTTTTTCTTGGCCACTTCCAAATATATTATCGCATAAAAATGATTTTTATATGTTTAAGTTTGAAAATTAACGTTTTAATGATACCAATATTTTAATTTATAAATTTAATCTCTGGTTTTCATGAATTTGTAAAAAACATTTTAACCTTACTTTTCAACATTTTATTTCTCTGAAAATAAAAATAAAATTTAACCTCCACAGGCATGCATGGGAAAAAATAACCTATCATACATGGTTTAACATACACAGGATATCTGCTCTAATAAGTACCCAATAGCTAATTTCTCAAACTTGATCAATAAAAAATGGTCTAAATGAAATAATTAATCATATTTTAGACAGTTTACATCAATAAATGTTCTGATAAATTGTGAATTTTAATTTTTTATATAGATCCTTTGTTCTTTGAGTCTTGTTTAGTAAAATGTTCTTGTCACACTTTTAAATGACTGATTCTTGTCACTGTTTTAAATGAAAAATTAATTCCCCTCTTTGGAAATTAAAACTGTTTTTGTTATGAAAATTTGAAAGTCTGTTTAGTTAAAGAAAGTTATTTTTTCCCATGCATGCCTAAAGGGCCGGTGGAGGTTAATTTATTATTATTATTCTATTTCTGTAAAACGAACAATTTAGACCTCTCCATCGACCGTCTTGAAGAAAATAACCAATCAGTACTTGGACTTTTCCTGAGACTGATCTTCTAAAATAATGAAATTGTTGATTGTCCTAAAATAATGATATTGAAAGCTTTATAACTTGGACAGGCTGATAGCAGAAGATTAAAATGTTAGATTCTGAAAATAATTTTATTGACTTAGATTTATAGGATCGAAAGACTGTATAAAATTTAGGTTTCGTAATTGTTTTCAGAACTGCATTTATTTATCGAAATAAAATATTATTTACCAAATTTAAATCCTTTTGAAAGTAAAACTGAATTTTATGATGAATCAGAAAAATTTTTATTAAATAGTTCTTTGAAATATTGGTTAAATTATGAAAAATATATCATGAGTTACACATAAGATTAAAATGCTAAAGAGTCCAATTTTTTGTAGTCATATTTTTTAAAATAAACACATTTAGTTTTAAATAAATGTTTTAATATTGAAGTTTTATTTCTTCCAATTCCAATTTAAATCTTATGGCTGCTGACAACAAATTATATATATATATATAGTACAATGAATAAAATATTGTAAGGCTTCTAAAATAATAGGAATTATGTGACTAGTGAACAAGGTGGCCACAGAGATGCTTAGTATATAATATTGTCTTCATTTTCTCTTATTTATAAAATCTATTTATTAATTTAATTTGATAAAAAAAATTAAAAATAAGAATCAAAGAATTAAATTTTTGAAATCGTCTTTGTATGCAACTTCAAATACTTTGCAGTGTTTAAAGGAAGAATTTGTTTTAATGGCTTTTAAAAGGTGTGAAATTTAGTTTTAGGCTCTTCTGGCTTTTTTATTATAAATTTTTGCAATAAAATATTTGTCTTGTTTTTCACCAGTCCTGTGAAAGACAAACAATTTTATATTAAATTTATTTATTTTTATCTCTTTAGGGGGAATCTCATGTAAGTCAAATCTCCAATGTAAGATTCTTAGTTATAGATGAAACTGACAGAATGGTTGAAAAAGGACATTTTGCTGAATTAACACAAATTTTATCTCTTATTAATGGGTAAGAATCTTAAGACTTAAATATTAAGAAATATTTTTTCATTTTTAGTATATTATATAGTTATTTCTTCTATTTATACTTTATTAATTAATTTATAAAAAAGCATGTTTTTAAAAAATTTTTTAGTCATTTGCCCAAGGTTTCTTTTTAAATTTACTTGAGATCTAATAATCTCATAAATCTAATGTTTTCTGTAATAAAAAACTTCAGTGTGTGTATGTATTATTTACTAATAAAATTAGAAAATTTTAGATTGAGGCATTTAAAATTATATAGATTAAATATCAAAATTAAATTGTACGTTACATCTGCTTAGTACCTTGAACTATGCTTTACCCTTGAATTGTTTTGTAATATATAACTAAATGACATTTGCTTTGAGGACTGTTATCATATTAATCTACTAAGAATTTGTGAAACAGCTCATGTTAATATATAGTATATGATTTTTATTAGATTATAAGACATAATTTTAACTTTAAAGTATTAAAATGTTATTTTCTTGTACACATGACATTTAGCTGAAATTGATGAAAAAATAATTAGTGCTCCTTCAGAGTGAAATAATTTTTTCATTATATTTAACTTTAATTCCCTATATATGTATATATATATATATATATATAATATATATATAATATAATTTTTATTTAATGTTTCAAAGTAGTTATCACTGTGTTTGATTTTCTTTTAGTAACGAGAGCAACAAAAAGAGACAGACATTTGTTTTTTCGGCTACTCTTACTCTCATTCATGATGTACCAAATAGAATAACTCTTAAAAAGAGAAAAAAGAAAACTACTCAAGCTAAACAAAAAATTGGTAAGTAACATTGTCTAAAAGTAATTTTACAGTAAAAATTAAACTTTTAAATTAATTGTAAGCTATTTTGGTAAGCTCATCTGCCTAAAAGTAATTTTACAGTAAAACTTAAACTTTTAAATTAATTGTAAGTTATTTTGATAAGCTCATCCTAAATAAAATTAAATGATACTTCTGCTTTAAGATGTCTCCATTTTTAATTGCCATCGTAAAAATTGTCAACTGCAGTTTGCAATTTTGCCTGCCCCCCATCTTTCTTTTCTCTTAAAGGAATCTTTTTCAGCTTAATTTCAGCATATTAAGCTAAATTGTTTAAGGATGACAGAACTAAAATATTTTAATCAGATTTGAATATTTGTTGTAACTGAAATCTGTGTTCTGTTTTGTCTTAGTATTGTAAATATTTAAATTTCTTTTTTTTTATCCCATATAGAATCTTTAGTCAAATTGATTGGAATGAAAAATCCAAAAGTTATTGATATAACTAAGAAAACTGCAGTTGTTGAGACATTAACAGAAACACAAATAATGTGCAGCATTGAAGATAAGGTAGGTGTATTATTTATTGATATATGTGTTTTATGTATTCAGATTCCACATTTAGTAACTAAGACGATTAATGTTATTTTATATTTCAGGATTCATATCTTTATTATTTTATTCTAATGCACCCTGGGCGAACTTTGGTGTTTTGCAACAGTATTGACTGTGTGCGTCGATTAAGAAATGTTCTTGAACTTTTAGAATGCCACCCATTACCACTTCATGCTTCTATGCATCAGCGTCAAAGGCTGAAAAATTTAGAAACATTTGAAAAGAGTGAAAATGGAATTTTACTTGCGACCGATGTTGCTGCTAGAGGCTTAGACATCAGAGGAATTGAACATGTAATTCACTTCCAAGTACCTCGTACTACTGAAGTATGTAAAAGATTTTTTTTTCTCCATTTTAATGATGGATTATCATATTTAATTGTTTAATCTAATTTTATTTTTAAGACCCTGAATCTTTAAAAGAAAACATGAAATTTTAACGTCTGCAAAACTGACAATAAAATTTATATTTCTTTAGTATTCTTATGATTTTCATCTTCATTACCGTGTATTATTACATATGGATGTTTCTAATTACATTATAATAATCATATTTCAAAATTTCGATTATTGAAATAATTTCCTGTTTAAATGGTGAACAAAACTTGAACATTCATCATGATTGCAGAAAAATGTCCTTTTTTCAGATGAGTTGAAGACGGAACAGACAAATACCATTGCAGGTTTTTTTCCTATAGGGGAATTGAAGCATAATTGAAATAGATGTGCACTTTTGCTCCTGCATGCCCACCATCCATTTTTACTTCCTCATATACATAGCATAAAGAAAATAGTAATCGTGAAAAAATTAAAACTCAAGATTATGACGAATCACTGCATTTTAGTCCTCCTTAAGTTCGAAAAACACATTTCTGAAAAATGTCCGGCTATCTGTCTATGACAAAGGTAACTCGGAAATTCTTTGAGCTAAATGGTTGGAATTTGGTATACACAGATTACTATCAGTTTGTGTAAAATCTGTTCAGAAAGACTAGCTGTCCAGCCATTTGAATATAAGTTAAGCCAATAATTACAAAACAAAGAGAGTTAGATAAAGAAAATTTGGTACACAGATTTAACATCTGTAGTGTAGATGCCTATCAAATTTTGAGCCAGATTGAACGGCAGGTTACTATCTGTCAGTCCGTACTTTCAGAAACATGTAAATGTGATAATTAAAAAAATGCAGAGGCTTAAATATATCAAATTTGATATGGATTTTATGATTGCAGTTGCAGTTTTGTGTAAGTCGGTTGAGGAAAAACATGTCTAAAACTCATTATTTGGATATTATTAATTGTATGCTAGAGATTAATTGCCAAGCATGGCACAGTAGATTTATTAAAAATGCTGAATTCATATTAAAAATTAATATTTTGTTATTACACCAACATATACACCATCCTACTGTACACCAATGCCATATAAGGTGTACTCTAGGATAAAAAGTTTATTAGAGATTATGCGAAAAGGATTTGGGAAGATTATTCCACTGGTTTCAATGAATGGGCCCTATTTTCAGTGCCAATGTAATACTTTTGTTGGCATTTCTTTTTGCCATTTCACTCATGAATCACTCTTATTCAATATGAAAATGCCCAGTATTTGGTAATTTAGATGCAATGTGTTGTCAACCTATAAGGATGTTATGAATGCCAGCTTATTAGGATTAAGGATAGTATGAACTGTTTTACTGTTACTGTTTTATGATATGCCAGCATATCATGAAATGTGATAATGAAACTAATAAAGAGTTTACATGTAAGAAATTTGAAAATATCATTGTGCCAAGGTTGTATAGCCAATTACTCAATTCTTATTTTTCAACACAAACTTGTGAAAACAACATTGAAGGCATATCAATTGAAGTGCAAAAGCATTTTAAGATCTCGCCTTACAGTGCCAAAGAATAAGTTATAAAAGTTCTGCCATAATTTATTTTTTGATATTTTAGCTTCAATTGTAAGAACAGATGAGTGCAATTATCCCGAACTTAGAAAAAAATTGACCAATGAAATGCTAAAAGATGCATATGTAAAAATTTAAAAAATAAATAAATAAATATTTAATTTTGTATTTTTTTTAACTGGTGATAGAAGATATTCTATTTTAATGAAGTTTTCATGTGAATTCAAAACACTATTTGAAATCTTTTCCTGACTATGCCAGATGGGAAATGTCAAAAAAAAAAAAAAATGTTCGTGCTACAGTGACCCACTCTAATATATAGAAGAGCCAAAAGCTCATGTAATGGAACCTCGCTTAATGAGCATAATTTTGTTCCGAAACTGATTGGTAATGTGAAATGATTTTTCCATAGCAATTCACATAAAATAGCAGAGTGTGTTCCATTGCAAAAAAAATACTCAGATTTATTATAATGTAATTTAAAATGCATGCTGTTTTTACCAGGAAAATTGTCTTGAGACAGTCCCCTTTATATGCTTCAAAATTTGACGGAAATCATTATCGTAAAATGAATATGTAGTGCTAATAGCTACTGCCTTATTAGCATGATATTTCTTAACATATGATGCAATAATTTCCCATGTTTTTAGGATCTCTATGTTTCATACTTTCAGGAAAGGTTGCTGTTCAGTTGCGTCTAATATTTTTTTCCTTTCCTATCAAAATCTCCTTTGCAGATTTTTTATATAAAATGTAGTTGTATAAGCTCTTTATTAGTTCTGTCCATGTTCTTCCTCCAGCTTATTGATGTCATGGCTACCCATGTTTAACTTCATAGTCTTGACCAGAGACAAAATCTTGTCTGTTAAGGTTCCTTAGGCACTTGCTCTAATTCCTCAGAGTTGCCTTTGCTAACACTATCCAGCTGTTGTTGTTATCCAGGTGGTATACCCCCCTCCATGAACCAAAGATCTCTAAAAAGTTCAAAAACAATAGCAGATCCCTTAAAATATCAAAAAGAGTAAAATTTAAACATTTAAGAATATGATTTGGGGAGGCTAGCTGAAACTTCTTTCATGTAAATATAAGGATTCCTTTCACACAAGCACTCAGCACAGACTGATATTAGTCAGATCAGCTTGTGATATCATGACATTTCTTTGCCACTCATTATGCAAGGTTTGACTGTAATTAATTTTAAAAAAAATAATTAACTCTTGTGATATGCATATAGTTTTGGGGATCTCTTCCCCCTTCCTTTTTAGTATGCATATAAAGAGTACTTATTAATGCATTCATTGATTTTTTTTACTTGAATATTACTAAAAGAAATAAAAATATATTTAAAAGGATTTTTAGGACTAAAAATATCTTATACTTTTCAGATTTTAAGTTTTATATGAATCAGGATTTGCTTTAACTTTTATTTTAATTAAAATGAATTGAAAATAATTTCATTGTAATTATAGCACCATATTCACATATTGAGTTAATATGGAAATGATTTTCTAGAATTTTTTCCTCCCTGAAATGTGATGATTTGTAGTTATGGACTTGAAAATTGCCACATCTCAATGCATTTTTGATTTGTTATTTTAAAAACTTCAAAAGACACATTTTTATGTAAATTTATAATTTAAAAAAATTATTTTTATTGACACTAAATTTTAGATCATACGTAAAATTTCTTAGGGGGAAAAATATCCTTTTTATTTTAACTTGAAGTTTGCTAATGTCGCAATTCCTTTAGTCTAGACTTTAAAATGAAAGTGTGAATGAAAAATTTAATTCACAATTTAAAGGTAAAGAAGGAGTAAATAACTTTGTAATTACTATTTAAATTTGAAGCAAATTTCAAGTTGACCTCTGAAAATGTAATGTAAAAATTACTTTTACAGTTCTGTGGTTTCCTCACCAAAAACTTTCAATTTATGTGACACTACTCTTGTTCTGAATATTGAAATTGAATTCTTTGTATATTTCTGATATATAAGCAGCTTAATTTTTATTTAATTATTTTGTTCTGGCTTTTGATAAATAATAGACAGATTTCTCTGTTTTCAGACTTATGTTCACAGAAGTGGAAGAACAGCAAGAGCAGAAAAGGAGGGCTTAAGTTTATTGCTTATAGAACCACAAGAGGGATTACTGTACAAAAGAATTTGTAAAACATTAAATAAAGGTACATTATTATGGAAGTACTCAAAATTTATCTATATCTATACTTATAATAAAGCTCAATGTGTGTGTGTGTGTGTATGTGTGTTGGCGCTCTACAGACCAGACCATTCAACCTACAGCTACCAAATTTGGCACGTGTATACCTTGGAGACCGGGAATGTGCACCTGGGGGTTATTTTTTCGAATTTTTAATTAGAATTTTATTTATTTAAAAATTAAGCGAAATTTTGACGTGTTTCTGCTATAACTGCCGAAAATATTACCGCATAAAAAATATTTTTACATGAAGTTAAAGATAAAAAATTTATCTTTTAAATGATACTACTGTTTTAATCTTATAATTAAATTTCTATTTTTAATGAATTTTTAAATAAATATTTTAACTATGTTTTTCAATAATTTTTTTCGTCAAAAATAAAAATGAGGATTAAGCACGTTTCGCATTCTTGAGAAAAAAATAGCTTTTTTCAAAGTGTTGCCATCACATTGATTAAAGCTCAAACTAAAAATAAATTAAATCTTTTTGGAAATGAAATCTGCAAAAATATAATTTTCGGCATGTGTTTGTAGGAAATGACACAAATATGAAATATTATTTTTTCTAAAAAATAAATTCAAGAAAAATTATTTTATGATCTTATTTTATTTATTTATGAAATTATTTTATGAAAAATTATTTAATGACTCATAAAATAATGAAGATATAAACAAACTTATGGCATTTATTGATAGAATAACTCATATATTTTCCTTTTCAGGTTTGAATATTTTTACTTTTGTAAATATCGTCTGCGCGTGTTTTTAATTTCAGATAATTTCATTTTCCAGTCTAAATATCTGTACTTTTCTAAATATCGTCTGCTTATTAATTGCATTCTTCTCTCTTTTGTTTTTGGCAACTATTGATATGTTATGTTTACTTTTGATGTGTTTGATCTATGTAGTACTTTTGTATGTGAAGTTTTATTCGATCGGATATTAAGGAGAATGCATACACCACAAGAGAAAGCACAGATTTTATGGTGGTCATAGAGTTAATTTCCAATCAACTAAATCACTGACTTTTAAGAGTTAATTTCAAATCACTTAAACTGACTGATTTATGAAGATTTGAATATCACTATTCAATAAAAAAAGGATAATTTTAGATTTTTCATCGAACGTTTCAAAGAAAATACGCCAATAAGCGCGCAGGTTTCTCAAGATTAATTGGCCTAAGATTATGAAAATGGTGAGTTTTTCTAAATTTTTAACATTTAAAACTTCATAAATAAGTCTTAGTTGATCGTGGAAAATAGAAACATTCATTCATTTATTTAAAATTTGGTGTGTCCAGAATATTTATCAGAATATGATACCTTACTGCATTAAATTTAGACTTCATAATTTTTGAAATATATTTATAAGCAGGAACAAAATATTATTATTGATTTCATTTCAATCCTTTTGAAAGCAAAACTAAAAACTGAATTTTATACTGAATCTCAGAAATTTTTGTTGAATTATTGTTTGAGATATTACATAAACTATGTAAAATATTTTGTAGTTAACATAACACTTAAATTCCGAGCGATTCTGTTTGCAATACTCATATTCAATAATAATAATAATTAATAAATAACAATAAAGATGATAAATAAAATAAAACGCTTGGTTTTATTAAAAAATATCTTAATATTAATTGCAATTTCGTCATTTACATTTTTAATTAAAGTTGAAGTTTTACCGGAAATGGCAACAAATTAGCAAAATATATATAGTAAATTGAACGAAACGATCTAAACAATATAAGTTTGGTATGACTATCAAAATTTGAAGATTAAAAATGTTTTATTTGAGAATCCTTTAAGAGACCAGTTACTTAAAATATTTAATTGAAAATTGTAGCGAGCGGTAATACTGGCGAACCGGCTGGTCGCCAAAGGCGGCTAGTTTAAAATAAATTAGAATAATCAAATCAATCCCTTAGCCCAACCACTGGCCAGCTTTTACTTATTTTTATTTTATATAGAAAATATATATATGTCCTCAGTGATCGCCTATCTGATACTTCCCAATTTTGTTGTAAATAAAAAAAATACTAAAAAAATTGTATTTTCTGTATAAAAAGGGAAACTCCTGTAGAGATTCCCAGCCACTATCATCTTTTTTTTTTTTTTTTTTTTTTTTTGCCAATTTTTTATGTGCATATCTGATCAGTCAGAATATTCTATGTTGATTCTACATTTTTCAATAGTTCATTTAATGTGTAATTCATCAATGTTGGCTGATATTATTAAAGTAATATGGATGAGTATCTTTTTACCAAATGCAAATTATTATAACAAATATATTAAGTATAACAAATTACTTCAGTTATCTCTCCCATTCTCTGGTAAGGTTTCGGCTTCGGAACGGGAGGATTTCAAGTTCGATGTTCTAATCCACTGATGAACCATCGTGGGAGCGGGTCTAGTGCACGTTAAATTCGTTGGGTCCAAACATCCTCCTGCTGTTGTAGCATGGAAGTTTGGGGAGAAGGGTGCCAGCTTAAGTATTTTCCTCATCGTCTGACTGCAGTTCAAAATTACAAGATCTGTCCCAAAATAGCCCTAGTATTGCTTTAAAATGGGGTGTTAATATAACTAAACTTTCTCATGCCTATTAATGAACCTGCAATTGATTTGTAATTCTAAATATGTATGTTGACGACAGTCTAAATTAAGTAAATGAAATATTATTTACTAATTAGCAAAAAGCATTCTTTTCTGCAATATATTAGTAATATTTTGCTAATAGGCCAATCTATGACTTTTTTTTAGATTCATCAAACTACGATTGACTTTCATATGAACTAATAGAAAAGAAGCTATACTCTCAATTAAATTATAAAATTACTTACAATATTTTACCTAGCATTCCTGTTAGCATAAAAGAGTATTCTAGGGCCTACCCTTTCCAAATTTGGAGTGTTTAAAGTCAAAACAAATCAAATCTATACTTTGCCCATTTTTCAACTAATGGTACCATTTTGATGCAGCAAATGCTACTTTTACACTTCATTAGTCAATTTTGTAGTTCATTTCCACTAGATAATAAAAAGATGATTGTTTTAAATGCAACTCATCAATTTTGAGATGTTTTCTCATAAATAAATCTCATGGATCTAGTTAACTTTAATTTTAGACTTCTTATTTGTTCTTTTGGTGTATAAAGTATTTTAAGTATTTCTTACTATTTAAGAAATTTATGTATGTTAAATTAATTTTTTAAATCTTTTTATCCCCCCCCCCATCTTTTTCCCAGAACAAGCAATTCCCAATTTTCCTGTAGATCACAAAATACTGAAACTGGTTCAAGACCGAGTGACACTTGCTCGACAAATCGATAAATTGGAACACAGAATGAATCGCTTGAACGCCCAAAATCGCTGGTTTAAAAATGCTGCCAATGACATGGAAATTGATGTTGAAGAAGATTTGTATCCTTTTTATTAGTATTACATTTATTTGTTTATTTTCAATGAAGATTATTGAAGCATGAGTTTTAAATCTTACTTAACTTTGTAATTGTTTATTCTAATTGTTTAAATAAAAAGTTATACTTATTTAATTTATAGAATTAAAGAAAATAAATTCAATTGATACTTTAAAAAAATCATTACAGCAATTTAAAGGTGATATTTACATAAAAAATTTTAAATGTTCTCTTTAGGGGGGAGGGGAACTTAAATGTAAAAGATATCGTAAAAAAGATTTTCTATACATAAAAATGATTTTTAGATGTTTGATGTCATAAATTAAATTGAATACGAAGAAATTTTCACAATTATTATATATACATTTTTAAGATACTTATTATAGGTAGGAAATATTATTTTATACAAGAAAATTAATTTTCCAAATTTCATTTATGTTTAGATTTGTTAAACTATTAATTTATGATTTCCTTGACTGCATCCAAGACTAAATGATATTGGTAATGAGCGTGAACAGGCTGCTAAAGCAAGGGAAGTCAAAGCACTTAGGAAACAACTGAAAGCTATGCTGTCCAAGCCTATCATATCAAAAATATTAACGGGTTGTTTTCCTACTAAATCTGGAAAATTATTAAGCCCAAGTATCTATTGTAAGTTTTTACCTTTCTTTACTTCTTTGCATAAGGTATAATTTATTGTGGTTTAATATGAAACTTTTTGGCTTTGTATTATATATTTAACTTTAATATTCATCGTTTCTTTCTAAATATCAGATTGTGCAGGATGCTTCTTGCTATAAAGTATTATTTAAGAATAAGTTAGTTTATACTTTTCAAAAATCTATAATTCCAATGACATTTTGACAATCCAAATGGCAATCTTTTTGCTATATAAAATAAAAACATTATCTAGTATTTTGATCCATATGGTAGTAATATTTTTGTCCACTATCAATAATTACAAGAGCTGTCTAAAAAGTATCCAACCTTGAATTTTCCTATGTGTGGTAATGATGCTAGAGTGGCGCCACTGTGCACAGTGGAAGACAGCTTATTGTGCATGCTTGAATTTTTCTTTCTGTATTTGAGCATGTCAGCCGCTGCCTATTGAGTAAAGTGCTGTCATAGGTGTTAGTTGAATGTTTTATTTCTCTCAAGATGACTGAACAAGTTGCACAAAGATACGGCATCAAAATTTATTAAAAGCATGGTGATTTTCAAAGTGAAACTATTTGGTTTCAGCAAGAGATGGTACTATGGGGGTAACACTAATGAAAAAGTAGTTTAACCGATTTGAAAATGGCTGTGGCAACAGAAATGAACACCATTCCAAAAGAAGCCTTCCAGGAGTGTTTAAAGCAGAGGAATGGTAGGTAGACTAAATGTGTGAATGTACAAGGAGCTTACTTTGAAGGGGATTAGAATCCCAATTTCATCACATAAGTAATATATTTTCCTGGCCAAAGATCGGATACTTTTTAGACAGCCCTCATATAGCATTGATTAAAGAATTGATAAATATATCATAAAGTGGAGAATGAAAACAAGGACTGCTATGTTTCTTTACTGCTGTTGAACCCTCTTTCACAAAATATAATTTTGTAGGTATGTTTTTAAATATGTTTTATTCAAATTTTTTTTAAGTAAAATTTATTTATTGTAATTGTGGTATATTTTATTATTGTAGGTCCTCAAAAAGCTGTAGAAGCTGTAAAGAAAAATCGAAAGAAAAAACAAATATAAAATATTGTTTTATTTATGTATATGTTTTCTTAAATAAATAAAAAATATTTTTAATATAATTGTTAAACTTTTTATATGTCATAAATTTTTCAGTTATTTTTTTTAAATTTATAAATGATAAAAAAATATTTATTTAAAAATAATAAATATTCAAATGGTCAATGGAAGATAAAAAGTAAATTGAAATTAGTTTAAGAATTAAAGTTTATTTATTTTTATCAAATTTTCCTTTCTAACATTTTACAAACATTTTGCTACAAATTATTTGTTTACTTATTAAGAAAAATAAATTTTAAATATTTACAAAACTAATTAATTATAGTATGCCAAATCATGTATGCGATGATAGCTATTATCTTTCCAAACATTCATTTTATTAGAAAAATTATAAGAATAGAATGTTTGTTGTCCCCTGAAAATTGCCTTAATGAAAAGAAATCTTCTCTTTAAAACCCATCATAAATCAAGCAATTTAGTATTATTTACTTATAATATCAATATTACTGGTCCTCTAAATTTATTACAAAAAGAAAAGTCTTGAATATAGATTATTATTATTATTATTTTTGTAAAAATAGTATTAAAATTTACCATAAGTTCTTACCAGTTAAAGAGAACTAACCCTTAGGTCCAATTTCTTGTAATAAAAATTAATTTTATGCTACCCATATATTAGAAATTATTGTGCAGCAAGCAGTTAATGATATTCAAATCAAAATCAGCTTTTTATTCCAGCTCATTTTTTCCAAATTTATAAAATTTCCTTTGAAAATTATCTCCAAAGTACTGGGAGTTTATGAAGTAGTAGTTACCATTTCTTTTAATCTCAAAATACAAAATGATATTCATGGATAAACATAAAAAGTTACCTGTGTGGGGAGAGAAAAACGCATTAATAAAGGTTTTTTGTATTATATAACTGTTTGAGATAAGAAACATTAATCTGAGCATTTTGCTAATGATAGTATGAATTTTAGCTGTATTCTCCTCTTTTGTATCTTAAAATGTTTCTTTTGAAACAAGTTATTAAGTTCACGTTCTTTTCTGAAGAATTTGTATAACCTATGTGCAAAGGTTATAACTTTTTCCTTCTGTCTATCTAAAAGTGCATTTCAGTATTATTTCTCATACACTTTTTTTTTTCAGATTAAGCAAAAAAATTATTTTTCATAAAATGATAATATTTTTTTTTTTTTTTTTGTCCAGGGTGCGTAGTGTCATGAAAAGTGCTTAATTTTCAGAAAAGGTCCTTAAAAAGTGCTTAATTTTCTCTTGAAGAATAAGAAAGCTTTTTGTTTTGTTTTGCTTTCCCCCAAGTTGAATAGGATAATTCGAAATCGTGGTCCTAAAGGCTTGTTAACCGGATGTATCAATAAAAAAAAGGGGGGGTTTGAAGAAGTATTCTAGGAATTCCAGTACACAAATAAGATAATTCTTAATGATTTTTTTTCCCTCTCCTTTCTTTAACAATCTGCATTGCCATTTATTAAAATATTGGAATAGTTATCTGGAATGAGTAGAAAGAAATGGGTACAATACCATATTTATTGGGAATCAAAAAACATTCTAATTTCAATTTTTAATGTTTTAGATGTTAAGAATTTATTACGTTTTATGTGTTGTTAAAGAAGAATATGCAATATGGACCGATCAACGGAAAATATGAAAATAGCTGGGTAAATTCGATGAACTAAAACGACATATCGAATTTGGAAAAAGGCGCTTTAAAAACATAACATATTCGATCTTCATTCGCATTAATATGTCGTTTTGGAGGAATCGCTTGAACGACTTACTACAGGTATTTAACTGTACTGTATTGAATTGTAATTAATTGCGGTATGTGATTATGTTAATCAATCGCGTATAATCTAGTATTATGAAATTTTAACTTAAAATCTTAAATTTCAATGATCGTAATATTTTTCGCGGTATTTTTTGTATGTTCTCATCCATTTGAGCATTATTATTTGTTGGACTAATCTGGCCAAATTTGTTTTGATTAAGAAAAAAAAAACTGCTGGATAAAGTATTTAAATATTTTTAAAGAAATTTCTTAAAAAAAAGTTTTTACAATTTTTTAGATTTTTTTTCCTTTTATAACTCTTATAAAATTTTTTCGCTAACGAGATATCTCTTTATATATAAAGTCTTGACCTGAGCCATACCCAGCATAAAACCATTGAAGTTAGAAGCATGAAAGTTGGAAAGTTATTTTTTTGGGCATTAGAAGTACACTAAGAAGGGTTTTCTCAAACCTGTAATTCGAAGTTTAATTAAAAAACAGAATTTTAATGTGTTTTTATCATAATATCAAAGCATATTATCGCATAAAAATTACTTTAACACTGTTTTAAAGTTTAAAAATAAATGAATAATAAAAATGTTGTTTGGTTAAATGTAATTTTTTAAAAATAATTTCTGAAAAATTAATTTTGGACGAAGTTTATAACAAAGATTTTTATTATATTGTAATTTAAAATGATATTGCTTCTTCGAATCGTTGCATCACATTATTCTTCAGCTGTTAAAATTGTAGTAAAAGAAGAAAAATGCCTTCTTTGCTTTTATTTAAACTTAAAAATTTTAAAGCATGTTCATTGAATAAAATTCTTCATTTGATAAGTTCCGTTAAATTTTGAAACAGTGCGATATAATGTCTCGCGCTGGCTTCAAGAAACACTTTTTAAAAAAAGGCTTCTATTGGCAATTTTACTTTCTCATGTACAAAATTTAGTAAAAATATTGCAATCGTCAAAAAATTCGAACTCAAGATTTTAATGAATTTTAATGTTATACCTCCTTGAATTTGAAAACCCATTTTCGAAAAATGTCTGTGTGACAAAGATACAAAAATACTTTGAGAATGATGGATGAAATTTGGTATACTCTCTTCACACCAACCTTGTAGATTTCGATCAAATTTTCAGCAGCATCCATTCAGAGGAAATTTGTTTGTCAGTTCGAATATAAGTTAACATGATAACTACGAAACGGAGAGAGCTTTAGGTAGTTAAAATTTGATAGACAGATTTAATATCTATTGTATAAACATCTGTCAAATTTTGAGCTAAATCCAACAAGAAGTTCACAGCATATCGGTCTCTACTTTTGAGAAATATGTAAACACAATAACTCAAAACTGTGGTGACATAAATATATCAAATTTGATATGTAATTTTGTGACTATAAGTATAGTTTTGAATCAAATTTTTGTTTTAATCAATTGGGAAGAATGCATCTAAAACCGAAATTCGCGTTTCGGGTACTTTCAACTGCATGTAGAGATTAATCCCAAAACAATTGCCAACGATCACACGATAGAATCAGTTACAATATTTAATTCATGCCTAGTGTTAATATTCCGTAACTATTGTAGCCACTGACACACAAGGCATGTCCTGGCAGTATGCGAATAAGCTTTGGGGAGACTCTCTGAACATTTCTTCGTAGCATGATAACTTCTTCGTAAAATATATATAACGTTTCTTCTGTAATTTTTTTTAAGTAAGAATTTTTGCTTATAGGTTAAAAAGTAGGTTTTCATTAAATATCAGGAAAGTTAAACGTTCAAAAAAGACTTTTACTACACTTGAGAAATAAAAGGCAATAAGACAATTTCTTTTTTGTCCGATAATTTATGAATGTTACTATTATTTTATAATAAAGAACTTATTTAGAATATGGGATTATTCTATCATCAATTTCATGGCAGATTTGTCAGTCATATGTTGATAGCCATACGAATGCATTAGTTCTTAGCTTTATAAGATTGCAAATAAAATTACTTAATAGAATGAGACATTACAGGGATAAATTTACTCTTTCCATTCCAGCCTTGTTGGATCTAAATTGTTTTTACTTATATAAAAATCAAATACAAAATTTGTGGTCATGCTGTGTTCCTACATCACTATCGACATTTACAGAAATGTATCTATCTGATGATTTATTTTAATTTTAAGGAATGTTGAAAAACCTCACAGATCTTTATTGTGAATCTTATAAAAGATGACTTGTTGTTGACTTGAAAAGTTTTTTTAGTAATTTTTTTTCTTCATTTTTATGATTATTTCCTTTGTATGATTATTGTATAATTATTTCCTTATTTCCTATGCCTTTGTAAAATCCAAAAAGGCATAATTTTGCAATAGTAGATGTTGCACAAATACAGAAATATAAAAAAAATTTTAAAAAATGAGCATTTAAAATCAATTTTTAAGAATTATTTTTCAATAAAAACTATGCATTATTATAAAACAGAAAAAAGTAATATGCATACTTATACAAAGATGCTTAAAAAGTACTTAAAAATTCAGTGTATTTATAAACTCAAAACAAGAGATTATTTTGCTAGATTCTAGTAAATATACTATGATATATAAAACATTGCTCTTAAAATGACTATTTTAATTAATAAAAAAGTATTTTATTCTCAGTTTATAATATATAGGATATACAATCCAATAGTGACCCAGGAGCTAACTTCTGAATTATTAAAGATCTGCATATACTTACAATTGGTAAAATATTTTTAATGACATGAAGAATTACATTTTATATTGTCCCATTTGATAAATAGATTGAAAGTATTACTTTCTAAATTTTACTCAGCCCCAATCGTATTTTATAAAATATTCTTGGCACATTTAATATTAAAAAAGAAGAAAAAAACTTATGTAATGAAACTGACCAAATTACAGAATTTTTAATATCATTATTTTAGACTATTTCAAAGGATGTTCATGGAAGATCCTTCAATCTGTCGACTTCTAAAGGAAACAATGACAGTTGATTTACTTTAAATAATAAAATTTTAAGCTTTGCTATTCAGTAAATTTTGGGCACAACATAATAAACTTTCTTAGTTTGAAATATTTCATTAAATATGAGTAATATAGTAATGTAAAAATTTAAATTTCCTAATTTTTTGGTATTACATTAATTAGCTCAAATAACATTAAATTTTATAAACATAAAATTTTTATATTCTTTGTCATTTAGAGCATTTTTGAAATTTAAAATATATGCCTATTACTAATAGTTAAATTGGGCCCAACAGGTAATTTTTTTAAGTTGTTGCTATATATATATATAGTTGGGAGGGATCAAGTAGAAAAATGTAATTTTAGATTGTTTTTGTGTCTGGACACTTGTTTTTTATAAAACATTTTCATCTAATTATTAAATGTAAGCATAAAAAAAATCCGAGTATTGATTTATTTTAATATTGAGGTTCAGAAAATGTTAAGTGGATGGACCATAAGAATCATGTTTATGAAATATTAGATTATTTTTCCCTGTAAAATTTCAAATAAATATATTAACATGAATATTTTACTTTTGAAGTGCTTGAAAAATAAGAAAGGCTGATTCCGATTTCTTTGAGATTAAAAAATATGAGAGATAATTTTTTACAAATTCATTTGGATTCTGCAGTGTCTAGGATGAGAAATATATACAGGGAGTTATCGAAATAATGGTAAAGAATATAAAAATGTATTATTAAGTTGCATGGCGACTTTTGGGATGCGATACACCTGGGAATTGAATTGTTCAAGTGCTGAATAGTGTTTAGAGGAATGTTGTGCTATTCTTCATGGAGATATTGTGAAAATTCTGGCTGAGATGCTTGTGAAGGATATCAATTCGAATTGAACACTCTAAAATAAACGATAATAGTTTGATTATTCTGAGGACAGCACAGACTAAAGTAGATGTTTCATTTCATCCTCAGGTTCAACATACCACAAATGGATAAGTCCCACTGTATGAGTAGGAGCATTATCACCCAAGAAAATTCCATCTCCCCAGTAATTCTTTTCAGGTTTACAATTAGACCAGCAGAAAATCACAACATGCCTTCATACCATGACAGATCTACTACCATGCTTGACAGACAAACATGTTCATATACTCTGCACCCGTCCTGTTATTAAGAAAATTGTGAAAGATAGTTCGTGTGACTATATAACTGTCTTCCACTTGTCAATTGACCAGATTTTGTGGTTATGGCAAAATTGTAGATAACGCTTAGCATTAACATCGCTGAAAAGTGGTTTGGGAATTACTGTTATGTCGTAAATATCTTCTTTATGAAGGAGCCTCCTAACTATAATTATTGAAATTAGAGAATTAAATTTCAAATGTGCTTAATCTGTGATCACTTTGATTGCCACTGTTTTCTTTTTAGACATTATAATCCATCTGCTTCAATACCTATCGCTGTCTTTCGTTTAGCTTCTCCTTCCATCCATTATTTTGCTATGTTGTGTACACTATCATAATTTAATTTAAACACCGTACCTCTAGAAACATAAAAGCTCGGTTGTTTCAGTCACAGTTCCTATAGCTTGTCAGACTCCTATGATTTGGTCTCTGTGAAAGTCTACAAGGTCTTACAGTTTATGCTTTTGACAAAAACCCAAATGTACACAACTTCGTTAAAGTTACTTCTTACTACAATGAAGTAACTTTAGTATTTAAAAAAAAGTGATAGCTAGGATTATATTTTAATGCTTATGAAATGAATTCTTATATGTCACTTCTGTTCACATGTGTTTCTATTATTTTGATAACTACCTGTATGTATCTGTATAGTATACATACATAGTATATGAGATTGAAGTATTTAGATATGCAAAAATATAAATTTTCTCAGCCATGAAAAGAAAAGTGAAAATTTGGATAAAATAAGGACAAGATGGTGTTACTCTTGAAGTTCTCAGCAATCGTTTATATTCAAGCTTTTGCCTTGTTAAATCGAAAAATTATTAAATGAACAATTTCTTATTATATTCACACTTATAAATCAATAAGGGTCTGACTAAATAAATTTATTTGGAAATGACATTAGCCCACTATAATTTGGAAATATTAGTATGGCATCACATATATTTTCTGAATGCCATTTGAAAGAGATATCAGAGTTGTATCTTGTAAAGAGTGCATTAATTTTTTTTTTTATTGTATATCTCAATTCACATGCCATGGTTTGAAAAAAATTCTCTCTAAAAACAATAAATGTGTGAAAAGAAAATATATTTCATATTTTGTGATAAGAGAAATGCAAACAAAATTATCTTTGTTTTTTTATTAAAAAAAGGTTACACAATTATTATTCATAGTACTTTTCACATTCTGCTTCAGTAAAGAATTTTTTTTCCCTGAAAATAAGATACAACCACATGTAATGAAATGTTTAGTTAGAAATTCAAATTGTTACATAATCATACACAAATATCAAACGGAAGTGACAAAAAACATCAGTTTCCAAACATTCAAACAACTTAGAAAATTTCATAAAATTTTCATTCAAAAACAATCGCATTTGAAGTACAAAACCAGGAAACATTTAAAAAAAAATGAAACACAATAAGCTCATATTACATTCAGACTGATATGGTGAATTAAGCACAAGTGCAAAACTACATCAAGCATTTTGTTAGACTAACAAATCTTTATATCTCCAAATGCGCCTGAAGAATGGGCATGATAATTAATTTGTGGAATACCTCAAAAACTTTGGGATATCTCACTAAGATTATAAAATCTCACACAATGCTAACTATTTCAAAAAAGTATTTTTTTAATTAATGTTATTAGAAATTTCTAAAATCATAATTATAAATAAGAATAATGTTTTTGTCCCATTCAGTTAACATTATATACAATGTTATTTGTAAGCCATTATAACAATTTATAAAATATTATTACAATATTTTCAAAGAAAGTATTTATATTGACTCTTGAACTTTATTGATTGTTAGGTTCCAAACTTGGAGGAAGTTAAATATTTAATTACAATCATATAAAGAAAAACATTTTTTTATTGTAGTTGGTTAGAATTATTAATAACTGTAAGATAAAACAAATGATCTGAAAAATAGAAGTATTACAATGTAATAAAATTATAGAAAAAGTTCTGGTTATTTTTTTAAAGGATAATCAAACATACAACAGTTACAATACTTGATGTAAAAAATGTATAAAAGGAAGTATCATAGAAAAAATGGGTTCTAAAATCTTTAAACAGGATTATTTAAAATATATAATATTTCTTGGTCCCTTTACATAACATTAAATCTAATAAGAGCAAACAGGAGGACTGTTAAGATATAAAATACCAAATGCATTTGGAGATATGAAGTTACATACAAGCATGTAGTATATATGAACATTGGCATACCTAATTGCTAAAGCAGTATTACATTTAATTCTCCAGGATTAGAGCACAATGCATTCTAAAACTTTGCCATAAATCTGGAAAGATTTTTAAAGTATTTTAACATTCTAAAGATGTGCTGAAAAATATAAACAACTATGAAGCACTTATTATTATTTTCTTCTTCTTGTCACATACATGTTGAAGAATAGTATATTTATGAGCAGGCATTTTCATATAAGACATATCAGCATAATGGAAATACCATATTTTAAAATTGAATATTTTTCTAAAATTAAACTAAGAATCCTTGCTCATGACAAAACAAAAAAAAAAATGTACATATATATATAATGTAATGATATCTCTTTATTTAAATCTTAATTTTTATTTTAAATTAGCCCATGTTTCTTTATTCTAAAATTTTCTCTTATTTCCTGATCCAAATCCCATTTTTTTATTCAATTATTTCTAACACACTCTCTAAAAAATTGCTAGCTCTTTTGTTTGTCACGCCACAAATGACAGGCTAAAAATCTCTAATACCTATGCATTCCTTTCACAGATACTTAAGATTCCCTTTCCTATGTCAACATGTGTCAAAGAAATCCCAGAATCTCAATGTAAGATAACCAAAGAAAAAATTTCTGTCATGTTATGGTTTTCTTTTGATATGAATGGAGCGTTCTACTTTTGTCTGTGTACAAATCATGCCTTACACAGAAAAATAAATTGAAGTTAAATTCCTTCTTGTCCATATTCTTTCTATAAACAAAAAATGTATAATTTTATAAGAAAAGAATGCACAACATGTTAGAAGAAATAATATAAAAAATAATTTCATAATTTACGGAAACCCACATATTTCTAAGTAAAAATTATCTTTACAAAAAAATTGCAGAATTGTTTTTAAACTTTATTTTAGTGAAATGTTATGCTTGGTACCCATTAGCAAATACATAGAGAACTTTACTCTACAACAACAATCCTCTAAAGAGTCTAATATTTTCAAAAATACAATTTGGATATGGTTACCAAAAGCAAAATCAATTATGCTGATATGCTGGACATGCTATCTATACAACAATAATTCTGTATATTTACATAAAATAAATATTTAATACTCTCTATAAATATACGCTTTTTTAATATTTATGCAAAATATTGTGAAATGATCAATACATAAAATAATATTTTAATTATTTTTGTCCTATAATTTCGTCTTGAAATCTTAAGTTGCCAAAAGCAAACTTTTTAAAACTATGCAAGACCTTAAAAGACAATTTTATTATCACAATAAAATTACATGTCATTCTACTAGGAAACTGTTAGAAAATTCAACTGAAATTTACATTCATATACAATAATTCAAAACAATTTCTTGGAACTGATTAAATTTGTATTTAATATTATTCCAAAGTAATGAAATTAATAGTCAAATCCTTTTTTCCAGTAAAAGCACACAAATTAACAAAATTCATGTAGAAAATAGCAAGCTTATAGCATTTTAACTCAACAAATTTTATATGTTGATTATGTTATTTTATTTAAAGATATTATTTATTTTATGCATCCTAAAAAATCATTATATTATTTCATACATATTCAAAATACTCATTTGATTTCAGTTGAGTGTATAAAATTACTTAACAAGTCAGCTGTTAGTTTTAATTACCTCTTTTTAGATTAAGAATTTTTTTTATATTTTAAAATCTGGGTTCTAATTATGAAGAAACACATTTCAAACAAATAAGTTAAGCATTTTAAGAGAATAATAGGGATATATTTCATTGTCAACATGCAAAATAATAAATCAAACAGAATTATTCAAATTTTAATTTTTTAAATTATATGTGTAGCTTTGACCTAAACATTAATTACAATGTATAAGAATAAGAAATAAATCTAATAATTTAAATATAAGATTGAGGAAATTATAAAATTTCGAAATAAAAGAGGAAAAAATAAATTAGCTCTAGGCACATGGTTATAGCAAATAGTTTAATTTTTTAGTAGTACTGTAGTGTTTGCAATATATTTATATTTTTAATTATATATTCAGAAAAAAGCAATACAGTATTAAAAAGTCTTCAAATTTTCATTTCATTCATTTTGGAACAAACTCATTACCTTTGAAATTCAATAAATTACCAAAGAAATGTCCACAAATTTTACATAAACCATTCTATCAAACCAAAAAAAATAAATTATTACAGTAGAAGCCAGCAGAATATGCCTACAGCACTATTTTAATATGATTAAAATAAATCATGAGCATTACAGAAAAGGAAATATGCCTTATTTGTACTTTTCATAGTATGAAGAAACAAATTACATCATTCTTTAATGATTAATTTATTGAAATGTTTGATACTTTAATCTAAATTTATACAGTCTGTTTTAATTCTACTTATTTTATAAATAAAATTCAAATTAATTCTTTCCACAATATAATAAAAATACCAAATGTCTATAGATCTTATTTTTTATGGATAAACATCAATATAATTCTGATTTGTAATACTATAAGAAATATCATGAAATTAATACATTACAAAAGCAAATTACTTTATAAGAAGTCCATGGCAGTGATCAAATGAGCTATATTTTAATTGTAACTCATTTAGCTTAAAATTCACAAATACAAAAGACAAACTTGTTTAATTACATTAATTCCTTCAGAGAAAGGTACAGTTGTAACTTGATGAATATTAACAACCATATATGAATACAATTAAATAACATATAATTAAATCACATAAAAATATTAAGGAATTCTGAGTAATTATAAAGGTCGAAGAAAATGCAACGCACAAAAAATAGAGCTTCATAGTCTTTTTAAACTCTCAAAATTATAAAACTAATTTTAAAAAATGAAACACTTATAGATGATTATAGTAAAGATATATAAATGTCAATTAAAAATTAATTTATTCATAAAAAAATGTTAAGCCAAGATAATTATCTTAATTCTAATATTTACATATATTTAAGAATCTGAAAGAAAATAAGAATGGTAAAATTTCCTTTAATCAATTCCATTAAAGACATATAGTTTAAGAAGCCCTGTTAAAACAATTTGAGGTAGATTCCATAATACTGAAACATTAAAAAAAAATTGTGAACACATATATATATAATTTCCTTGATTATCAGATGTACTTGAGTGTTTGAAAACTATATATTTTTCAAAATGGTATTATTTTTAAAAAAATCAGAACATACAAAAAAGATTATGCAATTTTTAAAATGTAAATATATTTTAACTACTAAATATTTATATTTGAACTCTGAATGCAGTAGAATGGTAACTTGAATATGATTGAGTTTATTTGAAATATTATTGAAAGTAACTTCAATAAAAATTTGTATAATTTAAAAGTATTAAGCTTTCACATATCCATACTTTGATACTTTAAGGTAGTATAAAATTGGATGGGAAATATATGAGGAAGGGTTCTGGTTCAAGATTTCAAATATACTTTAATATACATAACTTTATATATTTCTCAGTAAGAAAACATGCTTGAAAGAAGTTGAAATTTCTAAAACCAGAATAAAAAGAAACTTTTACGCATTAAAAAAGCAAAATACTTATTTACAATCTCAAAATACAATCAAAGTAGAACAGGAAAGCTGTAAAATATTTTCAAATCAACTTATATAATGAAAAACCAGAAAAAATATATTTCAAAATTATAAAATTATTAAGCATTTGATAAATCATTTTCTTAGTTCAGAACATCTCATAATTTATCATTAACATTTGGCACAATGAAATATGATATAACCACTTCATATAGCAACAATATTGATGCAACAATATATTATATTCCTCATAAATTAAAACAAGCAATACATAAAACATTCAGATAAGCAACAAAATTTTGTCATAGAGGACGTTATGGTAAGTATAGTTACACAACTTTTTATACCACAGCTTCTGAAATAAAATAGTTATCGATTTACCCAACGCCTCATGTTATCTTCCCATTCCAAAGTATCTTCTGGGTGATCAAAACACTCATTAGAAGACAATGCAATATCATCAGCATAAACATCCTGAAAAAAATGCCTACATAAATGAACTATTCTTTCTCTTCTTTTATAAAATAATATATTAACTATATATTTAAATGGGATTTAATTTATCTTAATAGCTAGCATTCTTCAAATGTGTCACAAAAACAATGAATGCAGACATGAAAGAAATCAATACAATCTCAACCTATTAGTCCAGACAAATTTCTATAGAATTAATCAAATACAAGACAAAAGTTTAGTAGTAATTCAAATAAATGCAAAATGAAAATTTGAATATTAGAAAAATTTCATTTGTGCAGAACTTTAAAAGAAAGTCCAGCTATATTATCAATTTGCTCGATAGTAAGAGGACCCCTTTACTCAAAAATTAGTATGGGAATGTTAGTGACACAAAGACTGAAAGGGAAGGACATACAGAACATGTTTCCTGCTTCTTTTCTAAATTAGACAGCTAATTTATATTTACAAAAAATACACAACTTCTTCTGTACAATGATTTTAT
>JAPMOR010119946.1:308796-320962 GCA_026543865.1 Argiope aurantia
TACAATGATTTTATATTTACAAAAAATACACAACTTCTTCTGTACAAGGTTAAGACTACTTATCAAGATTTTTGATGTTCCAATATATAACAAAAGGAACCATAACATTCCTTTTATCATGAAGATTATAATCCTGAAGCAAAAAGAACACTAAAGGACATAATATTTAAATTACCTTTTCCCTCTGTGTCATAAAATTGGTGCACATAATAAACAAGCAGAGGATATTGGGAAAAAAAATAGATATACATTTTTGGTAATAACCATAAGGAGTTCATTTTTGAAAGTTTACAGTATTATTTCATTGTATTTAAATCACTGCTAAAATTATTATTTCAGTGTTTTTAAATTGGTTTGTTTTAAAACATTGGTAAAGCATTCTATTGACAAACGCTTCAAAGCAAAACATTGTTAAAAAGGTTTAAATTGGTTAACAAAAAAGTATTGGAAGCAAAACATATATTAATACTATATTATCATCAGTTAGATTTCTTTATATAAAAGAAACTGAATGCCATTCTTAAACATTAAACTCATAATAATAAACAGAAAACACAAACAAAAAAAATAAAAAGGACAGGAAAGTAAAGGTAAACAAGGAAAATCATAAAACTTCCCTGAATGCACAATGGAAAAATTAGAAACATAGTTTCGTTCACATTTTAAATATTATTTTTTTATTTACTTTTTGATGATTAATATTTTATATATATATTATATTTATAAATATATATTATATTTTTTTCCCTTTAAATTTATAAGTTACCACTTATGAGTTTTACCATTTACATTTTGGTACTTCTAAATCAATAAAGAGGATAAACTAAAATTTTTGCATGAATAAATAAATATTTAAATATTACTTAAATTTCAATATCTTCACAGGAATTTCAGGGCATTTTCTTTAAGTAATTCATAATCAGAAAATGAGAAATAAAATTTAAAAATTTCAAATAATGAAGTTTGCCTCAAATATTATATAGTAATTTCTTTTTTCTGTATAAAATGTTCTTCAAATAAAGTAGCAATTTCTTTTATTTGCATTTTCATTCCTTTGTATTATTATTATTAATTATGTTATTATTATTAATAATTATAAAAAAAATTCTGGATATCAGACTGATAATATCCAGGGAAGCAAAACATAGTTGCTATTTATAATTATTGAAAATTTTTAATATGTACCTTGTTTTCCCCTATTTTGTTAGTAATTGAAGTAAATGAAATTCTGAAAACATTAATAGCATATTTAAAAAAACTTTCATCAATTTCATATTAGATTTTCTGTAACAAATGCTCATTCAACAAAGAAACTAATGCTGGCATTGCTTCAAACAGCCATGTTCAACATCAACTATATGATCTTATATTTCTTATCATCACAAGAATTCATAATCAACAGATTTCATTCTGATGAAACTCTTGATGAATTCTCCACCATTAAAGAAAGAAAATAATTTTAAAGCATATTTAATTAAAGTCATCCTGTGCAATTTGAAATATTGTTTATCGAGTTTAATCCTTCCCACACTTGTAATGATGTATACAATCTATATCACTTACATTTAAAATTAATGAAGACAAATCAATATAAATAGTTATTAAAATTTATTGACTTCTGATATGAAATATCAATAGATGAAAAAGTATCTTAAATTAAAATGATTTTATGTTTTGCATAATAATATAATAATAATTATAATAATAAATTTATTTATGTAATTAAACAGAGAGATGATTCATAGTATCAACAAACTTTATAGCTGTCTTGCAATCAGTTATTGATATTTCAAACCAACATCAAGTATAGAATATGCAGAATTTTATAAGCTAATAATAATTTTTTTCGCATGGCTTTAACTCAAAAGAAGGTTATTGAACTTTTAGGAAAAAGTAATTTTAGGAGAAGCAATAGAATTTCTCATGTATCGAAAATAATTAAACCTGGCAAATAGGAAGAATGGGTCACAGACGATAGTCAGATGTGCCATCAAGTAGAAAGATAATAAATCCGTGACTATTATCTACATATATAGGTAATGAGTCAATTGGAATAGGCAGAAGACAGACAAAATAATTGAAACAAAAAGCTGATATAAAATAATCTGAAATTGTAAAAGCATATAATATGGGAGGTATCAGTCATTATTTTGCATGTTACCGGTATGCAGTAATTACAAGAAATGACCGACGCGAGCATTCAAGCATTTTGTAGATTTAGCAGTTGTCAATTGCTTGATATACTATAAAATGGTGGCAAAGCGACAAGCTGAGCTGTCAGGAATAAAGCCAAAAATTTCATGACTTTATTGCAATTTCAAATGCGTATAATTCAGTCCCTGTTGAAATATGAGGGAATTCTCACCATCAGCAAGAAAGGAAACTTAGAACAAGTAAAAAATCATCTTTCAATGAAAACAAATTAATAGAAGAAGGGTCATCAAATTATGGAAATGCAACTATAAGACCATTGGAGATTTCATTACCACCATCTGGTGAAAATACCTCTGAAAGAGCAAAAAAAACTGTCCCTTCCCAATTAAAAAGAAATAAGACGAGATATGTCAAGCCATCTACAACATTACATGGATGATAAGTACGTATCAAAATGCAGGTATCCAGGTTGTAACTCTAGGAGAAGGGTCAAGTGCTCAAAATTCAGTATCTATTTAATGTAATATTTTTTATAATGAAATTTCATTCAAAATAAGGTTTAATAGATTATTAATATAATAAATTTTATATTTTTTTCATTTATAAGACTTTAGAATAAGAGACGTATAGCTATTAAGTAACCAGGAAAATTAAATAATTTTTTTTTTTTGTAGAGAATGCTTTAACTTGCTTAAGACCTGAGGTACACATATGTGTACCTTAAAATTATGGGACTTAAAATTGTTTGATCAGCAAATATCTTTTTTCCACAAACTATTGAGATGTAACAAAGGTAAAAGATCTTAAAATCAAATTTTTAAACCAGTTTTAAAAAAGTGAGGACTGAAGAGGATAAATGAAGTTATGATATAAGTTCTGTTTGTAAATACAGAAGCAAGAATGTAGAGTACATAGGCATACATACAAGCTCACAAAACTTATGTCTTAAAATAACCATATGAAGGTGAATAAATAATATATGTAATTTTGAACACAATAATAAAAAAGGCAATAAATGATAAAATGAAATGGAAATGAAGATATTGCCAATTTGCTAATTTTTACATAACTGCCATTCAAACTGAAGTGCTGAATTGGTTTGAAAATCTAAGAACAGTCTCATAGAATGCTGTTGGATGCGAGCAAAGTCACTGTTACATGGCCTACTTTAAGTCAATTGTGGCCATTGAGTAATCTCTTCATGGATTCAAACACATGAAAACCTGGGGATTCCAAGTCTATGTCATACATGGGATGTTCCAAACTTCTTAGCCGAATTTTTGCAGCATTACACAAATGGAATTTAAACTGTTTCCAGGATTTGCTAGAAAAACATTTGAGTTTGGAACCTTCAAATTTTCAACTTTTTTTGTCCCCTAAAGAGATTCCTCTTGGTCAGAATTTTGATACTGACAACAACCTCAAATAGGCTGATGGCAGCAACTCTATTCACAGCCAATAGCATTCTATAAGAACTGGATTTTCAAAATGATAATACATATACCATCATGTATGGCTATTATGTCAAAAGCAATAAATTGGCAAAACTATCATTTCTGTTTCATACTGTCATTCATATAATTTCAAAATTATCTGTGTTACTTATTGATATTCCCTTGTATTAAGAAATTAATACTATTCCTGGAGGTAAGAAATTTATTCATTTAGGTCCTATTTTAGGTTATGAAATATATACAAATATGCTCAGACATAGTAACAAGGTTGAATACTGGTTGTCTATTTTTAAGAATAATATCACTATTATAATCTATTTAATTTGAACTCATTAATTTCACTTTCAAATCTCTTTCAATTTAAGTAACTAATTTTGCAATAGGAAAGATCTTCAAAAATTGGTCAAATAAAAAATCTCAGGGCTGTTCTATCCAAATGTTTAAAAAACAGTAAAATAAAATCCACATTTATATTAAATTTAGATGTTCATATATATATAGTATATATAACAACATAGAAATTTTTTTAAGTTTAACAAAAACATAATTTACAAAGAAAAAAAATGTATTGCTGCAGATAACTCCATTCCTAGAAAAAACAGTAAATGACAGTTTTATGTGGGAAAATGTCAAGGAAGCATTACAAAAATGGGTTCTAATAAAGAAAATGTCCACCCCCTAGCTACAATATTTCAGTGGCATCGCCTTTCCATGCATCAAGTTGTCAGACATGGAGTAATCCTTGTTCCAGTGCATCTAATGAGCTTAGAGAAAAAATTTAAAACAGCAACATGTCTTCCAAAGTAGTCTCAAAGATACTCTATCGGATTTAGGTTTGGAGATTATGTTGGTCATTCCATTCTAAACCAAGCTTGGTGTGATTTGCTGGTGCATTGTCATCCATTAGAAGAAAATCATGATCAATAGCAGTGGCAAATTAGCTGATCTCGTCTTCATATTTCATACATCCAAAGTCACAGAACACATGCAGATTGGTGTCACTCCCAAGAAGGATCTCTGTCTAAACTATTCTTCCACCACTTTTGTAACTATGACTTTGAATAATGTTGGATTGGTTATATCAGATATGATGTTCTTTTCGATTATCTGATGACCTAAATTACTCTCCCACGTGAACCTAGACTTGTGAATGAACAGTACAGAAGCCCATTCCAAATGAATCAATAGATGTGTTCTGTTACCCAGTTTAGAAGAACAACTCTATATCTTGACTTCATGGGGAGACACATAGCTGGCTGTCTTGCATACAGACTTGTAATGGGAATATGCCTTCACATTGGAGTAGTGAAGATTTTTGTCCCTGTTGCCATAAAATGGCCTACAATGAGCTGAGGCACAGTAGAAGAAATGAGTTAATGCAAGCTACTGATGGTGTAACTCATGGTTAATCTGAAACATGTCTTCTAAATACAGAATCTTTGGACTAAAACTGATCAATAGTCATCTGATATGTCACAAGACACATTGAGAATTAGAGCATCAGCTAGTGACAACCCCATTTAAATGTAAATTGATCCCCCCCTCCCAAAATCAACTATATTTAATTCAGAGAGCAAGTATCATTTTTATTTTATAAGCAAGTTGTACTAATGCTAACAAAAATAATTTCTAAGGTAGGAAAAAAGAAAAACAATTTAACTTTTCAATTTTTAAAAGATTAACTCACTGATTTAATAAGAACACCATTTTCTCTAGCTGAGCTTTCCAAAAGATAAGGATCAGAATAGGCACTTTGAAAGTTACCACTATCCATATAAACAGGCCATGAATCATCATTGTATCCAGTATCCAAGTCAGAATCCACATCTAAAAAATAAAACATTTCATTCATAAAGCAAAGAATGTCAAATTTATATTTAATTAAAGAATAAAGCAGTTTTCAGATATCAAGAATTTTGTATAAACAAAAATATTTTAGAGGAAATATTGTCATTATGAAATAATTATTCTAAATAAGAAAAGCATGCATAATTATAACGAAAATAAACAAAAGTTAAAACACATTCAAAAATTTATTTACCAGTGATATAGTTTGAATTTGCTCTAGTATAATGGATGTCATCATCATCACCTGTAATAAATTTCAATTTTACTGTTTCATACATTAGATTAATAAAAATCAAACACAAAAAATTAATAATTTTATTTCATATAGTAAGTGTACATAATTATAAAGTATAGATAATTGATTTAATTACAAGATATATTTTTTCGTAACACTTATATTATGTTTAATTTTAAGAAATTCAAAGAATTTCTTTAAATATATTTTCGGAAATTATTTAAATTTCTGAAATATATTTCAGAAATTCCTTTAAATTTATTAAAAATGGATGTAATGTAACAAACAATCTACTACAAAAAGAGCAGAATATATATATATATATATATATATAAAATTCTAAAAGCATCTAGTTTTTTTTTTTAAAATTTAATTTTCTTAATTACTTTTTTTTATTAAAAATGCATTAATTTAATAAGTTACAAGTTATTAAATTATTAATAACTTTTCTGTTGAACTTATCCATAAATTTAAATGCAGACAGAAAATTATTTTTAAAAAATATTAATTGAATAAGTATTTTTATATGACAATTTCATTAAAACTAATATTTAATTGTAGCATTAATCACTCAAAAATATGAGTTTCTTACCTTTATAAATATAATTTAAAAGTTAAAAAAACTTGCCTGCATGTTAGAGATTTAAAAAAAAACAATTTAAAATAAGCATTCTTTAAAATGCTATTGTGCTTGCTATTTGCTATTTAGATGTACAAATATCAGGACATTTTCACCTGATATTCACAAAAGATGTAAATCTAACATTTTTCCATAAATCCTTTGCTAAGTTTTATTACCTTTTATTACAAAATATACTTTTAACAACATATATCGAATTGTTTTAAAGAAAATGTTTTCTGTTTTAAAATAAAATGCATATAATAAGTTAGTACTATTACCGGGATAAAAAGAGGGTTCACCTATATTTAATTGCTGCACTAAGGATGACATGGCATTTGTAACTGAATCAGCAGCAACCAAAAGGTCAGATTGCAAACTTCTTGTGCTAGTAGCATGGCCAAATGCCTGGCGCACATCACCACCAAGTCCAAACAAAGGGTCGGTATATGGGTAACCACTTCCTGGTGTAGCAGGAGCACTCATTGAAGACAGTGGATAAAGGGGTATAGGTGATCTTGAAAAGTAAGATAATGGTGAACTATTGGGAGAGGATACAGGAGAATGATCCTGAAAAAAAGATATAATATCTTCAAAATGATGACAGTTTTACAATCTGATAAATAATCAACTGAAATAATTACACAAGGTGGTTGAATTTTGTGGCAAATAAGTCATATAAGTTGGTCACTACATTTTAGTATATTAAAATCAAATCTTAAAATGAAGAGAAATATATATATATATATCATTAAGTTTTATTAAATGCAAGACACTTGTCAGGTTTGGAATATATATTAAAAATTCAAATAGTGCAGTATCAAATATAATGAAATAAAGACGTATTTTATGAAAATCGGAATTTAAAAATAAGACAATATATATTAAGAAAGTAAAATAAATAAAGTTAGAAATTCTGTGAAAGTTTTAAATTTAAGAGCGAATAGAAATTTTTCAAATCTGATTTTATTAAATTAAGTAGATGAAAAAAGAAAATTAAATATACAAAATGAAATATATTTTTTCACCAACAACCATAGATTCAAGAATTTTAATACCCATTAAACTAAATAAGAAATGTCTCATGAAAGGCATAGTGAAAAAAAATTAACTAAAAATGTGACCACTTTACTTTTAGCATTCTCATTAACACATCTAACTGCAAAACAAGATCTCTTCGGCTCTCTTGTAAAGTGGATAAATGACGTTCAAGATCCATCTTTCTCATTCTTAATGCTCGTAATTCAGACAAAAGAGTAGGATTCCTGTCTGATCGTAACGCCTCATCTTCTTCCTCTTGTTGTTTGCGCAAGCGTATTATTTCACGCATTATTTCCCTGAAAATTAGACAAAAATAGACTGATTTCTATGATAGGAGAAGAAATACAAGTATTACTAATTATCCTGATAAAAAATTTAATATTACAATTTTTTTCTGTTCACCAGAAAACAAATAGCAAGATAAAAGGAATTTGAAGTCACAAAAATTAAATTTTAATAACAAACATATTGTAAGAAAAGATACACACTGACTAATATAAAATTAAATTTTTGCAATTCAACAATTATTACACTAACTCTGATAATAATAATAATCAATAAATAAAAATGATAAATTTTCAATAATTAAATATTTTTGGAAAAAAAATACTGAATGTTCATTTTTATTCAGAAAAAAGTAACCTTTTTCAATTAAATTTTCAAAATATATTGCAGTCCTTAAAAGTAATTTTTTTTTCCTAAATCATTTGAAAAAAAAATAATCATATATAAGATATTTTGGCTCTCTAAATACATTGCTAATGAATTGATATGGTTTACAATTATTTAATAGAATATAAAGGATTCATATTTTAACTTTGCCATTTTTATTATCATTCTGAAGTCTACCAATTTCGGCATATAAAACAGAATTAAATATTACTACAGACTACCTACAATTTATTTCTTGTAGATTGATGCATTTTATTTATATTATATATAATTATTTGATTCACATTCAAATTTATAAAAATATACTCATTAATAGATATGAATAAAAATTGAGAAAAATATGTACAAGAATTATCTATTATAAAAAATATTAAAAGTGAATAAGACAATTTTATATCTTTTTTTTAATATTGTTCATTTTAAAATATAATAATACATTTGGAACATTTTAAGAAATTAATTGTCATAAAAAGAATTCCATAATTTATTTAAAAAAATACATTAATTGCAATAAAAAATTACCGATTTTTTGCTTCCAGTTTTGCTATTAATTCTCTCTGTCTAGCAGTATCTGATGGCAAATTAAGTTCAGATGAGTACCTACCCTAATAAATAAAAATATATTTAATAAAATATTCACAAGTTACATTTAGAATAAAAAATTAATTTAATTAAGTATTAAACTTTTAAAAACACACTATTAAAAATTGGAAATTAATGAAAATAAATTACTCTCTGACAGTGTAAGATGAAAATTGACGAGCTCATATTCATACCAGAAATCCATGAATAATAATAAAAACAAATAAACAAATATTTAAGAAAAATAATGAATATAAACATACATAGCAGTAGATTTTTTTTTATACTGGACAATTTATACATTCTAAATGAAATAGAATATTTAAATATTTTACAGCAGATAAAATTGTTTCAAAATAAATAGAAAAATGATATTAGAGCTCTTTTTGCTAAAATTACAGTAAAAAGAGCAGCATTTGTAAAAGAAAGAATTTAAATTACACAAATTTTAAACAACACACTGTTTTTTTTTTCTTTTTCTTGTAGTATATATTTTTTAATGAGCAGGATAACAGAATTGCAGATTAAAACACTATATAGAATTGCAGATTTATGAAATATGTTCAAAGAAGTTATAATTCAGATAAATAGTGATACATACTCGTCTGTTCACATACATATGATTTGTATAATTTAAAATTGAGTCATGATCATCTTCTCTAGGATAGAAATCGCTGCTGGATCTTCTATGGGAGCTATACAAGAAAAAGATTCTTAATATAATCAGATGTAATAAATTAAAAACTTTGTGCAATATTTTGACTCCCTATTAAGGAATAACTTCCTTTTATTATTATAAATATGAAAATTTAAAAATGGAATGTATTAGATTTTTCCCCATACATTAGAGTTACCATCTAGTAGTATACAAAGTTTTTTAATACTCCATTAATAAAATAATAATTTATCTTTCTTTAAAGAAACATAGATTAATTATTTTTCACTAAAATATTGAATCAGAGAAAATATTTTAGATTTCCTTTAAAATTGAAAGATATTTAACAAGCTGTTTACAAATGTACATAATGAAAGGTTTTTAAGCCAATGTCCTTAATTTTCAAAAATAAAACAACTTTCCCAGAAATTAGCATGCTATTTTTTAGCTTAGCAGAAAATGCAAAATTATAATAATACTATATATTGAGCAAAAGATTTATTTATGAATGCAGTTTTTGAAAAATTTCAACAACAAACACACACACACACACACACACAAAATTATATTCTTAAAAATTTTAGCATATATTTTTAAAACTTTACGCACTTACAAAATAGTAAATTAATTCATAATATATTTACTTTTTAAGAGAGCTTTTCATTTGATGACTATCAGTAGCATCAGTAGTGCCATTGTATGCATTGGAAGGTGAAGATGATCTAGATCAAAACAATTGATGACATGAACAATTGATGAACAAACAATGAAATCAACAGTATTAATGCTTCAATTTTAAAACACACACTAAATTTCAGATTACTTTTAAAATATAAGAAATCTGGTGAAATTTCCCTTTCATTTTCCTTCATTTCAAAATACAATAGAATATATAATTTCTTATTCTATTATTTCTAATTTTTTTTCTACTATTCTATTATTTCTATTTCTTATTAATCCTATTCAACTCTTCTTAAACTTATACTTCTATGTACTTTAGATATATAAAAGCATAAAGATATTTTAAACATGGCTACTATTACATAAGGCAAGCAATTTTCAAATAAATCATCAGATAGCATACAAATCTTGATTAAAAGGTTGGTAAGTCAAGCATTTAAATGCATCTGGAAATAAATTTTACCATAAAAAATATACAAACGGCTGAAATTCAAATACCTTTATTTAGAAATCAAGAAAGAAGAAAATACCAAATGGAAAGAGAATATTTAATGCATTTACATATACACAACATCATTAATAAATACTAACCGACACATGTCCAGCCATCAGAAAAGGAAAAAAATAGTATACCTCAGCAACTTTGCTGCATATTATCATAACTTCACAAATCTGATGTCGATGGAAATGACTTAAAGAGATAGGTTTGTTACAATCGACAAATTCATTAAAATTAGTTATGAATTACTATCTCAAAAATTTTCCCTTAAAACTATCAGGATTTTGTTGTTGTTGAAATCATTTATTGGCACAAAAGTAGCCTCATAATAAAATTTTATGGAATTCTATTGTTAATTTAGAGAGTTACTGACTTTTGGAAAATGACACTTTCAATATTAAACGAGTCTTATAAACCTTTGTTGATATTTCGGGAGTTATATATATATATATATTAATTCCATTCATTAAAAGAATATTTCATTAAATCCTGAAATAAATGCATAAAAAGCAAATTTAATATTTTTATGAACTTTTAAACATGAATATGAAAAATAAGTGAATCGCAATACAATAAAATTTTTGTATCCAAGAAGACTTGCTAAAGTGTTGGAATTCAATAAATTGTCTGTACAGATCAAAAGTTTTTGAAACATTAACAGAAATTCCAACAGTCAATTTGAAATGCCCATTTTTTGAAGGATTATATATTAAATTCATTTTATTTATAGATTTATTCCTTTCATACAAGAATTTAGCAACAAAGATAGCTGAAATAATAAAAAAATATGGTGATGATAGTTTTTAATTAATCTAGAAAATTGATTGTAAAATTCTAGATAAAGTACATGGTTATAACTACCAAACTAACTTTTTAATAAAAATGTAAGAGGCAAACTGAATTTGGTTTCATTAAAAACCTACTTTAACACATCCAGTTTGTCTGCTAATGGGGATATATGTAATATAATCATTGCTGCTTTTTACATAAGTTTCAGAAATCTACAAATTGTCATTCAGTGTATATAAATTTCATAAGAGATGGTTGTTGAAAGTAATATTTATGCCATTCTATTTTATTTTCATATGGGAAAAAATGCTGCTCAAGCTATGGAATTGATTTGGATTTAATTGAACATTCAGTGAGTGATTCAACAGTAAAAAAAGTGGTTTGCAAGATTTTCTGATAGAAATTTTAATCTTGAAGACAATTCATGCCTAGAAGCAATATAAAAAATCTGAGGATGAAGAATGTCAAGTTTTACTGTATGGAAATTCCAGTCAAATTACTAAACAGTTTGTAGAGCAATTAGGAATCACTCACCAGGCAATATCACTTCAATTGCAAGAAATAAGAAAGATATAGAAGGAAAAAAAATAGTTTCTCATAATAGGATAGGAGAAAACAAAAACTGAAGAGTAAATATCAGCATGAATTTGCTTTCTCGGTACGAAAGAAAGAACATTTTACTAAAAATAATTACAGGGAATGAAAAGTGGACTTTGTGCAGCAATCCTAAATGTACAAATGCATATGTAGATCCAGGTCAGTCATCATCAGTTGTACAAATGAGTATTCATGTCAAGAAAGTGCTTATGGTTCTGATCAAAAGTTACAGCTGAATGTTACAAGCCCATTTAATTGAATTAAGTGATGTCCTGGAAGAAAAAAGATTATTTACAAGTCAATGAAGGTAGAAAGGGATATTGTTGTCCATATACAGCAA
>JAPMOR010119946.1:329078-357667 GCA_026543865.1 Argiope aurantia
TATATATATATATATATATATATATAATTTTTATACAAAGAAAAATTTTAAGAAAAATGTAAAGGCAACTTAGAAATACACCTCATGAAAAAGAAGCTTGAAAAAAGAAAAACATAAAAGAAGTAAATCATATATCTTTTATTAATATCACACCTTGAAACTATTCCTTTTTAAAAAACAATTTTTAGCTTTATATTTAAGATAAATTCAGCTGCTGAACTAAATATTTTTTTAAATATATAAATTTACATTTAAAAAATTCATGCAATAGCAATATTTCAAACAAATGATATGAAATCAAATAAAGCAGTATCTAAATTGATTGTGAATTTCTTATTAAATTTTATATTACACAGTTTCACATTATCCCATCATCTAATTGCATGGATTGAACAGCTTAATAGTGAACTTTGTCAAAATTTGAAACCAAACAATATAAATACAAACATTTTACTGTATAAATTCAATTAAAAACTAAGCAAAATTGTCAATGAAAAAATGAAATTATGATTTTAAAAAAGATACTTTAATAATTGATATTTTAAACAGCATCTTAAAATAAAATATGCACAAAAAAATTCAAAAATATAATACTGCAATTATAATAATTCGAGTAACAGTGATAGAATACTTAGGATCATATAATTTATAAAACAAATAATTTAATAAAATATAAAAAAACAAAAGTTTAAAGTCGGATTCATAAAGACAAATAAATTAAAACTAAACGAGAAAGAAATGAGATCAAGTCATATCATTGCAAGACACAAAATTTTCTGTTAAAATAATCCTTAAAAAACATTTGAAAAATTTATTATTCTAAATCAAATTAAATATTTGATTACCACAAATGTTTTTCATGGGTATTAAAAAAAATACTTTCATAAAGTTATACATAAAAATGCTCTATTTTTTAGAATAATTTTTGTAATATTCTGTCATAATTTCAATAAAAAAAATTCCTATATTATCTCAGAATTATAAAGTTATTTCATAAAGTACAATAATATTATAAACACACTTACCCGATACCAACAGAACAAGTTTCGTTTTCTTTTTTTCTATACAATGTAAATATAAAGATTTGTCTACATTTTTCAAAAAGAGAAATAGGCGATAAATATAATTGTCATTGGTTGAATCAAATTTTTTCAGTATTTTGAGAAATAAAATTATATTTAAATCATTAAAATATATTTATAAAATTTATATTAGGATTACTATTATAGCTACAGAATTGCCATAACGTCATATAAAGCCTTACGTCAACTGAACTGAAATGATGTTTGTTTTGTTTGTTAATGGAAAAAGTAAAGGATTGCTGTGGGTTTGATTCTTTCAAGAGAGTATTTTGATTCTAGGCTTTTTAAAAGTAAAAGAATGAAATCATAATTTTTTTATATGTTTCCTGAATTTTTTTGTGGTTTAATGTTTCGAATTTGTTTTTAATGTAAACTTTATGTTTCTGCAACAGTAATTATACGATTTTTTTTTAATTTTCCAAAATGTTAATATTTCAAGTTTTACTGACTTTTTTTAAATAGTGGCCGACTTGTAGTAATTAAATGTTAATGACACTATAGAAGTTTCCATCTTGTTTGTGTATTGTTATTTCTATAGAGTATAGTTTTGTGACAGATTTTAAAAGATGTCAATTTTTTTTTCTTTCTTTCCCCTAGCTATGTTTACCTCAAGTGCTCAGTCAAGATCATGGATGTTTAAGACTAGTTCTGAATTAAACAAAAGAAGAGAATTTGCAAACGTGAAATTTATTAAAGAGCATTCGAAAGGAATGAGTGTGAGTACTTCTCTTAATAGTAGAATTTAAAATCTTACATATGTATCATTGTAAAATTATATATATGTAATGATATTTTAACTCTAATTTCAATTTCATTAATTTTCAAGATTGTATCTTAATTTAGCCCATAGTAACTTTATTCTAAAATATTCTCTTATTTCGTGATCCAATTCCACTGTCTCTACTTAATTAATTCAAGAGAAGCTTTGTTAAATTGCAGAATCAGCTAAAAGTCTAACTATCCCACACTCTGCATGAAGAGGCAAAATACCGCTGATGAGGCAAATTCTTTTTTTAAATCTCCCTGTGCTTCCCCTGCCTTCTTCGCGTGTAACAAAAACCCCTATCAAAATCTCGTAATATATTAGCGCTATTAAGAAATGTTTTCCCTATCAAAATCATAGGTTATATAAGACCAGGGATAAAATATCCAAGAGCTTTTTCCTCATTCTTTTTCTGTGTCGTTCTGTGTGCTCATCGCTTGTACATATGCCTGCTTCTTAAAAATGAAATAAAACGACGTCACGAAATAGCAAGTCTCTTCACTGTCTTCAAACTGCATTCTGCTTCACATAAAATAATGCTTACATATATTTATATATATATATATATATTGAAAAGTCTGATTATATATCATTGTTTAATGATATACAGTTAGACTTAAAATTAGAGTAAATTGTATATTAATATATATATTTACTTTTAGGAGGATGCTATTAAAAAGTTTTTTCTGACACCTCAAGAAGAAAGAATTTTATATAAACACTATGAATCCATTTTACTTAAATTTTGCCAAAAGTTTCAACCACCAATGCCAAAAAATGTCATTGTAAGTAAATCTGTTTCAGTTTACTTTTTAAAAGAAGGCTAATGTTGTGTAGTAATATAATAATAGTATAGTAATATAATCACACTTATATATATAGTACTCTTATAATATAATATAGTATAAATAATATACTCTTACTTATAATATAAATAATATATAATAAATATACTTATAATATAAATAATATACTCTTATAATATAATATAGTTGTATAGTAATATAATCACTCTTATTAATACAGTTGATAATATTTTGTATGAAAGTAAATTAAAACTTTCCTGCCATGCATGATTTAGATTACTAGAATTTAAAAAATTAATTATCTATTTGTTAAGTGTATTTCCTAAAATTTTATTTAATTTAAAAAATATTATGTATTACTTCTTATATTTCCTCAATTATAAAAAATATTTTTCACTTTAAATTTTTAATAAAATTATTTTTAGATATTTCTTATTAGTTTGATTTTAAAAAAACTTTTTTCATTTAGTATTTGTCGTATTTCGGGGAAATATTACTTTAAGGGTTATATATATATATATACACATGTGTATGATAATGTAAACTTAATAATAGAAAATGTATATATGATAAAATGCAAAAAAAAGCCCTATTTGTGCCAAAAAAAAAAAAAAAAATCTTATCCTTTTTCTACTTTTTGGCATAACTTAAATTTAATTTATTATTTATATAAAGACAGTAGTGTGACTCTAGAATATGGAGTATCCAACAATTATAGTGGAACTTTTAAAAAGGATAAGATGAAAACATTGTTTATTTATGTATGTAATTACTGCATCTTGGGTTGGGGGTACTGTCCCTAAGACCATGGATCCAATCGATGGATTTTTTTTAATTCTGCTATCTTTACCTGTATAATTATACTGAGGACTCTTGGAATTTAATGAATTGAACTTTTTAAGCAAAAATTAATTTCAGGCCATTTGTAAATATTGTGTATTATCATACTTAAATCCATATGTTTCATTAAATAACAATATATTTTAAAAAATGCTTAAAAACACAACAATGATGAATCTGTACTATGTTACTATATTGTGATGTCAAGCAAAACAAACCATTCCATTCTATCAGGAAATTCTGAAATCATCTCCTTGCATTATTTTAGATGAAATAAAACATCTTTTATTATATAAGCATTTATTTGGTAAACTTTCTTAGTTGTGATGCCATAAATGGAAACATAAGATTTATTTTTTCTCTTGAAACCTGGTAATTATTTTTTTCCAAGTCTTTTCTTCTTCGTCCTCTTAATTAGCTTCATACAGACTTTAAATTAATGTTTTTAAATATGCATTATGCTCCTATTGAATATTTTATAATTAAATTTAATAGATTAAATATTTAAATTGGTAATAAATTTATATTTATTGAATATTTATAATTATAACATTTATAAATTTTTTTATTTATTAGGGATGTTCATTTCATTATTTCAAACGATTTTATTTAAACAATTCTGTAATGGATTATCATCCCAAAGATATTGTGTAAGTATGCTTTTTATAAGAAAGAATTTTATGTATTTAATGAATTCTTTTCTCTGTTATTTCTTTTGTGTGAAATTGTATTTTGGAAGCATTATTCATTTTCTTTTTATACTACAATTTCTTTTTTTATTTACAAAATTAAAATCATCCCTGCTATTAAATATTATTAAATACTGTTTGAAAACATGCTATATGAATTATTTCATTCTTTAATCATCTCTTGTAATATTTTGGTTCTTATTTATATACAGGGCTAGAAAATTTATAAAAATAAATAAAATAAGTTATTAATCAACTCTAAATGAAAATGATATTTGTTAATAAATTTTGATATTGTGCTACACTTTATACAGAAATGATTAATGCTTCAAATTAAAGTAATTGCAAATATTTCCGAATCAAAATGTTATGAAATTTTTTTTGTTTGTGCACCAAGATTTTTTTCTTTAAAATTTTATTGACATTTTTATTTTAGAGTGACTTGTGTCTATTTGGCTTCTAAAGTTGAAGAATTCAATGTTAGCATAGCTCAATTTGTTGCAAATGTCAGAGGGGATCGAGAAAAAGCTACAGAAATAATTTTAAACCATGAGCTTCTTCTAATGCAACAGTTAAACTTTGATTTATCTGTTTATAATCCTTACAGACCAGTAGAAGGATTCCTCATTGATATTAAGGTTTGTTTATAGATTTTTTTAAAAATTTATTCATATGTAATAATTTTTATCAAATTAATTTTAAGAGTTCAGTCATTTCTTCATATCTGCATTATTCTAGATATGTCTCCTCCTGTATTAATTGAGACATTTGTATATTCAAAATTTTCCATTTCTGGCACAAGTGAATTCAATTTCTCATATGTGTGTGTTTGTTTGTAAGTTTTAAACTAATTTTATGTTATAATTTTTATTTTTCTAGACTAGGTATACTGAACTTTTTGATCCAGAACATCTACGCCCAGCAATAGAAGAATTTTTAGATAAGATACAATTTACAGATGCTTGTTTCTTATATTCCCCTTCCCAAGTACTAATTATATTTTTTCTCAATTTGTTAAAATTCATTTTTTTAATATTATGAAAGAAATTTATGTAATGAATGTGAATTTTTTTTTCATAAGACTATTTCTTTAATATTATAACAGTAATAATTATTTTCTAAGCCAACAGTCACAGTAATGTCCTGAAAAGTAGACCTGTAAAACTCTTTCCAACTGGATATACTGCAGTCTATCAAAATAAAATGTCATATTTTACATGCTAAGTAGTCAAATGAAGATTGCCATACAAATTTGGATAAGAAATTTTAGTACATATTAAATAAAGTTATTCATATTTATTTACAATTATAATATTCTGATAAGTATTTTGCTGATGTGACTAGTCAGCCCACACATCATTATTATCTTATCATGCCTCAGAACAAAGAATTCTTGATAATGCTAACTAGAGCGGAAGGGCCAGGTCTTCTGGTAACCTGGGTGATAATAATATTAATTTCATTATATTAATTTTTATGTAATTGTATTTAAATAATTATTTATTAATGTTTTGTAACTTTCTTCAGATTGCCTTAGCTTCTATAGCTTATGGTACCTTAAAATTTAAAGAAAACATTGATGGGTAATTATTGCACTCTTTTCTTTATTTGAACAATATTTTTAATTATTTTGATATATTTTCAGTTATTCTATTAATTATGACAAATGCTCTTGTTCTATCTACTCTTTGCTCTTTGAAATGAAAATTTTGGTATTTAATATTATGCTTTTGTCTTATTCCTTTTTTTTTTTTTCCTTCGTGCTTTGAAAAAAATAATTTAGTATATGACTTTATCATTCCAGATAAAATAATTCAAAAGATATTTTTTGTTCATATGTATTTAATATTTAAACTGCTTATATGTTTGTAATAAAGATATTTAGAAAACAAAATATAAATCACTGCCTTGCATGTTAGCATCAATTACTTATTATATATATATTATGCATACTATTGGTACCTGTCTGTGATTGGGTTTTTTTTTTCCAAGATTTTTCTAATAGTAAACTAGATTTTTAGAAATTTTGATTGTGCTTCATTTTTATTTACTATAATAATAAATAGAATGATATTTACAATTTCATAAACAATTTTTTTAATTATTAAATGGTGATAAATATTAAAGACATTTTATTTTATATTGCTACTGTCATGTCTTATTCATTATATATATCAACATATTTAATGAAGTTTAAATTCCATGTCATCATAGTATGTTGTTATGAAATTAAATTTCCCAATAATGTAACTTTTATTTCCACATTGCTTTTTTTTTCTGGGTTTTTGTTTCCTCGTCCTTTTTTTTTTTTAATATTTTTTTATTATTATGTAAGTGCTGCAGAAACTAGTCTTCAAATGTTTATCCTACTTCTTCACAGTCAGTTCATTCTGTAATATCTGCATGCACTTGTTTCCTATATTTAAAAACATATACCACTGTTTTAATGTTCAACCTTCCATAATGCATATTGTATTGTTGTTCTGAACAATTTGGTTGTTATAGGTCAAAAAATCTGTCCTTTAGAATCCCCACAGACATACATTCTTTTTATTATTAGCATGAAGAAAAGGAAACAAACATGAATATTAAAATCTAAAGTATCCATCAAAATATTTAACATGTTTCATTAATTATATTCACAGTCCATAAGAATTCATAGTTATAGTTTAGGAATATTAAATTTTTATGAAAATTTAAGCTAATTTTAACTTTAAGAAAAATATGAAATGATTCATTGTAAATATTTACAACATCTTAAGATTTTTTTCTAGTGTAACTGGACTTTGCATTTTTTAGGTATTTGAGTGACATCCTTTTTGATGGCCAGCCTGACAAATTAGCTTATGTGAGAGATTCTATAAAAAGTAACAATATTTATTATTAAAATGTTTATTTTATTCAAGTGAATATTTTAATTAAAACATTGCATTGAATATATCATGCAAAGGTTGTAACTTTTTGTTATATAATTCTTAGTTTCACATTAATTTTAATAATTTTTTAAAAAAAAGATCTTGCTAAACATGTTTTCTGCTTGGAAATTTGAAGGATTGCAAAAATTTTATTCAGTATTTTTTATCTAGGAGTTGTTTGACATGCTTAGTTTAAAAAGATGTAAAAATTCTTTGCCTTGTTAGATATATCGGATCTCTGTAATATATGGTGTGGAAAAAAGGCATACATTTTCATATTTAAAGTTGTAAAATTTCCTCCTATTTATTTAGCAGAAAATGAATGCAAGTCTTCTTTGTTTTCCCTCTTTTATCTGTAAGTCTGTTCATGATATTGCATGAAGATTCACATAAAAGCATGATTGGAAATTCGAATTTTCATGTATAAGAATTCTTGAGTGTATAGAAAATTTGTGCCATTCATTTTTATAATATATATATTAATTTCAATTGTTATTATCATTATTAACCAGGTAATTGCCAAGTCAAATATTTTTATGGCAAAAAGCACTATTTTCAAAGTACTCGGTTTTTTAAGGTTTATTTCTGATTTTTGTATGCTGTGCTTCCATTTTTCCCTTCATAATAATGAGTAGTAAAAGTAGAAATTTAAATTCTTTTAACTTTATGTTATTTTTGTTAACAAATAATTATATATTTTGTTCAAAAAACAGCATTATATAAAGTTTTCAATCTTTATATATTTTCAATTATTTTTATTTTGTGTTGTAAAATTTAAAATTCTGTTAAAAAATTATGCCTTTTTTTTTTTTTTAAATCTTTTCTTTAGCCATGTTTACTATGGTGAAAAATGAAGCCCTTCATGTTATTGATCCTATTAGAGCTGGTTTAGAAAAAAAATTAGAGAAATGCAGAAATCAAGAAAATAATCCAAGCAGTGCAGCGTAAGATTTTTCATCATTTATTTTAAGGATTATCTTAGAGATTATTTTGATTTAATCAAAACAATAATTCATTATTAATTAAATGTAATGAAAGTATGAATGAATAACTAAATATTTAAACTATGTAATCCTGGTAATATTAGTTTTGTTATTTTTTCCATTTTCTATTTTTGTTTGTAATATTTGTCTTCTTTACTAACAAAAAAATAGATACAAAAGAAAACTTGAAGAAATAGATGAAGATGAAGACATAGAACCAGCACAAAAATATTCTAGACTTTTAGAGGTAAGACTTTTTAAACTGGAATAAACATTTTACAATTATTTTGTTATATTTTTATTTGTAAATAGAAGTAGAAGCGATGGCTTATATTGTAGATTGAAATCTAAAAATTTAGTTAATTAAAAATAGCATCTTCTAATTTCAGTGTGTTAATTTATCTTTATGACATATATTTTAATAAAAAGAAAATACGAAATACTTGTGCGTGATTTGGCATAGAAATATTTTATGATGGACATTGGCTTATAAAATGCAAATTTCATTAAACTGCATAAATTATATTTCACAATTTATTCTAGATAATAACTATTAACTAAATGTTTATGTTGGTAAAATAGCACATTTATAGAAAAAAAAACTATATTTTTATAAAGTAAATGTAATATAATTGTATTTCTGCTTATAAATGAAAAAAAAAAAATTGCAAATAATTTTTCTTGTTAAAATTAATTTTGATTATGTTGTCATAATTTACATCCATAGTTTTTGTGTAGTTGGATATTTTCCTTGTGTCTAATTACAAGAAAAAATCCATTTTAGAATTTGCTTCAGGTTTTAAAATTTAAAAAAAAAATCTTGAAATTTTGACTTTGTATTGGTATGTAATGTACTGTATATTGTAGTATAAAGTCACAAATTTATTGTTTAAAAGTATAAATTATTATATTTCTTCAGCTGGTTCATGAAAACATTCTCCAGTCTGAGAAGATTCCACAGCTTGATTCTTTTGACATGGAAACTGGCTGAAGTATAAAAATTAATAAATGAAAAATTTGCTGTTTCAAATAAGTTTTAAAATTTATTTCAGTTATTTTTCAAATCCTTAACATTTTTTTAATAAATTACTGATGTGATTTAAAACATTTATAATTTTTAAACATTTCATAATTCTTTTTTGCTTATATATATATATTTTTTAGTCCCAATAAATATGCATAAGATTATGATTAGTGCTTGAAGAATAAAAACTCTAAATTGGAATATTTTTATTTTATTTCCCCTTTCTTTTTACTCAGAAATCTTATTTTTGTTATATTAGTTAAAAATACTTTCCTAGATTCATCCATTATAATTTTAGAATAATCAAATAAATAAATGTCTTAGTTCTGCCAAAATAATAACAAAAATAGCTGGTACTCACTAATAATTCCTGGAATAACCATAAACAGGATCATTATTCAGTCTAACTTTCTGATTTAATAAACTCTCAAAAAATGCCTATCAGTGGAGTATTATAAAGTTGCACTATGCTATATTATAGCTCTGGGGGGAAAAAATCATGTTATTCAGATATAACAAAAAGAAATTTAAATGTTGACAATATCCATTTAACAAAAGATTTTATCACACAGAGATATATACATATGTGTATCAAAAAATGAAAAGCTGCTATTTTTATATCTATTTAATATATTATTATTTAAAACAATAAAAAGCAATTTTAATTTATGCTGATGTATTAATATCAATATTAGTCTGAAATGATGATCAAGATTAGTCTGAAATTCTAGCAGTTGCAACTTTCCTTTTTTCACTATTATATGTTTCACATATTATGATATAAAACTAGACTGATTCATTACATTAAAATGCATTTCATCCCGTTTTGTCTGTGTAAAAATGAAGTTAATTGTTAAAAGCTAGCAAAATCTATTGCTATGTTATTTTACGATTCCAGATTTAAAATACTGCATCATTCTATAATTTAACAAATATTTAATAGCAATTTTAAAAGTTTTATGCAGTTTTAAAAATGCTATTCTTTGCTCTTATTTTTTCACTTGAGACTTTTACTGCTCTAGATTCCTAAGTTAATCGTCTAGGCATAATTTCAATAAATTGCTTTTACTACTATTTTATAATTTCCATCTAGAAGATTCATATGTATGAATTTTGATAACACAGAAGACTAAATTCAAAAGCATTATTCTTGCTTTTTTTTATAAAGAAAATAATACAAAAGATTTTATTACATATTCTGTACAAAGGTAAGCCTTAGGAAACACTTATTAATAATTAAAGTCAAATTCATCAAATGAATAAAAAATAGCATTGGCAAGATTTGTAATTTCTCTCAAGTATTATCATAGAAGTATTTAACATCTTTGGCCAAAAATGAAATTCCTAGACATTGAAGATTTTACTAAGGGATATAAATTTATCCAATTAATTTTGAAGAGTATGTTACATATAATTTATGTACTCTACCTTCTAAACTCAAATGATATAAAAAACATTAATTTTCTGTGAAATTAAATTGACATAATTTTTAGTAATATATCTTGTTATTATTCTTCTATTGAAAGTCAATCAGTTTTGTGAAATAAAAGAATTCCATTTGTAATTTCTTGTTTAACATTTATAATAGAGCTTTTCTTTTTAGCTTCACAGTATAGAAGAAAGGTAATTAGCAAACATTTAAGCTGCAAATCATCAAACCGAAATATAGTATTTTCAAAAAATGTTCTACCTTGAAATAAAACATTCTTATGCACTATTTTAATTTGGCATTTTTACTTGCTCTTAAAGATGAAGTTTTGTTTTGGTTTTCTACTCACTTACTGATACGCTAGAATTTTGAGCATTTGTGGAATTTTTAGAGCAATACTATTTTATTATTTTCAGAACATTTCATTTATCAATTTAACAACTAGTTAAATTAAATTAAATTTTGAATTCAAATATTACTATGAAATCTGGTGATGAATTTGCAAAAATATTGATTTCAAAATCTTATAATGTTTATAATAATAAATTTTAAATTAAGGAGTAGAAGGTAAATAATAAAAAATTCTACTTTCTATTTAAATTTATTATTACAGGAGAAAACACAATACTGAAACATTTTTTATTCATAATATTGAAACATTTTTGGATTTCATTTTTGTTGTTAAATCTATAGCAAAATAAAAATAATAAATGAAGATTTTTGGTCCTTCCAATAAATGTCATTTGTTAGAATTTTTTATGGGTTTTTTAAAAAATGTTTTAATAATATTGATAAGAATTTAAGATAATTGTCTTCATCAGGTTTTTGTTTCATTTACTTAAAAAAGGAAAAACATTTTTTTAAAACATTTGTTTCATCATTTTCTTTTTTTTAAAAAGAAATTACTGTTAAAATTAAATTTAATTGATGAAACTTCCAATATTTCTAGAAATTTTGTTTCCTTCTTTTATTTTTAGCTTATTATAAATTGTTTGTTTTACTTTTTTCAGAACGAGGAATCTCAAATGATGGAAGATGAATTAAATCTTGGTGTCCAGTTTTTAAATCATAAATGAGAACATTCAACATTTCAAATATTTATTTTTGTATATTCAAAAATTGTAAATAAATCAATGGATTTTTTTAATTTTTGGGCTTATTTTTATTGAAGTTATTTCTGTTTATTTGGTTTATTTTTAAAATGGTGTTCTGTACTAGATTGATTGATTCTTGAAATTAAACTTATTATACTTGATCATTAAATATTTCCGTGTAGAAATTTCATAAATAAAGCAATAATCCCCCCCAATATATATATATATATTGCTTTGGAAATGCAGTGATATGATTGTTTGTAATAGATAATAAATTTTATACAGATATAATAGAAATGTTGTAATTTTCTTATATGGTTGAAATATATAGTGCGAGGTGAAATGTACACACACACAGATATATTGTGATAAAAATTTACCATAATTTAATTTGTTCTATTAAAATAATGAAAATATTAAATAGTTTCTTATGGGGTTGTCATCTAGTGGTGATTGATTCAATAATTTTCAAAAAATGTTATGAATAACAGTTGATTTATTCTGTGACACCAGTAGTAAACAGAAATGCTTCGCAAAGTGAATGCAAGTAGTCTTCAGTTAATTCAGCAAGTACTCTTCTACCTAATCTCTAATTATTTTCCAAAATATTATGATTAAGTTTTCTTTCTTGAATTGGAAAATTAATTATGACCTTCTGGTTTTGTGTGTGTGTGTGTGCACGTGTTAAAAAACATATTCAACTTTTTAAAACAATCTTTATGCAATTTAAAACACACACAGATTAGTAAAGTACCAAGCTATTTTTCTGCATTCCAAATAACCAAAGGAAACAAACCAGCTCTTAATGAAATTTGAATTATTATATTATTAGTTTCTAAAACTTTTTCGTTACATAAATTATGTATCTATTGCAGAAAATATGTATGAGGATCTCATAATGCAAAATTCATTTAAAAAATTTATTTTTTCCAGTGCATCATGGTAGTATTCAAACACTTCTTATTGCCTGAAATCTATTAGCATTAAAGTTGGTTGCTATATGTTATTTGATTGTGTAATATAGCTTCTTTAAACATGTATTAATTATATTTGCATATCATCTTTGATTTTCCCTGATTTTATGCTGAATTTCTCTCTCCCTCTTTCCCATTCTCTTAAATGATTTGAAGCATTGAGAAGTCTCTGAATTAAAATTTGAAGTATTTAAACATTAGAACTACCAATATATATATATATATATAATTGTTTTTTTTTTTTTTGGTTTTGCAAATTATAATGCTTATGTATTACCTGCAAACCAGCAATCAATCTCCAAAAATAAATAAATAAAATCAACAATGATCGCATATTAATAGGTTCTTTTATAACTATGGTATTCAAATAATATATGAATACCGAAATTATAATCCTTTAATATTGAAATTTTATGATGCTTTCTTTTATTTCTTACCTTATTTCCGTTAATTCGATGATTTCGATCTTGAATTTTTACTGTTCTTAATGCCGGTGTCAATTATAAGACGACCTGTAGGTAGCTCATACGCAGAAAGGGACTGATTTGTGTTTGCCACAATTTCGTAAGGTAGGTTCAGGTATTCCATGCTTGGCTACAAGTATTCTTTTTCACTGCATATCTTATTAAAATGATGGATATTTACACGAAGAAACATGGTAAAATAAAAAGGTCAAAATACCTAAATTTGGAAAACTAGAAAAGAAATGGCAAATAAAATGAAAAAAACACACACACAACCTCGCATCAGAAAGAACAAAGAGCAAAAAATATCGGAATTAATCTATGATAAATCATCAATTTTTTCACGCCAAATTCTACGAACTCATGCGCAGTAACAGAAAAAGCGGCATGTTGTCCCTTCAGGACAATTACTTGCCATGGACCGAACGATTGTATAACTTGCATACAGTACACTTTGAATACCATTTATAAAACTGTCAATCAATAGTCTCGTTTACAATGCGGTTCTGTTATTGATAAGGGTCAGCTCTAGAAGTGGTTACAACATTTTAAACGTTATCTAAAAGTGTCATATTTGCAAGAGAGCATGATATTTGACACAATTTCGAATACGTAGCTATACGTTCAGTAATACAATTTCATGCGTTTTAGTACTATATGAATAATTTCCACTTTGCTTTTTATGAAAGATGGATTGCTTTTCAGTGTATTTATTCAAAAATGTGTGATAAAAATCATTGAGGAATGATATTTCTTCTCATATAAATAGTATATCCAATTCGAAATAATAATAATTTCTTCTAGATTTTAGATATAAATGCATTACTTTATATAAATACTAGCCGCCTTTGGTGATCAGCCCGTTCGCCAATCTTCATCCTCGTTAAAATTTTAATAATTAAATATTTTATGTAATTCCTACTTTAATAGCTTCTTCATAATAATATTTAGAACTTCAAATTTTGAAATCATATAATTCACTCATAATATTATAAAGGCCTTCAGTCATAACGTAATATGTATCTCTCTAATTTTCTGTTAACTCCTGTAGAATTTATACTTTAAATTAAAGTGGAAATGATTAATCTGCAATTAATATAATAATATTTTTTACTGAAACAAAGCATTTTTTTTAATAATATGATTACTGAAAACAGAGTCAGTGAACGTTTAAACTTTATGCGCACAAAAGAATATCCTTCTTAATTTATGTAATGTCTCAAGAATTTGTCAACAAACTTTTCTCAGATTCATCATGAGCAGATCAACAATTAATAATATTTAATTTTAAATGCATCAAACACTAAGAAAATAAAGAGAATCGTTTAAAATAATCAGTCGAAAACAGGTTTAAAAAAAAACCTGCTTACAAAACGATGTACTTAAAACTATAAGCACATACAAAAAAATATATAACTAACATAAACACAATTCAATTACAAAAGCATACAACTAACCTAAAAATAATTTAAATTAAGTCGAATCCGTTGAAAATAGTTGTCAACAATCAGAACACAATGCGCATGTGTGAATTTTCAACTCCAGTTGGGATGATGCTGCGCAGATTAGAAATTTTTAATTTCCTTTATTCTGTTTTATTTTAATTCGAAAGTGCTTCAGAATGAATCTGAAAGTCGATTAATTAACATCGTTTAATTTTAAATGCATCAAACATTAAGGAAATAAACAGAATCGAGTGAAATAATCGGTCGAAAAATGTTAAGCCTAGCCCCATTGGTGTGGGGAAAAAAAACTGAAGCATTACTCATTTGGCGGTGGGGAAAATGAAAAGATTTTTTGGCGGAAAAGTTAATTTTTAATTAATAATTAAAATTCTAATTAAATATTCAAAAAAGGGATCCCAGGTGCACATTCCCGACCTCCAAGGTATACATGTACCAAATTTGGTAGCTGTATGTCAAACGGTCTGGCCTGTAGAACGCCAACACACACACACACATTGAGCTTTATATAAGTATAGATAACGTTTTGCATTAAACGAAGAGTGCGTTTCATTAATTTTTGCTTTATTTCTTCTTGATTCGTTTATTTAATTCAATAATTTCGAACATTAAAATACATGTTATTTAAATATAAGCACTTAAAAAAAGTGGTTTCTTAAATTTGAAGTACAATTAAATGAGGTTAGTGGTATTGGAATGATTTGTAAGGAAGGAAAAGTTGCAAAAGCAATTCTTGAAATGCCGCAAGTAGTAAGAAAAGCTTCCAACTACGGATGCTAAGTTTCCATGCCATTATATCAGTTTAAAAAAAAAATCGATTTCCAGGGTAGAACGCCATTACAAATTTAAACTTTTCTGTTTATCATCGTAAATTTAATTTAAATGTTGTTACTTTTTTTAAAAAATCTGATAAAGATAAATTATTTGTTCATTATATGACTTTGCATTTTGTATATGAAATATTGTAAATATACGGTGCATAAAATAAGCAGCTTACTAACTCAGAAGTATATTAATATTTTGCTAACTGATCATTTGTATCTGCGAAAATTTTTAGGAAATATTAACTGAATTCACATATAATTTTCTTCTAGTTGCACTATTTATTGAACCATAATCCAAATCTACTGTTAAAAAAATAAAATTGAATTAAAAAAAATTTTTTTTTTACTTTAATATATGTAGTATATGTTCTTCAGAAACTTTAATTTTATTTAAGATTGCTCTTATATGTACAATAAATCATTAAAAATAGTGTCGAATGAAGTTCTGGTAATGTACTCTTCAACAATATACATCTACACCTTTATTGAAATGTTTACTGATTAGCTATGCGTTTTTTCCATATTTTAAACAATGTAGTTATTTCTAATTTCAGAAGAATTCATGGGCGTTTTAAACCAGGGGCTCTGAGATAATACAAATCTCAAAGCCCCTTTTTCTCTCCAAATTTTTTTATTGATTTGAATTTAATTTTTATTCAGCAATTTTAAGTAGTAAATTTTGAAAGCTGAAGTCCCTTTCTAAAAAATCCATTTCAATATTGTACAAATAAAAAAAGTGCACAGTCAAAATGTAAAATTAATTTTAACAAAATATCGAAAACAAAAGACAACTTTCTATAACGCTCTAAACAATATTGTAAAAGGAGGGAATATATTTTTTTAAAACTGTAAAGCTCCAAATTTTTTAGAATTATAAAATAGCATAACGAATAATTTGTAAATGGTAATTAGGAATATTACTAGAATAAAGTTCCAAAATTAATTTAATCTATACTTGATTATGACTTGAATAAATTTGACTGCAAAGCCGTCTGCCATTAAATGAAAGTATAAAACTAAATACCTTTCTACAACTACTAAAAATTATCAAGAGCTGAGGATATTTTTCTTTGTTGCTTTTTTTAACTAATCACTCTTTGTTAAGATTTGTCATTTAATCAGACTCGTCATATTTAAATACTTCTTCATCCAACTAGAATTTTATGTTAACTTAACTGCATATGCATTTTGCGATTAATATTTATCATAAGTATTCGTTATAAGCTTCTTATGCATTCTACTTTCAAAATTTACATTATCAATGGAAAAATAAGAGAATACAGCGTTTCAAAATTGTCTAAATTTGTAACAATGTCACAAAAGATAAAAGAAATCACACTGAGAATATTTTTAAATAATATTCAATATATTGCGATATTATAAAATTAAAATAAATAGTAAATGCGGGAATCCCGAATTTTATTTTTAATTCATAAAATAAAATAAGGACTGTTTTAGGAACTTAAATGACAAAATACCTGTTAACATAAGCACACAAACACACACAAAGGAGGAGGGAATGGAAAAAATTGACTTTTAACACGGAAGCATATACTTTAAATTTCACAGATATCTCCAAATTTTTCATTTAAAATTATTCAAAAATAAAAGTGTGGAATATTCAGACTTTAATCTAGAATTTTTAATTAACAAAATAAGATTTTCTTCCAAGAATAAAAGTTAATGTATATATGTATATGCGTGAATCAGTCTATTTAAAATATCGACCATTGCGCGCAGAGATACTAAATTTAACACGCGTATATTTGGGAGAAAGAAATATGCAATTCAGTGCATTTAAAAATATTAATATAAAAAAAATAATGTTATCTCTAACATAAATTATCTTAAAATTTTAAAAAATTCATTAATTTCATTGGTTTATCCGTCTTTGCGTATTTTTATTCTGTAAAAAGAATACAGATCTTAGATAGCATGTATGTTTTATAGTCAAGATCTTCCGTTTATATTTACGTATGAAAAGATAAAGTTTTCATATAAACGAGAATACTAGATTTTTAAATATAAGATAAGATGTATTTTTATAACTATATCAGGCTTGTTAAGTTTTTTATTTCATGTGTATATGAATTATTTATTTGATTACCAGATTTATCAAAAACTTTGAACAGATTTAATTTCAAATAGTAGGAAATTTATCAACTGTTAAATTCTCTTATTGACTTATGTGTTATTAATTAGCTGAAATGCACATTTAAATAATCCACTTATCTTAAAACAATTGGAATCGGTTGTGATGGTAATAGTTAAGTTCAGGTGTAATTGTTTAGAATGGAATTTCTATTTCAGATTTTCTTTTAACGTTTATTGATTTTCATTTGGGAACTATATTTAGCATACTTTGACTGTGAATGAATAATACAGAGAATTGATATGATTTGAAAGTAAAAACTATTTTTACTGTAAATTTTTAGAAAGTTATCACGAAAAAAAATATTTATCTTAATTTTTGATTAATTAAAATTCTAATTAAATGTTCAAAAAAATCACTTTCCTACTCTACAAAATATATATTTGCCAAATTTGATAGGCAGACGGTCTGGTGTGTACAGAGCCAGCATATAGACATAGAGACGAAAGTTTTTTCCTTGGTTTTAAGTATCAAAATTTAGTGAAAATACCAATACATTTTCTCGCCAAATGCTCTTACCAACAGATAACATATGTTTTAGCAAACCTAGACTAATAACTCCCTACCCCCTTTTTTTTTCAAAGAGCTACTCATGATTTATTGGCCTTATATGACCCGTACGCATTTGTCCCACTACCGGACCGAACAGCATTTTTCAGCCTTTCTATGCATGCACTGCCTCCTTGTCGAGTGTAAAACAGGCAAAGTAGCAGATAACAACTCAACCAATAATTTGCAAAAACAACTGTGGGTTCCCAGTGAAATTACTCCGCTTGCTTGTTTGGGTTGCAATATAGGTAATAAACGCAAGAGCTTCCCCAAGTAAATTTGAATCCTTAAAAAATCCTCTTAAGTCAGTGCTTTTGCTGTGTTTGCTTACTCTACTTAATATTTAATGTCTGTTTTCAAATCCCATTTGCGGAAAGACTATTGGAAATACTTTTTCATTTTCTAAATAAATGAATGTCTTATAATGCTTTAGATAGTATACGAAGAATAATTTCTCTCAAGTGTGAATGTGTTTGTAAGTCATAGAATCTAATGATAAAGTTTTTTTATTACAAATATTACTGAGAATATTTAATGGGTTTTCTAAAAAAGACCATAAGATATTCTGTGATTTAAAAAAAATTGAAGTATATTATTTTTATGTTTCTTGAGTTTGTCGCCGATATAGCAACTGAAACAATCAAGCGAAGTGGTTCCGTTAGCAAAACTTCGGCTATTTTTATTTCTTTTTCTCATTTTTCTGTTGTTGTTAGTACACCTACTGTAGAAATTTAATTAAAAGAGGAAGTTAAAAATAATAAAATGACTGTTGTTTTAAAAATTAAATTAAAATATGTGTAATTTTTTAATAAAATTTTAGTTTGATCTAAAAATTGAATTAAAATGTGAATCTAATTTATTTTATATAAGAGTATTTTAAATAATAACATTATAGTTCTAATTTTAATACGAATTTCGAAAAAAAAATTTTTTTTCCGCTTTTTAATGAACTACTTTTTAAATTTATTGTTTTGATAAAACTCGTTTGTTCCCGAATTTCCAGAAATTATCGTTATTTGGCAATTCGTTATGTAAAGTAAAGTTATGTTAATTCTTAATGCAAAGTTTTCATGGCAAGTAATTTCATTAGAACGTTTTCCTCACTTTTTTTTCTGATTTTATGATTTTCTTGATATTCCTATTGATTATTGCTTGCTGAGAAATAGAAGAAAGGTGAGTGATTTTTTTTCGAAGAATTTATAGCTCGGAGAGAATATCACTAGTTGTAGCAGTTGTTATTTTTTTTTATCTGTTATATCTTAATTTTTTTAAAAATTCCAAACTTTCAGTGGTCTAACGAAGCTACAATATTCCTTTTTTCGCGAATAGTGAAAACCTAAAATATTTTTGTAAAATTAAAACATCCTTTTTCTGTGCTCATTTGAGATGCTGCATGCTTCTCAAGTTTCATTCTAGTTGAAGGAATTCGTAGTTTACTATTTTAAAGAAGCCGGAGCTATTACTTTCTCTAAATGCACAAAAAGCAGTTGTTGATAAAACAAACTTCGACTAATAAGTTCAAAATTTAAAGAATATTTATTTAAATAACCTCGTAAAAATTGCAAATCGGTTAATTAATTATCATTGATCGCTGCTATGTTTACCTCAGCAGCCATCTTCTTTTTGGATTAGCGACTTGGCATGTGGCATATGGAGATAAAGTAGATTTCTACAAATAAAAAATAAAAGTTCACAGAAATGGGGGCCTTAATTCTAAATTAAAGCACCACCTATAACAGTAAAATAGGAAATAGAATGACAATAAATATCCATCCAGACAATAAATCGATCACGGGACATCAATACGAACACCATAACTTTGTCATTCAGTCGTTAATATGTTAACTTCCTTGACAATCTAGATACTATCTTATAAAGTGTGTAATGCTTTTATTTTTTAAATTTTTGACTGAAATCTAATGAATTTTATGTAACTTCCTTCCTTTCTTTCAAAAATGTTTACCTCTTACCATGAATTAACTTTTCACTTAAAAATTAGAAATAATAGAGTACTCATTTTATCAAAAAAAAAAAACCTGTTTTTCATAAGCGCTGTCTACAAATTTTTCTCTGTTCACTAATGGTTTTTGACAGCTAATGACTATGACTCTTTGACATTAGGGGATGACAGTTTTTGCGGCTAAAAATCCCAATTTATCTATTTTAATAATAATAAGGTGATCATAAAGTAAGTGATATAATTGCGTGTCTGCAGTTTTCAATTTTGATTAAAATAATTGTCGAAATTAAAGTATTCTTTAGCTCCATATAATATAAAATGATAATGCAGAATGATTTTATATAAATTATTGTAAATCAAAACATGTTTATCATAGTTTCAACCTATTCTATATTAAAAATATAAGAAATTGCATCTAAAACGTGTCGCATTTACGTAAACTTATATTGCTATTGAACGAAAGATAAAGTAAATTGTTGACAGAGCAAGGAACATTGTTGTTTCCAAACCTCAATATATGAACAGATTTTCTTAAAAATTGATTGGCACGTTATAACATTTTGCTTAAATGAGATTTCATAGCAAACGACATCGTGTATTTTATATTTCTAACACATTTACTGTTTGCGCTATTCTATTCATCTTACAACATGATGTATGCTTCTTACACTGTAAAGCAAATTATATTTCTTCGTTGCCATCGACAGTATTTTAAACATACATATCATCAGCAATAAATTAAATATGTGATGAAACTTCCGAATGCGAAGTTCAAAACTCATTGCTTTTATTTTGAGCTTGTCGCCTTTGGTAATCAGCTAGTAATATTTCATTTCAGATAAATCGTTTAGATGAAACGTCAGTCCATGGTTCCATCAAATTTCGGACATTAAAGTCACTTTATTTTAAATGTCTTTTTTAAGTTCTGTTTATTGTGTACACGAACCTTTTTAATGGAGAACTGTCTCATAATGCGTTATTAAAAATGTAATTTACGCTATTAAAAATGCAAATTTGCGGTTTATTTCTCTTCTAAATTTCGAGGTACTATAATCACTTTTTATTCATCAAACTATACAGATATTTAACATAATTTCTTTCTTTAGCTTTCCACATTGGAGGAAAATTACGCAATAAAATATTTGATGAAGCAATAAAAACCCGTTTGATTTTTAGACCAACAACGCAACAACTGCCAAAAATTACGTCAGAATTAAAAAAAAAAACCCTGATAAAATTCAGGGGAAAAAATTGCATGAATATTAAATTAAAATCGTTGAAAATATAATTAAGATGGCGTAAAAATTCCTTTTTGTGCACTAATATTTTTGGCAACTATGGCATAAAAATACCAAAATTTCATATAATTTTTAAATTATTAAAATTCTGATTAAGAATTTTAAAAAATTCGTTTCGTGATGCGCATTCCAACCCCCCCCCCCCCAAGATATATGTCAAATTTTGTAGCTGTAGGTCAAATGATCTGACCTGCAAATCGCTAACAAACACACATTCATCTTTATTATTAGTAGAGATGGAGATGGAAGAAGTAGTGTATGAGTTGTATTACGTTTAACTATGAAACTTATTTGTTTACTTGAGTTCGAAATACACTGTTGAATAACCTAAAAGTAATACCTGAATCATTTCTACCTGTTTGTACTTCAAATATGTGGGTGAGCAGCTTCCAGTATTTTGGGTGGTTCTCGGTTTCCGGATGGATTAAACCTGTGGGATATAATTACTTCCACTTTCATGATGAGACCTACCAACTACGAAAAGAATGACATTGTGGTTGGTGGATTCAGGTTTAGTTCCCACCTCCGTGCTATCCCGATGACAATCATTCAAATTTCCCCGGATGTCTAGACAGGGACTAAGTAATCTTCTGATATGCTATCATTTTCCAGATCATGAAAATCATATATCTTTTTACCAGGCTTGCTGCCCTTTGCACTCAGAAAAGTAATTCGATGCAAAATTATTCACTTAATACAAGAACTTGTTAATTGTTCCCAAAAATAAATATGTATAATTGCTTCAAGTTGAATTCTCCCGAAAAGCTAATTTACATCTTTTTATTCTGTAGGTATTTTTAGCAATCAAAATCTAAAAATAAATAATTAAACGTCAAAATGATGCCTTGTTTTACATGGTGACCATGAGTCACCTCTCAGGTGCAAAGAGTTAAAAATAGCTTTTGTTCTTTGAAGCATTTTTCTTATTTCGGCCTTAATGTCGTTTTTATTTAAAAAAACAATTGTTTTTTTAAACTGTTCAAATGTTGTTTTAAGGGTACGTCATATAGATTCATTCAGATCTTTTTATACCATTCTAGGAGATAATTAATTAATTGTAATTATTATTCTTTTACTTTATAAGCTATGTAATAAGACCTAAGAAAACCAATGAGCTCTAATTTTTTTTTTTTTTGAGTATGAATGTCATTGCATGAAATATCAGTTATTTCATCCACTTCCCTCTCCTATCTTCATTCTAATATAAGAGGCATACAAATGTTTTCTTTTTCTGTCAATATGAATGAATTAAAAGCCTTCTATGAAAAATATCGCTTTTCCTGACGAGTACTGTTATCTCTGCCTCTTTCTTTATTTATTTTTAATTTTATGAACTTCTAGATACTATGCATAGAGCAATCATAAAAAACTAGAATATGTTCTTTTGTATAGGATATGGTAAGTATATATACATCATTTAAAATAATAGTTATAACTACTTTATACACATATTCAACAGCTTTTTATGCCTACATTTATGCGTTTTTACTGACTAAAATCTGATTATAAAGTATAAACATTATTCTAATAGAAAAATGATAAATTTTAGATTAGCAAAGCATTAATTTCTCCAATAAAATTTTTTGCCTTAAGAATTCACTGATATATTTTATTAAATCGACAAGAAAATTTCATGATTAAGATTTTCTACTTCTAATATTTGTAATTGTTACCGAATGCAATATTTAAAGTTTTTGAATAGAATGTAATCAATAAAAATATAAAATTTGAGAAAATATTAAAATATTAATAATAAAAGTGATTCAACCATTTGTTTGAGAAATTTTAATATTAATGCCATTAAAAAGCTGAGATTACAAATTTAACTTGAAAAAAAATTCCAATTAAAATATAAATGTAAATAAATTAAATTTTTATATTAATTTTTATTTTTTTTATTGTGCTGAAATGCTGTTATTTACTTTTGTTTTAAAAATAAATATAGACATCTTGAATCAGTAAACATAATAATTTAATCATTTTTTTTCATTTTAATGAGGTTATCTACGTATATTTATCTAAGTATAATACGTCTTTCAATACCACCTTGTATATAAGTAAACATTTCCAATGTCTTTCTCTTTTATTGACATTTATTTTCCGTTTTACATCTTTGCGAAACGAAATGATTTCCTTTAATATCTAAAACATTAATATCGTAAATAATAAATATAAAATAACCACCGTAAACTGTGGAATGTACGTTTTCGTTTCTCATATTTTTGTGTTCAACATTTAGTTCGATAAGATAGCCTTTTATATATTTTGACATAAGAAATGATGTATTTAAATACATTTATCTATAATCTCTTTAGATAAATGTATCTAATGATGTATTATCTATAATATTGCAATTAATCTATAATGATATATTTAATATCTATAATGATGTATTTAAATACATTTGCTTTATGTTAAAATGCCGGATATTTTCCAAACGGAGATTCGAATCTTTTATCCGATAATTTAGGAAACCATAATGTTTTAATCTGATTAATCTACCTTTATTTTAATCTACCTTTAAATTAATTTTTTAAATTTACTCTCAATTACATAAAAATTGTAACTTGCACCCACCCACGCCTTCCTACGCGCACACAAAATATACTTTTAAAATCGTCATAACCAGTATTAAAACAGTGAAAAGTATTGTTATAAAACTGATTTAAAAATATTTAGAGATACTTATAAGAATTAGAAGAAAAAAATTGAGCAAATAAAACAAACTTGTATCAATACAACGCTTTTTTATTTTATTATTTTTTTTAATTCAAAAGTGGTGTAAAAATGATTTTTGTACCATAAAATGATCCAGTTGTGGGATTTCCAACTACGCAGTTTAAGTAGCTGCCTAAGGCAGCAAACTTTAGAGGAAGGGTGGGGAGGGGGCGCTGCAAATAGATATTAGAAAATTTCATTTTCCTACTTTCCAAATAAATAAGATCCTAAAAATACAAATTGCATAAATTATAAAATATTAATTTAAACACTTTAGATAGTCTCTAGGTCCTTATTTGTTCCATTGAGTTCACCGCTATTAGAATATTTATAAATATCAAATATTTGCTTCAGTGATATTATGGATAAATCGTGAATGCTGGGGAATTTAAAACCATAATAGAAAAATAAAAGCAAACGCCTTTTCGATTATTCAATAAAATAAAAATTTTAATCTAAAACAAAACACTAACAATATGCCAAAATATGAAACTGAATTGGCATTCATATTAAAAGAGCGGCTTCATAATATGCAGCGCCTAGGGACAGCAAAGTATTTAAATCCGCCATTGAAATACTTCGAAGTAAATGAGGAAAACCTTTCAAATTTTGATTAATTTATAATTAAAAATCTATTAAAATTTTTTTTAAAACATTTCCTGAAAGAGCATTTTTTATCTACGAAAAATATTTTGCCAGATTTGATGGTTCTAGACTTACTCATTTATCCTCTAGTGTATTTTGTATGATTTTTAATCATGTTGCAAATTAAAGCAACTACTCTATCTGCGTAATTTCATTTACCTCTTGCGTTCACTGTTATAGTAATTGTATGTTGCGCATGATTTAATTTATCGATAATTTGCCAATAGTATTGGCCCAAAATGTCCAAAAAAATTGGTTCGATATTTTTCGAATTTCGGTGTCAGAATATCGAATAACATCGTGGAGATACCATAAATATCTTGTGCTAATAGGGTATATATATTATTATGTTAATAATTGTTGCTGTTTTTGAAATGTCATTTTTTGTTCAATATTTCATTACATAATTTAATCATTTATTTATGTATAGCTGTATTTGGTTACATGGGTTGCCGAGAATATTGGATGTGTTTATTTCACAAAAATCTTTTATGAATAATTTGTTTATGGTTCCTTCCACAAACTACTTTCAAACATCAAAATGTTGTTTTAATAGCGTTTATATTTGATTTCTTTTTTGTTTTTTTGGTTCATGAACCTACCTAATAGACACAAGTTGGTGACATCATAATGTCATTAAAAACACAACTGTCCGAGTAATCTATCTTCTAAATGCCTATTGTCTTTTCTGCTTATTGTAACTTCAATTTCTAATTTCTCAAGTAAATAAAGCAGATAATAAATTGAATCTTTCTTCCTTAGTTTTCAGCAAAGGAAGAAAGTCACGCGATTAAATATTTGCAGAAACAATTCAAAGGATTTAAATTTCAATTTAACAATGAAAAGCAATCTTGAAAATTATAAAATTATGCAAATTATTTCAAGATATCCTATATATAATATATATATATATATTAAAATAATAAAATTCTGCTACGTAAAAGCATCTTTTTAATTTCGTACTCCAAATCACAACAGTTAATGATTGCATTAATTTAGCATTACCATCTAAGGGATGTTTTGCTTGGTAGCGAAATAACTCATCAAATTTTTACCGAAAATAAATCGATATAGACAAACATCCGTATATGAATCAGAAGTTTAAAACAAATACATTCTTTTTGGGGTGAAATAATAAAAAAAATCCTAGATTTTATCATTTATTATTTTTTTCTTAGTAAAATATTATAATGATATTTTTTAAATAAGTTTTCTCTCTTGTAGTTTTAATTCCCTTTACTTTTTTTTTTTTTTTGCTGACAATGATTGCAAATTCGCAATTTTAATTCAAATTTGTATATAAGAAGAAAAAAAATTCATTATAAGCATACTTTAATGAGATAATTAAAACAAGTTCGTCCAAAAAAATAAATAAAAAATCATTCCAAGACCAATTAAACGAAAACATTTAAATACAAATACTTAAATACAGTAAAATATAAAAAATAAATTTATGATGCTTCTATTTTTTTTATAAATCATTGGCATATGCGTGCTCCCAAATTATCAAATGATGTTGAATATTCTTTTTTTTTTTCACCCCGTTTGAAGTTAAGAAAATCTCAGTAAACAACAGATGATGGTAATTACTTCTAAAATCGAAATTTAAAGAACTGATCCGACATCTCGTATTGAATATCGCTGGGAATGGTTTCAGAACATTTAGAAATTTCATTCGAGTGTTATCATCGGTATATCGCTGAAAAGGAATTCCCATTCTGACAATTTAGAGACCACTTCACATTCTTTTTTTTAAAAATATTATAGAAACATTTAATAAACTGAATTTGAAAAATTATCCTAATGCGGAAACGTAAGAAAAAATTCTTTGTTAAATATTTATATTGTAAATAACTAAAAAGTAATTTTTATAAAAACTTTTTAATTTTTCACCAGACATTTAAAAGATATGAAAAGTGAAATGCCTTATAAAAAAACCTATGAAAATATTTAAAAAATGTACACTTTCTTGATCATGCCTAATTAAAATGCAAATGTTAGGATATCAGTTATGCAGAGTTACTGTAAATGTAAATGCATTTTTAAATACCACGACTCCAGTAATTAAAGAGACAAAATTTTATGTCTTGATTTCAGCGGAAACGCTGGCTGTCTCTGTTTTTTAAAAAAGTGTTTCCTTTTTACGCTGTCTACTTAAGTTCTTAGCATTTAATAACATCAGTTTGATGTCAAATGCTAAACTTTCCCTTTATAATACTGAGCCAAAGCCGGTTGGGTAGCGAAAGTCCCTGCTCTAGGACCTTTAATAAAAATCCCTGTCATGTAGTGTCCTCTAACACAGGCTGTATCCACACCAGTTGCGAAGGGATACAACTGTAGTTGCCTTTTATGATCATGTCCGAAAAAAATATGTTCTGGTCCACGCCATTGCGAAGCCCACGGAAACGATGGATCGTTATGCAAATGGAGGAACTCTTCTCGAGTTGGTCTCCAGCCACCTGGGCATTTCGGGTCAGTAATAACCGTTCTGATGTTCATAATTGTATAAGGTGTGTTATCTTCAATAGGTATTCCACCTGGTAAGAAACCTGCGTGGCACACTCTGGCATTCAAACTTGGTAGATAAAGCGAATATGGAAGCTGTTTCAGCCAGTTAATTTCATCCTTTGTTAAATCGTTCATCCATTCACCATATCGATCGTAAGTATAATTGTGTTTAACTTCTTTCATCCAAATATCCAGCAGGGTTTTTTCGTCGTTATTGCCTCTGACAGTGATGCAAGTCTTGCAGTTCTTTATATACCGTAGAACTTCGAGGTTCTTTGGGCCTTTTACAGTAATATCTCCCGTGAATATTTTTAAAACTGTATCATTGAGATGATACCTCTGTATTAATAGCTGCTGTTCGTCGTAGCATCCATGCTGATCACCAATTACAATGATTTCATTGTACTGATCTAAGAATTCCTTGTCTAATGTTATCATTGGGTGCTTAGGCTTGAAATGATTTTCTGGAGTCTTCGGTTGGCAAGCTCCATCGCTAAAAACCTTGGATAAGACTGTGGGAATTATACTTTCGAGAAGCACAAAAGAAATGATTCCAAACTTCAGCAATTTCATCATCCTGTTATTGAAAAAATAATTAAAATAATATACTGTGAAATAAATATTAAAGACTGAAAAAAATTACAATATAAAATTATAAAATGGTTTAATTTGAAAATGGTACAATATTAATTATAAATAATTTTCCCAATGCTTTTCCTTTTATTTTCTTTTTAAATGAATTTCTGCGATATGGAAATTAAAGTACGAACATAATATAATAATGGAAAAAAAGACTAATTCACATCGGCTATATAGACTGTAAACATGTGGTTAAGAATTTAACAACAATAATTTTCAAAAATAAAATAACAAAAGTCAAACTACGGAACTTAAAAACACATGAGAAAGTCAACGCAAATTCATTTACTTGCCTTTATATAACTTAATTTCTTTATCTTTACATAGATGGAATTTTTAATCGATTTTTCGTTCATTTCGTGATGTACTAAAGTTCTGAAGGCTTCTACTGTTGTGGATTCTAAACGCCAGTATATTCTAATATCTTCAGATCTTAATTACGATTAACTGTATCGTATTTTATCGTATGCTGATCTTAATTCAGATCAGCATACAATTAAATTTATTAAAATTTTGATTGCGTCGCTATTAACATAAGATACTGTATGTACTGTATAAGATCTTTGCTGTGTTGTTCAATATTTTATATGCTGTACAATATCATTAAGCTATTGTCGCAATGTTATTGGATATTTATCTATATAGAGGTATAAGTTATCTATTATGAAATTCAACATAGAAATATACAAGATTCTAAAACATGTTTATAATGAATTTTGAAGCATATATAGAATAAAAAATAGAAAAAATAATATATATATATATATATA
>JAPMOR010119946.1:357767-467975 GCA_026543865.1 Argiope aurantia
TATTGTAAGAGCATGCTTTATTTAAATGCTTCATTTGCCAAATCGATAACTTCACTTTCTGGATTTTGTTAAATTTTAATATCAAAGCTCTTGATTGACTCCATACTATATATATTCAGAACAGAGTTGTGTTAATACCACTAAATTAAAAAAATTAACCATAAAATAATAAATAATTCATTTTAGTAACCAATCTGATGCTCTAATGTCTATCATAATAAAAATTTAGTTAACCCGTTTATCACAATAGAAATATATCTATATATCATTATAAAAATTTAGTTAATATCTTTTTCCTCTGCTACGGAGACATCTAAAAGTTGTTCGTTTAATTTCGTTGTCTCAATTAGACGAGATCTGTTTTCGATCACATCAACAAAGTATGAGAAAAATAAATTATAAATTGGATGAATTCTAATTGCCACAGAAGCAAGTACATATAAATTTAAATTTTACTGTGAGTTTTTTTTAATTAAACCGTTATAATGCTGAAATGGAAGAGGCTAATAAGAATTATTTGGATAAGGAAAATACTGAATCTGATGGTTCTTCAATACGATTTATTGGTAGAAAACTCGTCTCTAGAAAACGATTTTGTATTTATTTAGACTCGTCATCTGATCATAACAATAAAAAAAATTGCAACAAATAATTCGATTGGACTAAAAAGAAACCGTTATCCTTCTAAAGGAAACCAAAATGTCCAAAACCATAAAAGAATTAGAGATTTAAGATACAGAATAAAAGTGGACATTTAGTACCTGAAGAAAAAAAATTGTAGATCTGCCATGTCGATGTCATCAAAAGTACAATGAAAAAATCATTTCTGGTGAAAGAAAACTTGATATGGAGGCATTTTATCATTAAGAGATCCAACTTGTAACAACAATATATAAAAAAAGGAAAGATATGATGGATTTGTTGAAAAGTTGAAATTCATTCCTTCAATTAAACACGATTATTATAGAACTTTAAGGGCAAATCGACATGACGAGAACTCAAATACAGCTAACAAAGAATACATCGTTTATATTGATGATGAATCAATTTAAATAAAGTAATGGTACTCGTAATATATGTAACAGTATTAGAACAGTTATTATTCATTTTTGCTAAAATCTTTAATAAAGCATATATTTATATAGAGAAGTTTTTCCTTAATTAAAAAATAATTCGAAGATTGAATTTGAATTAATGATTTTCTTTCACTTCCCAAATCGATTATCTTCCTTAATCAAATCAATTGTAGCAATAGTAACAATTACTCCAAAGATACTTTATCTTACAATAGTGGACTCAGATGACCAGCTGACTCGTTAGGAATATTAATTATATTTGTTTTCAGACAAATCGTTTAGTTATGAACTTCATGTCCATGGTGCCGCCAAATTGCTTAACATTAAAGTCGTATTGCATTAATTGCCTTACTTCAGTTCTCTTTATAGTTGCACGAGCTTTTCTACTGGAGATAGTCCCATAACATCATAGCTCTATTAAAAACCCAAGGATCCAGTTCATCAATGTTCTGAATTTCGCGGTTCTATGACTTCACTTTTTTTTTTCTATTTCGTTAACTACACAGGTATTAAACAGAATTCTTCTTCCTTAGCTTTTAACAACGAAAGAAAACTATGCGATTAAATACTTGATAAAACCATGAAAACGGTTTGAATTTCAAACTTAGTATGTTGTTGGAAATTAGACAAAAAACTGTTAAAAATTACAAAAATTCAGCAAAAATTATCGTGTTTATTAAATGTATTAAATCTTCGCCTACACTAAAAAGACAATTTTTTTTAAAGAAAACGGTATACAATTCATTTTTGTGTCATAAGGTATAGCGAAAAAACGCCAAAATTCAGTTTAATTTTTAATTAATTGAAATTTTAAGTAAAATTTTAAAAACTTTCTTCGAGATACATATTTCTACCCTCCATGGTATAAATACTCCAAATTTGGTAGCTGTAGGGCAAATGGTCTAGTTTGTGAAGCATCAACACACACGTACACATTTATTTTTATTATTAGTAGAAACAAAAACATTATTGCAAATTGCGTATAAAATTGAATCTATAAATTTATTAACGTTAGAGAATAATTTAGATAGAAAATAAATTGACATCACTACAATTTTTTTTAAAGATAGTGTGAAAATTAAGTTCTTGAGATCTTTTGAAGATATAGCTGCAAAACCCTAACTTTTGAAATGTTGGTAGGGATTTCTCTCTTGTTTTGAAGAGTATAAGTGGAAATTTCATGAAGTTTGAGAAAAATTGTCAGTTTGTAGAAGAAACGCACATACACAAAGAAGAAAAAAAGAGAAATAATCATTCTGCTTTTTAATGTTAATATAATTTTGCTGCTAGCAGGTATTGTATTGCAGAATCTTGAAAAAAAACCTAAGAAATTGCAGTTGATGACAAATCCTATTTATATTTAACTTATGTGAATAAAGATAACATTTAAATTCGATATTATTATCAGCGAATCCAAGCCATGATCATCGAAGAGAAAAGGGGTACAACTTCGTCGCTAAGAACAGGGAGCGTAACACATTTTAAAACTATTTAAAAAACAACAGAAATGCGATGAAGTGTGTCCATAATAACTATGAACGTAGAGATTAATATTCATCTATGAACAGAAAAGGTTAAATCTAATTTGAAGCTTGATGAATTTGCAGACGAAGAATCGAATAATCAAATAAATTTAAACAAGACTGACTGGGCGTGGTCGATAGAATCGAAATTCATTGTTTTTCTCATTTGCAAGAAACGTCATTGTCGTCTGTTGATAAAACTTTTTTTTTAAATTTAATTCTCTGACTGCTAGAAACAACCAAAACCTGAGAACAGTTATATACGGAATTTTGTTAGCAAGTGGTTCGGTGAAATGAACTCGTTCGCTAGGAATTATAATATCATTTCAGAATCCATTAACTAAAATTCAGCTGATGTTTCTTTAAATTATCTATTTAAAGCCAACCCTCAGACAAAATCAATTACTGTCAAAAGGAATAGCAAACATTTCTCTCCCTAATCCATCCTTGATAACATCTTGCACTCCTCGTTTACATTATTGACCGATCCAAAAACTCGAAAAGACTTGTATAGAATTTAATCGGACAGGTTCAGAGGGTTAAAATAAAGTTACAACATTTGTTTTTTCTTCCTCATGATGTTAGGAAGAAATTCAATTTTAATCCAATATCAAGATTTCTTTATTACAGCGATTGGGAGACAACAGTCCGATGAGAAAAGCAGAGAGCAGGAAAGCAAGTCCCTGGGGACGAACTGTGTGTCAAGTAAAGGCATTTTGAACCTGTTTGTGGGTACTGACAACCGAAGGCTAAAATCTTTTCAGAGTGTGCAATGAAGATAACGATAGAAAAAGTTATATTTGAAATAAAATATAATAAAATGGAAAGAAATAAAAAAAGGGAATTTTTTATATAAAAGGTATCTGAAAAAAATTATGAAGAAAGAAGCATTATTAGTTGAAATCCTTAAATTCCGTTCAAAAGATGTATTTTCGAGTTTCATACTAGACTTTATTGACTTGGATGACTCTTCCGCAATTTACAATTTCAGCAACATAACTCTAATTCGCAATCCTTTACTTACGTCTTAATACTATCAAAGGTTGAAAGAAAAAAGTGGTGATATTATTCATAGTGAGATAATTATTTAGTTTTTTAATTATTAATTGATTATTTTTTATTTAATTTTTGACCAAGTTTGTTTGATTGTATATTTTATTAATTCTCATAAGTTGATTTATAATAATAGTTTTGTAAATTTTATAGCAAATATTCGTATTCCAAAAAATATTATTAATGCTAAATTTTAATTAATTCGTTCCATAATTTCTAGATTTCTTCTGTTTGTGTTTAATATTTTCTTCTCTTTTTATTTATATATTAAGCTTTTTTCTTCTACACACCGATTTATTTTTGGTTTTCACCTATTTATTTTTTATTTATTTATTTATTTATTTTTTGTTTTTTGCTGATATAATTTAATTTGGTATACATAGGGATTTTTATTTGTATATATAGACATGGGGAAGGATAAAAAAGTTTCCGTAAGGGAGTCAAAATTATCAATGAAATAACATAATTTCTAATCTTTGCTTCTTACTTTCATAAACTACTAGCCGCCGTTGGCTACCAGCCGGTTCGCCAACGGCGAATTCCATATTCGCCATTCGGTGGCAATTCCAACTTTAATAGATTCTTCATCAAGATATATTAAAACTTCAAATTTTGATAGTCATAAAAGTCGATACGATTAAAATACGATAGTCATATAAAGTACTTTTTGTATAAACGTATTCATTTTACTGTTAAATTAATTATGCTTATTTTACTTCTCGGTGTTGGGCAATTCGTTATTCTTATAAAATTCCGGGTTTTTTTATTTATTTTTCTTTTTAACCTGTATTATGTCTGGATATAAAGAGCTAATATACCAGAGCAATAAAGGCTATATAAAAAGTGTGCTTGGCTCGAGCCCTTTTTCTTCTTTAATAAATATTCTAAGGACAATACAGGGTAGTTAAAATTAAATTGCCAGTACTCAGAGATTTGTAGTTCTACAAAATGGATCTGAATGGAACTCCACTTATTTATTACTAGCCGCCTTTGGCGACCAGCCGGTTCGCCAATCTTAAAGTTCGTTAAAATGTTAATAATTAAATATTTTATGCAATTCCTACTTTAATAGCTTCTTCATCAAAATATTTTAAAAATTCAAATTTTGATAGTCATATAATTCACACATAATATTATAAAGGTCTTCAGTCGTAACGTAATATGTATCGCTCTAATTTTCTGTTAGCTCCCGTAGAATTTATGCCTTAAATTAAAGTGGAAAGGATTAATCTACAATTAATAGAATTATTATTTTTACTGAAACAAAGCATCTTTTTATAATGATAACTGAAAACAGAGTCACTGAGCGTTTAAACTTTATGGACACTAAAGAATATCTTTCTTAATTTATGTAATATCTCAAGAATTTGTCAACAAAATTTTCTCAGAATCATCATGAACAGATCGATTAATTAACAATGTCTACTTTTAAATGCATCAAACACTAAGAAAATAAAATGAATCGTTTAAAATAATCGGTCGAAAACAGGTTTAAAAAAATTACTTAAAAAACGATGTACTTAAAACTATAAGCATATACAAAAAAAAAATATAACTAAAATAAATGCAATTTAATTACAAAAGCATGCAACTAACCTAAAAATAATTTAAATCATCCGTTGATAATGGTTGTCATGTCAACAATCAGAACACAATACGCATGTGTGAATTTTCAACGCCAGTTACGGTAACGCAAATGCATGAATTTTTCTACGCCAGTTGGGGTAACGCTATGCAGATTAGAAATTTTTAATTTCCTTTATTCTGTGTTATTTTACTTCAAAAGTACTTCAGAATGAATCTGAAAGATCGATTAATTAACAATGTTTAATTTTAAATGCATAAAATATTAACAAAATAAACAGAATCGTTTGAAATAATCGGCCGAAAAATGTTAAGCCTAGCCTCATTACTGTTGGGAAAAAAAAACTGAAGCCTTACTCATTTGGCGGTGGGGAAAATGGAAGAATTTTTTTCGGCGGGAAAGTTAGTTTTTAATTAATAATTAAAATTCTAATTAAAAATTTAAAAAAAAGGGACCCCAGGTGCACATTCCCGACCTCTAAGGTATACATGTACCAAATTTGGTAGCTGTAGGTCAAATGACCTGGCCTGTAGAGCGCCAACACACACAAACACATTGAGCTTTATTTATAAGTATAGACAGAAATAAGTTTCATTTGAGTTTTTAGAATGATATTATAATAAATGTATGTTTTTACAAAATACAACAGATGGATTAACATAAATATTTAAGAACTATTGCAAATTGTCATACAAAAAATTGTTTTCGTACGCAATATTAAAATTAACTATGAAGTTTTCTACAAATGATTCAGAGTAAATTTTTGAAGCAAGCGCATGCATAAACTTCATGAAGGCATGGCAGCAACATTTTTTAATTCTAGCCAGTAACCTATTGTCATAAAATTGAATATTCTAAAAGTATTTATGAGTTGATAATTGAGTAAAGAAATAATAATTATATATGAAAAAAATTGGTGGAATCGTTAATAAATTCAAGTCTACTATACAGTACATTATGAAAGGATGCTATGAATTTTTAAAAAACAAACCTTAGAGGAAAGAGATCGATTCGATTGCATATAAAAATGTAATGCTTAAGATAATCCAAGAATTAATTCACCTCAGATCTTCATTATAACCTGATTGAATAAAATATTATTAATAAAGCAGATTATAATGAATGTCAACACATTCATTATAATCTGTGAATGAAAAACTAATGTACACCAAATTATATAATAGGAATACGTATGAACATTTAGGTACAGACAAGCTTTAAGATCATATCGTTTAATATTTTGTATTTGCAATGTTAATTCTTCAAAGTTTAGATTTTAAGGGCAATATAAAAAATGCGTGATTTAATACCTTACAAAAATATTAATGATATCACAACGTATGTTTGCAGAAAAAAAATTGCCTGAATTTATGAGAATTACGAAGTTAAAAAGACATCCAAAATCTATAATTACAATGTAAAGTAAAAAGGAAATATCTATTAAAAATATGACTTTGATGCCGGTATCAGTTAATATACCACAATGCATAAAATTAAAAAGAATAATCAAATGAAATAAAATTTTATTGAATTAACTCGGACTAATAAACAAGCATGATAGGACTTATTATCTACTAAATTAAAATTATTAAAATATGAGTTTAACTTTAACTTTTTAGTGTTAACAAAAAAGTAAATTCAAATGATTTTAAAAAGTAGTGTTTAAAAAAGTATCCTATTATTTCTACATTTGAAAAGTATATATGCTTCTAAATAAAAGCGTAAATTAAAATTCTTCTTTCGAGGTAATGTACGCGTCATTTAAAATATAGAAAAATAGGTTTTATCATAATTTGCATAATTTGTTACCAAAAGAAAAGTATATAAAATAATTTGATAAAATAAAGAAATAGATTTTAATTTCTTGTAATAATAAAAAATATATATTGATGAACTGTGTATAAAAATAATTTTTATTGATTTACTAAAGTTAGAGAAAAAGTTGTCTTTATGAATCGATGTCACCGAAAAAATAGTTTTTTAAAAAAAGTTTCCACTTAGAGTAAAATAATTTCTGTTAAATAGCGTTTTCGGAAGATATCGCTAAACAAAGTCTTACTTGATTTTAAATTAACTGACATTTTTATGTGCCGTGATAGATTTATAAGCTTTGAAAAATTGACAATAAATTTTATTTTATTTGAAAAGTACATGGGCCAAATTTTATCAAAATTGGTAAAAAAAAATCGATTTGTATTAAGAGCACAATCAGCAAAATCTATCAGTGCGCAATCTATACAAACGGATTTCACTCAAATTGAAACATTAAAAGCAATGTATGAGTTTGGAGTGGACAAAATTTAAGGAACTTTTTCTTAATGAATAATCAGAGCAACCGAGAAAATCACATGGTAGATAGCTCTCGAGAAGCAGAACTCTTATTTCAAAACTTCTGCATGATTTTTATTTCTAGACATCGGTAATCAAAGAGACAGATATTGTGAAAAAACTGTACTTCTAAAACGTTTCCCTGTCCATAGAAAAACTTTCTTATTTTTGCAAAATTGAAAATATTACATTTTCAAAACAAATTTTTTATAATTTCAAAGAAACATTTAGAAATTAACTATTTGTCCTAAAATGGCCAAGAAATTTAACTAGAATTAATTTTTTATAAACTAAATATTATGAAAAAACAGAGATTTGAGAGTTTTAATAGGTAACTTTACCTAGATAATATCGGGCCATATTAACAAGTAAATAAATTTTTAAAAAATGCCGCTAGCATAATAGTAATATTTAAGTTTTGATTAAAGCATTGTTTCATTCGTGCAATTTTATTTCAATTATGTGATGCAGAATTTTACAAAGTAGCTACATTGAATAACTTTAATAATTATACGACAGGATACGTAACTTAATGAAAGGAAAATAAAGAAGGTTGCTGGTAAAAGTTATGCAAACAAAGCATTTAAATCAAAATTTTAATAAAAATAATTTGATTAGCATTAAGACTTATTATTTTAAAATAGAGAAATTGTAATAAAATTCATAAATTAAATAGTGTACTTTTATTAAAAAAAGTTTTACTTTTTTTTAAAGTTATATAATAATTTGTTTTAATCCACGTTTTTCCTATTATTGTTGTTATAATTTTTTTGCCTAGTTTTCGTTTCCGGTCAACTTCATAACTCTTTCCAAATATATCGACTGAGAATTTCTCATCAATGCATTCAACATTATGTGTGTTCATCATCTAGAAGTTACGAAGATCCACGTACTAACCTAGATGCTCGAGAAACTTTTCGATGGCAGATACAGTTAAAGCAACTTTTAAAGTGGCTTTTTTTAAATAAAATCTTTCATAACATTTTGCGAATTTTGAAAGCTATTCCACGCCTACAATAGAAAGCTATTTAATGTTTCCAAAATGATTCAGTCTTCATAAATATTTACGTACCAATACTATTGCATACATATAAAATATTTCTTGAAAAAGTTTAATAGTAAGGCTTTCATGTTTAAAATAAGTAATTTGTTTTATTTATTTATTAACTCTGAAAATAAGTTCATTGTTTGGAATTATTTTTGATGTCAATGATGGAAACTTCTTTTTTTTGTCAAGAATATTAAGTTCATTAAGAGCAATTGTGATTGATCTCAAGTGATTATAACACAGAACATTCTAATTTGAAATCATTTATAGACTGACATATTACCTGTCAATTGCCACTTGCGAGATGAAATAGTAATTCAAAATGTTATCAAATTAGGTATGCGATTAAATCGTTCAAAATGTTTACCAAAAGAGGCATGCTATTATTTCTTGTATAGGAATTGTTCATTAAGAAAGGAATTTTTTTTTTCAAAATTTAAACTAAAAATTAATTAAAATTTTAACTTTTTTCTTTAATAATTCCAACACATATTGCAGTCTAAAATATGCTTTTATTCATTTTAAAATTCAAGAACAGCTTTTCAGTATTAACAATTTTTAATAAATATTTCAACTTTATTTTACAAAAATGCGTTTTGTTTATTAGATTTATACTCATGAATGTAATGTTAATAAACGCCTTTCCTTTATGGACACCCTATTCCTGCTATGGAATTAAGAGCACATTTTAAAAGTAAAATAAAAATAGACATAATAAACCTACAAAATTACACTGTTTCGGAATAAGGCTTCAAAAAACTTTAAATCAACTCTGATTCCTGCTATGGAATTAAGAGCACATTTTAAAAGTAAAATAAAAATAGACATAGTAAACATACAAAATTACACTGTTTCGGAATAAAGCTTCAAAAAACTTTAAATCAACTCTGATTTTCAAAAATTATTTCTTTTAGAAAATTTTTAATAACTTACTTCTTTATTTCAATTGTGAATGCTTTCTATTATCCTTCTTATTCAACCAATGAAGAGAGATTATGGTTAAGCCCTTTGTGAGTGATGAGGATGAGGTATAGTGAAGAGTTACATTATAAGACAACAACTGATATAACATGATAAAAAAACATTCCTGTCTGGAAATGGTATAAAAAAACTTTACAGCTGGTGATACTGGTAACATTTTTACTGCTTTCATTCATTACTTGTATTAAAAAAGGAAGAAATAAAACAAAGCCAATTGCGATATCAATGCGAGTCATCAATAAATCATTACAATCGAATGGTTTTATGGCACAGTTTCTACAAATTCAATTTCGTCATTATTTCTCTTAAATTTATGTATGAAACTAAACAAAGCTTTTTTTCAGTATTCAAAAGATATAAATAGGAAGATTTAAAGTGACAAAAAATATAGCAACTAGTTTTGTGGTTTTAGAATGTACATTCTTGTTTGGCTCAATGTACAGAATATTTATTTCACAATAATTTTGAATCATTGGAACACTTGTATATATGAGCTCCAATTGGATTTATTATCTTTCTTCTTCAGTTAAAAAATTTCTGTATATCGGTTGTTTAGAGTTAATACTTTCACTATACAGGCTTCTCTTGGCGAATTATTTCAGTATATAACAATAGACACAAAATAAAGAAAATTATTGACACAAAAGGTGTCAAAAAATGGGCAATGTAGGAAGATGGAAAGGCTATCAGTTGTATAATCTCTACTAATATTAAAGGAGATAGTTTTCTGTGTGTGTGTTATCTCTCTACAGGCCAGACTATTCAACCTAAAGTTACCAAATTTATTCACAATCCACAAATCCTCAACAAACGCATCTATGAAATTGTAATCTTACGCATCTATGAATCTGATTGTAAATTCTTAGATATAACTCCAAGTAAACGACTTAATTCAGTAAATTTGATTGATATATTTTGATCAAAAGAACACAAATGTAGTTTTTATATAAACATTTTAATTTACAATCAGATGTCTAAAACATGAACAAGATGAAATGACACACTTGAAAAAAAATCCACCAGGTATGAAAAAACACTTGTTTGCTTTCATGCTCATGCATAATAAATATAAATACTAGAATATATTACGCATAACAAATATAAAAATAACTTCATTCTTAAATGCATTGATTTTAATAACTGGAAATACAAAACTTTGTATTTTAAGCCCAGCGAAAACATGGATTGCCTTTTTTTTTTCAAAGAAGGTTTGTCTCTTCTCCGTTGTATTACTTAACAGTTAAACTACATTTAACAACTTCTTTGATCAATTTTTTTCATACTTGATGCTAATTCAATGCCAAATGCTAAACTTTCCCTTTATAATACTGAGCCAAAGCCGGTTGGGTAGCGAAAGTCCCTGCTCTAGGACCTTTAATAAAAATCCCTGTCATGTAGTGTCCTCTAACACAGGCTGTATCCACACCAGTTGCGAAGGGATACAACTGTAGTTGCCTTTTATGATCATGTCCGAAAAAAATATGTTCTGGTCCACGCCATTGCGAAGCCCACGGAAACGATGGATCGTTATGCAAATGGAGGAACTCTTCTCGAGTTGGTCTCCAGCCACCTGGACAACTCGGGTCAGTAATAACCGTTCTGATGTTCATAATTGTATAAGGTCTGTTGTCTTCAATAGGTACTCCACCTGGTAAGAATCCCCCGTGACACACTCTGGCATTTAAACTTGGCAGATAAAGCGAATATGGAAGCTGTTTCAACCATTTAATTTCATCCTCTGTCAAGTCGTTCATCCATTCACCAAATCGGTCATAAGTGAAATTTTGTTTAACTTCTTTCATCCAAATATCCTGCAGAGTTTTTTCGTCGTTATTACCTCTGACAGTGATACAAGATTTGCAGTTCTTAATGTACCGCAGAACTTCAAGGTTTTTAGGACCTTTCGTGGTAATATCTCCCGTGAAAAGTTTCAAAACTGTATCATTGAGATTGTATCTATTTATTAATAGCTGCTGTTCGTCGTAACATCCATGTTGATCACCAATTACAATTATTTCATTAAACTGGTCCAAGAATTCTTTTTCCAACGTCATTATAGGATGTTTAGGCTTGAAATGACGTTCTGGAGTCTTCGGTTGGCAGGCCTCATCATCAAAAACCTTGGTTAAGACAATAGGGATTATACTTTCAAGAAGTATAAAAGTTATGATTCCGAAATTCAGGAATTCCATCATTTCCTATTAATAAAAAAAATAATTTAAATAAGTTACCGTGTAATGAATAATAAAGAGGGAAAGAAAATAACAATATAAAATAGTGCAGTTGAAATATTTACAATATTAAATACAAATAATTATCGGTGTTGAATGCTACCCCTATTAAGAGGAGTATATTTAAAAGTTTTACTGAAAAGAAAACTAACTTTCATATAAGATTTAATTTTTCTCTGTTCTTTTTCCTTATTTATAACTAGCCGCCTTTGGCGACCAGACGGTTGGCCAATCTTAATGCTCGTTAAAATTTAATATTTCATGTAACTCCTATTTTAATAGCTTCTTCATCAAAATATTTAAAGCTTCAAATTTTGCTAGTCATATAATTTACTCATAATATTATAAAGGCCTTCAGCCATAACATAATATTTATCTCTCAAATTTTCTGTTACTCCCGTAGAATTTATGCTTTAAATTAAAGTGGAAATTGTTAAGTTGCAATTAATATAAGAAAATTTTTTTACTGAAACGAAGCATTTTTTTTTAATATGACTACTGAAAACAGAGTCGCTGAGAATTTAAACCTTATGGGCACTAAAGAATATTTTTCTTAATTTATATAATATGTCAAGAAGTTTTCAACAAAATTTTCTCAGATTCATCATGAACAGATAGATTAATTAACAATGTTTATTTTAGATGCATCAAACACTAAAAAAATAAGCAGAATTATTTGAAATAATCTGTCGAAAACATATTAAGCCTTGAAAACCAAGTCCGTAGTTGTCAACAATCCGAACACAATGAGCATGCTTGAATTTTCACCGCCAATTATGGTAACGTTATGCAGATTAGAAATTTTAAATTTCCTTCATTCTGTTTTATTTTAATTCAAAATTACTTCAGAATGAATCTGAAAGATCAATTAATTAACAATGTTTAATTTTAAATCCATCAAACATTAAGAAAAAAATAGAATCCTTTGAAATAATTTGCCGAAAATTTCTTAAGCCTATTCTCTTTAACGTGGGGAAAAAAACTGAAGCCTTACTCATTTGGCGGTGGGGAAATGAAAAGATTTGTTTTGACGGAAAAGTTAATTTTTAATTAATAATTAAAATTCTAATTAAAAATTCAAAAAAAAGGACCTCAAGTGCCCATTCCCAACCTCCAAGGCATGCATGTGCAAATTAGGTAGCTGTAGGTCGAACGGTCTGGCCTGTAGAGCGCCAACACACACGCACATTGAGTTTTATATAAGTACTAGCCGCCTTTGGCGAACAGCCGGTTCGCCAGTATTACCGCTCGCTACAATTTTCAATTAAATATTTTAAGTAACTGGTCTCTTAATAGATTCTCAAACAAAACATTTGTAATCTTCAAATTTTAATAGTCATACCAAACTTATACTGTTGTTTAGATCGTTTCGTTCAATTTACTATATATATTTAGTTAATTTGGTGTCATTTCCGGTAATTTAAGTGGAAATTATGAAATTGCAATTAATATAAAGATATTTTTTATAAAACCAAGCGTTTTATTTTATTTATCATCTTTATTGTTATTTATTTATTTATTATTATTATTGAATATGAGTACTGCAAACAGAATCGCTCGGTATTTAAGTCTTATGTGAACTACAAAATATTTTTAATAATTTATGTAATATCTCAAACAATAATTCAACAAAAATTTCGCAGATTCAGCATAAAATTCAGTTTTTAGTTTTAATTTCAAAAGGATAGAAATAAAATCAATAATAATATTTTGCTCCGGCCTATAAATATATTTCAAAAATTATGAAGTCTAAATTTAATGCAGTAAGGTATATTCTGAGAAATATTCTGGATACACCAAATTTTAAATAAATGAATGAATGTTTCTGTTTTCCACGATCAACTAAGATTTATTTATGAAGTTTTAAATGTTAAAAATTTAGAAAAATTCAACATTTTCATAATCTTAGGCCAATTAATTTTGAGAAACCTGCGCGCTGATTGGTGTATTTTCTTTGAAACGATGGATGAAAAATCTAAATTTTATTGAATAGTGAAATTCAAATTTTTTTATTGAATAGTGAAATTCAAATTTTCATAAATCAGTCAGTTTAAGTGATTGATTTTGTTGATTGGAAATTAACTCTTTTTATTTAAAATATTAGTGTTTCAGGAACATTTTGTTATTCGTGATTTCCACAGCAGAAGCTTTATGTAAAATCGAAAATTCGTTATTTATTAGAGCATTTATTGAATCAAGTTACATAAAATATACTCATTTTCCATTTTGACCATTTTAGCAGATCTGTGTCTTACTAAAGGTTTACAAATTAGCTGTGTTGCCCTGATTTAAATGGATATTCTGTTCATATTAAACATAACTTGCCTTAAAATAAAACTTATTTATTCGATTAATAATATAGAGAGTGTAAAAGATCATAAAATAATTTTTCTTGGATTTATTTTTTAGAAAAAATAATATTTCATATTTGTTTCATTTCCTACAGACACGTGCCGAAAATTATATTTTTGCAGATTTCTTTTCCAAAATGATTAATTTATTTTTAATTGGAGTTTTAATCAATTTGATGACAACACTTTGAAATAAACTAATTTTTCCCATGAATGCGAAACGTGTTCGTGCAGCTTAAATTTTATTTTTATTTTGCACGAAAAAAAATTGTGGAAAAATATAGTTAAAATATTTATTTAAAAATTCATCAAAAATAGAAATTTAATTTTAAGGTTAAGACATTGGTATCATTTAAAAGATAAATTTTTGATCTTTAACTTCATGTAAAAATCTTTTTTGTGCGGTAGTATTTTCGGAAGTTATAGCAGAAACACGCCAAAATTTCGCTTAATTTTTAAATAAATAAAATTATAATTAGAAATTCGAAAAAATAATCCCAGGTGCACATTCCCGGCCTCCAAGGTATACACGTGCCAAATTTGGTAGCTGTAGGTTGAATGGTCTGGACTGTAGAGCGCTAACATACACACACACCTTGAGCTTTTTTATAAGTATAGATATAGATAGATAGATAGATAGATGTAAATAAAAATAATCTTTATTATATAAAATAAAAATGTTTAAGATATTAAAAATGCAAAAAATTTACATATATCATTATTAATAAATATATACATATATTAATACATGTATACATATATTATTAATAATAAAATTAATACATAAATTCAAAATACAAATGTTAACAATTACATTATATCACCGTATATACGCAAGATTGGATTAAGCCTTTAAGACACTTTTATTCAATGCAAGATTGCATATCTTTTTTTCCCTCACTTTCAAAATCAAATCTTTATTTATTGATTTCTGTTTAATCTCTACACAAATACTTTTAAATAGAAGTCTTTGGAAACTTGGAATAACAAAATATTTAACTGAAAATCCTTCTCAAGAGAATTAGTTTTTGATTTAAATGAAAATTCGAACAATTTTAACACAATCTAAATACTATTTATTAATATGATCGAATATTCTTTAGATTATAAACAAAACTTTTTTTTAGATTTAAAACATTATTTTCAAAAAAACATCTCTAAAATTTAAAAGATATATGATTAGCAATTTAAATGAAGCGCAAAATTAAATTGCCTTGAAAATTAAATAAAAAATACAAGAGGCTTCAAGATCGCTAACAAAGTTGACTCAACTGCTGGGATTCCAAGTACAATTATGAGAAACTTCTAGTATGGTGGTCATAGCAATAGTGTGGGTTTGCGTTCCCTCCCACCAATACCCATTAGTAACTCACCTCCTTCGGGAGGGATTACACCGTAGCTGCTGATGACCGTTAGGACTTAACCATAGTTCCCGTCTCTGCTGCAATTGCGACTAGAACATAAAATAAATCCGTACACCTTTGCGGGGATTGCGTGAAGCTCCTTTCAAGAATTCCGATTAAGTTACCTGTATAATAATCTTCCCCTATCTTTCTATTTCTTATTTACACATAATTTCATTACAGACCCGATTCATTTGTAGCTATTGCAATGAGAAATGTTCTTTTCTAAAATTCGCAAATTTTCTACCGCAGTCAATATTCCTCCGTTCTTATTACGGGAGAAATTTTTCATAGAAAGAGCGAGGGAGGGGGTATAACTCCTTTTTCCTCCATTCCATTTAACCATTTTAAGCGTTGATGAAGAAGAATGTAAAGACATTATTCCATCTTATTTTAAATACGTAATAGAAAACTAACTCGTTTTGTTTTTCTAAACACTAATAAAAAACATTTCATGAGCTTAATTTCATTCGTAATACATTCCTGCGTACGTGTACATAAATTGTATAGATAAAGAAAAGTGTAAATTAATAATCAAAACATGTAATAAAGCTGATTTTTTTCCTCAAATGATAAATCCTAAATTTTAAAATTTAATTATCGGCTCCAAATTTATGTAATAATATACTAGTAATATCGTTAAAAATTTAGAATTATTACTTTTAAAATGAATTTTGGTATACTTTATTTTTGTATGCATTTAAAGGGGAAAAAATTGGTGTCATTGAGATAAGATAATATATATGTATATACTATATACTAGCAAATATTGTTAACATCAAAATCTTTAATCACATGATATTCTTCCATTGTTGAAAAACCAAGGAAAACAGATTTTGCTTTTAATCTACACAGTTTACATGAAGTGTTAGACAATGAATATGCATTATGGAGAAAGAAAACGTGCAACTTATATTGGTCCTTGACTTCCTTGGAAGATTAGTGTAAAGAATAAGTAGGGCGAGAATAAATCTATTAAAATAACGCAACTTCAATTTCGATCACAATTCGATTTTTTAAGGATATATACATATATATAAAAGTTTTAATTAAAATTAAACACAAATAATATTCTCAGCAGTGCAACTAATTGCCACAGACGGTTAGATTCTAACAAGTATGAGAAAGTATTTTATTCTTTTTTATGTTGAAAGGCAAAATAAAAGTGGGTTATCATCAGGGTAACGTGAAAGCGAAACCAGAAATAAATAATAGCTAACGAGAAAAAACAAAGAAAAACAAATCAAGAGATTAAAGGTGAACCTTCTATGAGTAAGAAAAAGAAGAAAAACAGAGGGTCACGTACAAATATTGATCTGCTCCAGAGTAGCCCAGCCATTTCTAATATCCATGGGAGGAATTTTTTGTTTTTCTTTTAGTATTGGTGAATGGTTTATATGAATTTCTGAGAATAGTCTCCATGTAGTTTCAATTTAAAAACATTTTCAAACTAAAATATTTTACAATATTCTACAAATTTACAGCATTTCCAAATTACAATATAATTCCAATTTACAAAACAATTCCAAATCATTAATTCCTTTTTTTGCTTTTTTTTGTTTCTGTTTTTATATATTTACTTTTATTATTCATTTTCGTCGTCGATTGAACTCATAAACTAGAAAAATAATCAAACAAATTCATAAACAAAAAAAACAACAACATGCTTTTAAAATAATTTTAAAAGATGCCCAAACCTAATAGAAGAGTCACCACTTGACAGAATAAGAGTATATACGCACTGACTCATGAGAGAATATCTATGCCAAATAAGCATTATTCTAGTTTTATTTAAAGAATTCCCTCATCTGAGTGGGTTTTCGTTTGATACTGAAAGTAACAAAAGTAGCTGTGTTAAATAATATTAATAATTATATCGTAGGACACATATTTTTATGAAGTTAATGTAAGAAACATACTTGCTGGTGAAAGTCAGACCGAAACCAATAAATCAAACAATCCGATTTAATAAATTTAATGTTGTCAAATCTTTTTTAACGAAATCATAAAGTAATAAAAGATTCTAAATATTTTTCAAACTATTATAAAAGATTTTATTTGTTTGCATTTGACAAATCCTTCATGTCTGTGACGATCAAATGATTATTACCATAACTTTCATTTTCTGATCCTGATTGCTCTTTCTGATCAGCTTTGGCACCTACCCAAATATACCGAATTAGTAATTACTTTTTATCAGTGTATTTCAGATCTTATCCTCCATACCGAAAAGATGGAAAATCCAATCGCTAATTTAATTGCTTTGTCTTTAATTTGTCATTTACCGATGATACAAGGAAACTTCATTCTCAACACTTTCAACAATAGTTATGGAATGAATACACCAAAAATATCTTTTAAATATTAATATAACAGTTTATTGGTTTTGATATGCTTCAAGAAAAATGGTCTAAAAAGGAAGTTATACCTATTAAAGTAATTTTGTTGTATATGTAACTGTAACATATACAACAAAATATTTAATGGATAATTTTATCTACCACATAATAACAAACCAACAATGAATATAATCTACCGTAAAAATAAAATCCACATATACAAAGTTATTCAAAAAGATATAAAAAGTTTGAAATATTTAGTTTAATGAATGACAATAGAGACCTATGGATATGAGCAATCATTACATAAAGAACAGTTCAAATTTTTATTTTTTGCATTCGAATATTTCCGGTATAAATAGCGCTGATATTTATTTATAAGAAAGTAGCGATGCCTCAAGAAAAACCAGTTTGTGTATTGTAGTATACAGTGAATTCATTGTTTCATTGCGGCTTACATTTCGTTGTTCAACTAAAAGCTCAACAAATGCTTGAACTGTAAAAAGTTTGAGTTCAAACAAAGCCTGAACTTAAGTTCAACAAAAAGCTACTTCATCATAAACATATTTACAGCTGGTACAAGAAATATATAGATGATAGTTGTATATGCAAAGTGCAAAGCAATAGTTGTCCTCTCAGGTCAGAAGAAAATTTTTAATATAGTCTAAGTAGTTTCGAATGTAATCTTGAACCACAAGCAGAGATTGTAAATTACGAAACCAGTGGTATGACGGTTGCCTAACACGTTAGAGGCCGCGTGACTCGCTTCCTTCACATGTGAAACATGTAAAAGCTTCTATCTCATTAGATTATCTTTTTCTAACACAAATAAAGAATGGAAAAAAGCGGTCATCTAATTAGATGCATGTTCCAAACTACAGACTTAAACCGTGGTAGCAAACATGTTATATATGTTTCTTTCTTTTTAGATCTGCAACATCGACCTATAATATCAGTGAATGCAATAATCAAGGACCAGTTATTTCAATTTTTATTTCTAGATCCTTTTATCTATAATTTTCTTATTTGTTTAAATATTTTAAATAAATTTAGAATGAAATTTTTCATTGTTTTAGTTACTTGATTTATAGTTACTTGATGACCAAGTTATAGTTAGTTACTTGATGACCAAGCTTAAACAATGTTTCATTCATGAATCGCGAAACTGTTTAATATATTTATAAAAGAAATCTGATTTTCATCAAATATTTATTTTATAAAATGTTTCATCACTTACTTCTCTATTATTAATGTGAATATTTGCAGATATCCTTCTTGTCTAGTCAATGAAGCTCTTGTAAGTGTGTTCAAGCTCTTTGTAAGTGATGATGGTGAAGTACAGTGAAGAGAACGATGAGATATAGTGAAGAGAGTGAGGTATAAAAAAGCGTCTGATATAACAAAATAAATAAAATATATTCCTGGATGAAAACTGGTGCAAAAATTTTACAGCTGATAATACTGTTACAAATTTTACTGCTTTCATTCATGACCAGCATAAAAAAAAGAAATAAAAACAAAAATTTCAAATTCAATTGCGATGACTTAATTATCAATAAATCAATACATTCCAAAGGTTTTATAGCACAGCTTCAACAAATTCAATTTCATCGGTGTCTCTATTAAACTTGTATATAAAACTAAACAAAGCTCTTATTTAAAATTTAAGAGATATCAATAAATACACTTTAGGAGACGAAAGCCGATTCTAAGTTTGAGATTATCTCTCAATGCGGAATATTTATTTCATGGTAATTTTGAATTGTCGAAACACTTGAACTTCTGAGGTCCGGTGAGTTTTATTATTTTTCTGTTTCAGTTTTAAATGTATGTATCTTCGATGTTTAAAATTAACGTATCAATTTTTCAGACTCCACGTCAAACTTTACTGGCATGATTTCAGAAAACCGAGAAACAAATGTTATGCAAAGCTCCAAAATTATACAAAAAGAAGTTGAATTAGCAATTAAGGACATAATATATCTCCACCCGTACGAATAAGAACCAGCAGGTGTGGTCTTTTTTCGCACACTTTCCAATAAATCTTTTATCCCTCTCTCCCCGCATAAAATTGTGATCCTTGGAAAGGCTGTTTAAACATGTCCATGATGAACGATAGTTATAAAATATAGAACTAAAATTGTGTTTTTCGCTTTTATGCAAGTCTTAAGTTCGGAAAATCATGGAAATTTCGCTCGAATATTTTGATGATTACTATATTTCCTCCATACTTCATATTCAAGAAAGTAAGAATGAATAGTGTCAATGAAGTGTGTGCGTGTGTTGGTGCTCTAGAAGGCAGACCTTTAGACATAGAATTTCCAAATTTAGCACATATATACTTTGGAAAGTGATAATGTGCACCTGGATGCGATTTTCTTATATGAAATTTTAATTAATTAAACATTAGGCACAATGTTTGCATTTCTCTGTGATAGCTTTCAAAACTGTAACAGCACAAAAGAAGAGTTTTGCGTTTCCTTAAAATTTAAAAGAATTATCTTTTAAATGAAACCAGAAGTATAGTTTAATAGCATTGAAAGTTTAACAGTAATACATATTTTTGCCTATTTTTAGTTTTTTAAGACATTTTTGTGCTTATCTATAGTAATAATAAATATAATTGTGTGTGTGTAATAAATGCATATGTTGAGCGATATTTTTTTGAAATTTTAATCAATTAAAAATTAAGCGGCATTTTGGCATTTTTCAGCGAGAAACATACGAAAATATTATCACACAAAAATAAATTTTGAATCATTTCAAAATTTTCAAAATTATTTTTTTATTGATATCAATTTAATAATCGTGAGAAGTTCTGCTGAATTTTGGCAAATTGTTTTCAAAATATTTTTTTTTACCTTATTTCCAACAATGGATTGCATTATTGCCCTGAAATACAAACTCTTTTCATCATTGTTTCATCAATTATCTTATCGAGCGATTTCTTTCAATTGTTAAAGTTAAAGAAGAAAGATTTTGTTTAATATATCTGTAATTTACGAGGAAGGTAAAAAAATTGTATATAAAATAAAAGAATAGCACGTTTACGATTTTAATAGTGCCATGATGTCACGGAACTGGTCTCCGTTAGAAGCGTTCATTTACACATGGAAGAGAACTTGAGTAAGAAGAATAAAATTAGACGACATTGATATTAGACAATTTGTCAGAATCATGAAATTTAAGTTATACTTAAACAATTTATCTGAAATTTTATTTTTACTATTTTTTTATATTATCTTTATTTTAAATCAAGAATTAATTCATTTTGGAAGCTAATTATAATACATACAACTGCATGCAAGAAATTCTATTATTTATCTGAGATATCTTAAATGATAAACTTCTCAAATTTAAATTCCCTTCTTTATAAAATCGCAACTATTGGCCAATCTCAATGAACACTAATATAAGCGATTAGTAAATTTAAAAAAAAATCAGGATTATTGGATGATTTGCTATTTGACAAATATTTGTCTATGACAGTTTTTTTGAATGAAACAAATTTATATTTCTGAAATAAATAATTCCATCTAAATTTGTGATAAGCTTTCCAAATTTAAAGCATACATACCTCTGCAAATTTTGTAAATAGAAGCATGGAACTATGTATGTGCATTAATGATTAAAATAAAGATATTTTACTAACTGCCACTTTTGCATTTTGGGGCTGTATAAATATTTAATTTAATTAACGTAAAATTTGATCCAATTACGTTTAAAGCAGAGCGAGTAGCAGGCACTAAAGATCAAGCAGTTCATACCGCTCTCTGTAATTTTGGTACATCCTAAATTATAAAATTACTGCTCAAATTTTGGGCTATATTTTGTGATATTTGTTGTACATAGCATAATTTTATGCAGTATGGTGAAATGTGTTTTTTCAATGCACATCCATTAATCTGGGGATTCTGGACTTATATCTATCGAGTTACCGAGAATACTGTATTAAGAAAAAGACAAACAATACAGATTTACTTTAAAATAATAATAGTAAAATGAAAACGATATATTAGTATTCCGTAACAAAATATATAAAAATCGAAAGCTGTTAATTCAAGCGTTCAAAATTGCAAACGATAAATTTTTAATTCCAATGCAATTACGATAAACAGACGATATTTTTTGGGATAATTTGAAAAATCAGATGATGAATTTTTAATTTGTACAGTAAAGTATTTTTCTCTGCATTTAATTGAAAAACAAATAAGTGCAAAAGATAATTTTTATATAATATGATTTTTAAAAAAGTAGTTCTTAATTCTTACCTCTCACCAGCTAATTTTTTGGCAATCATTTAAAAACATTCAGAATGTTTCAACGTTGTATTATAAACTTTGAAGGAAACCTATTTCTATGTATGAGGACAATAAAATAATTCTAAACAAGTTAACCAATTGTAGATTTCTGAGACACTTCAGAAGAGACTATGCTATTCTTATAAGCACACTGTAGAGCAGTTATTAAAGGTAAATTCAATTTTTTTTGGAATAATTTTTTTAAAAATAAATAACATAACTTTAAGAAAAACTGTTTTTCATTTGGATTTATTTTGAATCCCTTTGTTGTTAAATGAGCCGTCATCATTTTTTCTCTCTTTTTCCAATAATTATCATTTGTAATTAAATAAAAAAGAATTATAAGAAAATCCGCATTCTTTTTTTATTATTCAAAAATTGTAAATAATTTTAAAACGAGGCAATTAATTAGCATCGTTTATTTATTGGCCTTTAATAATAATTTAAGACATTTAATAATTATCATTCGTTTTTTAAAAATTTTTGACGAGACGAAGACATTTTTTAGAATTATCTTGCAGCAATTTCCATAGGGTTATGAACTATACAGCGAATTCCAAGTAACACGCATACTGTATTTCTTAGTAATTAATATAGATTGGAACCTCGCTTAATGTGCATAATCCGTTTCGAAATTCGAAAAAATAACCCCAGGTGCACATTCCCGGCCTCCAAGGTATACACGTGCCAAATTTGGTAGCTGTAGGTTGAATGGTCTGGCCTGTAGAGCGCCAACACACACACACACACGTACATACATTAAGCTTTATTATAAGTATAGATACTATTTTTTGCAAAAAAAAAGTCATCTATAAACATTTGTTTTCACGGTGTTTCAAAATTTGGCTAAAATGAGACACGCACTATAATTAAATTTGTAGCGAGTATATCTACTGCCTAATTAAAGTGACGCTTATCAACATACAATGCAACTGTTTCCAGCCTCTCCCTTATTTTATTGGAACGTTGTTGCTACAATAAGGCAATTGCATCTTTACCTATTCACAAATCTCCTTCACAACTGCTTGCTGTGATACAGAGTGCAATTTCTAGCTACTTTGCTGCTCTTGTTATTGAAATAATTTTCCTTCATATCACTATGACGCTCAGCAAAATGTTTCGTGTTTTCTTCTTCTTCTTCTTTGAAGCTTCAATGAAGTGTATATTTTGTAACCCCACTTTTAATTTGGAAGAAAAACCATCAACAAATAAGAATTAATCGCAGATGAAATTGACATCATGGTATCTCCTCGGCATTCGTTTTGCGAAAAGGAGTTCATTTGTTTTCATTTTGTTTCCTTCATTATGCTCGTTATTATTCTTGTTAAGCGAGGTTTCTATATAAATATAAATGTATCATGTTCTCACAGAAATGAATGGACAGACAGTCGGACTTCCTTTTAATGGCTTTCGCCCCAAATTTGATTCAAATCTGTTATTTTTAGAAAAAGACAACATAATAAAATTATTTCTTTAACTGGTTTCATTTTAGAGTTATCGCACTCGCGGCAAACGGATGTAACTCCAAACATAATTATTTCTTGAACTCGATATGGTCTAGACATTAAAAATTCACTAAAATCTCGAGATCAAATAATTTAAAGATTGTAGTATTTTGTCCTGTATATTTCGTATGCAGAAAAGAGGGAAAAATTGAAATCTGTTCTCATAAAAATCATGTTTGCCAATTATCAAATCATATGAGAACATATTTATTTTATAGCATAAATTTTGATTACAGAGGATTGGACTTTTAAAACATAATTGATCACATGAAGTGCAGTGATAAATTTGAACCATCCGACGTGTTCTAAAAAGATTGTAACTAAACATTATCCCATGATTTTTAATAGCAAGATACTAACTAATTCTGTAGATGCAGAGGTTGAAGGTTCTGATTCAGAATCCAAACGTCCACATTATTGTATTTGAAATCGTAAAAGTTTCTGTAACTTTCATCATTTCAAATATAATAATGGGAATAATCAAGTATAATAAGAAATGGCAGTGTACATTACGCTTATTATATTTAATTATTCCTTATTATATTTAATTATTACATTACTATCTACATTACCATTGTTATATTGGAAACAAAAGTATTTTTAATGTGCTACAATATTTGCTTCTAATTCATTGGATGCATTTTTTACTAATATCTGTTCTGATTATTTTTCCTTTTCTTTATTCTAATATTTTCTCTTGTTGATTAGTTTTTTCATCAACAATCTCAGTGGATATAAATATTTTTCGTTTTATATATTTGTTCCATTTCTCGCTTTATTATTTTTTTTAGCTATTTTTTTTTTGATTTTGAACAGCTTCTCGCCTGCATTTTTGCTCTTCATCATAATCTCGCTTCTAAGATAGTCAAAAGTAATGGTACAAAAAAAAACACCTCCAGGTTTTGGAATTTTCTGATTCTTCATTTTTAGATATTATTGCCATTAAATATTTATATTCTTTTTCTAATTATTTGTTGAACTAGTCTTCATCAAATATTAAATTTTGGTCCAAGTAAATTTTATCATTTTTAAGGAGATTAGCGTAGAAGTTTTATTATTTTTTCTGAGGTAATATTTATATATGGTTATTTTTTTTACATCAGAAACCCTATTCGTAAAACATCATGTTCTTTCGTGATTAAAAAAATGTTTAGTCTAAGTTTTGTTTTAGCACTCATATGCATTTTTATCAACATTGAATTTCCAATGTAAATTAATCTTTATTTCCGTAATTTAAAATCCGATTATTAAATTGATAAAATCTTTAAATATTTAGCATTAGTACTGATTAAAATGCCATCTCACTTCATGTAAAAATCAAGTATGTAATATATTAATTATATAAAAAATCTATTTAGCTTAAAGAATCATATCTTGACATATCCGATTAACAATAATTTCTTTTAAATAAAGAATAATGCCTGATAAATTCATTAGCTTAAAAAGGCACCATTTCCGTCCTTCACTAATCTGATAAGTTGTTTTAAAAATGAATTAAACAATGTATTTCATTGTCAATAAAAATTAATGGCTCTATTAAGAAAGAATTGATTCCTTACAGTAGAGTAAATTAAAAAGACTGGATTATAAACAAACTTAAAAAGTAATAGAAATGTCCTAATTTTTAAATAAAAATGATAAAGCAATTGTGTTGTTGGAAAAGTGATACTTCTGCAATTGTTTTGCTTGAAGAATTGAACTGGGTGATCGATAAACGAAAAATTTTTATTGTAAACCGAAGAGCGAACATTTTCACAAAAGAATTTTACGTTTGAACAACGAATACTAATAAGAAACGTCTTTCATAGCAAATACGAGAAGAAGCAAAACTGTGGAACTTTATGATTTATGGAATTTTAAGTATGTTGGCACTGCCACAAAAGAGGAGAATACATGAAAGAAGGCTATTGAAGAATTACCAGCAGTTAAAATAAATTTATTTGGGTAGATGAATAAATTCAAATAAAAATTTCAACAAAAAAGTCAAATGTGAAAACTCTGAACTTTCTATATAATGATTTTTGGCTATAGAACGTTCAGTTACGTATAGCAATTTTTCATGCACTATATAATGAATTTTTGTTCTCCGAGTTCTTATAAATGAATATTGGCAATTTTGATTTAGGAGAAAAAATAATGACGCAATAATAATGTTACATATAGAGAATGTAGGAAACAATGTGGGGGTGTTAAAGGTGGTGACACATCTGGCCGCAGATGCCAATTATCAGGTATAAGAAACTCGGAACGTTACACATCACACAAATTAAGTAAAAGATATGCATTAGTGTTATTATGTATAAATAAACGATCAACAGATAAGAAAAAAATGTTGAAACTTTTATTTAATTTATAGGTCTTCAGAAGGAATTAAAAAATTTCCATTAAAATCTATAGAATTTAAATCATTACCTAACAATTTGGCTAAAATTATTTTTAGACGGATTACTTTCTTCAGCCAATCACTTATATATTGTTAGACTCCTTGATACATTCAATCAATTAAAATAGATTTACATTATTGCAGAATTCCAACAAGTGCGTTCCTTTCACAAAATATTGAGTTAGCTCGAAGATTTCTACCGGTTTTCAATGTTCGGCTCTAATGTGTTGGTGGTTGATATGTGATTTCAGAGAGATAAGTGCATTTGCAGAGAGGGGGAAAAGTATGAAGTGGACATCGGACAGTAAATAAGATAATAGAGACATAATAAATATGATTACGTTGAATTCGGGGCAATATTTCTTCTTGTTATTAATAGATCTGCATTTGCATACTATGAAGCAGAAAGTTGCAATCAGATCTGGAAAAGTTTGTTTCACATCCTTTCAAGAAATATTGCAAACCGTATTATTCCGTATTACGTCATAAAAACTAACCTTTCAATACTCTGTAGTTCGTGCTGATCACTATAGAAAGGCCAAATTTATGAAATTACATATGTACTGAAAAGTGGCAATTTCATCAAAATTAGTATTCTTTCACCATTAACATTGCATTAATTCCATTTATTTGGTATCAGTGTAAACATAGAGAAATAAATGGCACATATCCGACATTTAATGCTTTATAGTACACAAAAGTAAAAATCTTTTCTATACACAAAGATCAACTCCTTTTCAATCCGGAAAAAATATATACACTGTATATGGTGGTAATGCTGTAAACAAACGAAAGGCGCGCAAATAACTTTTGAATCTCATTAGATCAGATGAGTTCCGTTACTACTGTCTGTTCCGCTCTTCCAGAAATATGCTGAACAGAAAGTTTCTACTCTTTTAGCTGTGTTCAGAGGTAAACCATCAATGAAATCATTGACTGTCCATCAACGAAAGATAATGAAACTTCCTAAAAGATGGTTAAAACATTATCAACTAAAATGATGTATTTGTAAAGATTAATGTGATTATTCAGTTATTATTAATAATAACCAGTAAAATTGATCAATCGATTTATAACACTGGCCAGTTGTTATAAATAATAACTGATTAATTACTTGAACATAACATACACATAATTGAATAAATGCAATGTTAATACAAAACAATTTCTGTTCAGTTTAGATAAAAAATCTTCTGAGACCTTCCAAACAAACTGATAAATTACTATATAGAATGGCTGATATCCATTGGCAGTAACTCTAATTTTTCATTAGGTAGCAAAATTATTTATTTTTCGCTCTCGTCCCCTGAGCGAGCTGCTTTCAGAAATAAAGAAAATATGATTAAAATAATAAAGAAATAGTCTGTAAATTTCCATACGGTTCACCGTGTCAATATCCTATTATGTTATGTGCTTCAACGCATTACAAAAATATCTGTGATAAATAACAAAATTTTGGAAATTTACTTAAAGTACCCTGTTCCTCACAGGCATTTCGCCCGCAGTTCTCAATAATTTCAATTGTCCAAAGTGCAAGATGTTATTCAGCTATTCAATAAAAGTATTAATTTTTTTTAAATAAATAAATTTTGTGTCTCTAAATAATCTACTCTTTTATTATATCCTTTCAAAGTAATAAATAATATTCTCTTAAATAGATTCTTTTGTTTATTTTCAAATATTCACACTTTCCCAGGGTAATATTGCTTTAAAGCTGGCTGAGTGGCGAATGTACCAGTTCTGGGACCTTTGATGAAAAGGCCTGTCATGTAATGCCCTCGAACACAGGCGGTATCAACACCAGTTGCAAATGGATACAATTGTAGTTGCCTTGCATGATCATGTCCAAAATAAACATGCTCTGGCCCACGCCATTGTGAAGCCCAAGGGAATGTTGGCAAGCTGGTGAGATTAGATATAAATTCTGCTCTAGTTGGTCGCCATCCTCCTGGGCATTTTGGATCAGCGATAACAGTTCTGATATTCATAATTGTGTATGGTCGGTTGTCTTCAATAGGTATACCTCCTGGTAAAAATCCTGCATGGCATACTCGGGCATCCATGCTTGGAAGATACAGCGAATATGGGAGTTCTTTCATCCAGTCAATTTCATCTTGGGTTAAATCAGCCATCCATTTATCAATTGGATGATAAGTATAATTGGCTTTATTATCATTTGCCCAAATTCTTAGCAATGTTTTTTCATCATTATTGCCTCTAACACTAACACACGATTTGCAGTTCTTGATATACCGAACAACTTCGAGATTTTTGGGACCTTTCCTTGTAAAGTCTCCTGTAAATATTTTCAGAACTGTATCGTTTAACTGGAATCTATTTATGAGCAACTGCTCTTCATCGTAGCAACCATGTTGATCACCAATAACTATAATTTCATTAAATTGATCCAAAAATTCCTTGTTCAATGTCTGGTGGGGAACAGAAGGTGGGTAGTGCTTCTCCGGAGTATCAGCTTGACATTCTTGGTCGTCGAACACTTTAGATACCACAAGGATAAACATGCAGCCGAGATGCACCAGGACAGTTATCTTAAATTTCAGAATGGGCATTTCCTGTTAAAGAAGAAAAATTTTGTGTTAAAATAAAAAACTATAATGACTAGGAATTTCTCTTCAAATTTTTTGTGAGATTTTGTTTTAATCAAAATTTAGTACAATATATATTCAATAAAATTTAGCTACCTTGAATTTTTACTGGAGAAGAAAATAGATATTTCTTAAAAAATAATGAAAGAAAGTGGATGAATCTATACTTAAAAAAAAGAGAAATGTTTGGGTATGTTTGTATTCTGTAAGTAAAAGCATTGCGTGATTAAAAATTACGCGAAAATTAGTACTCTTCTATAGTAACTTCCGAAAATATGACTATACAAAAACGATTTTTACTCTGTTTTAAAAATTAAAAATCTGTCGCTTTAGTGATACCAATTTCTAAATTTCTGCATTTTTGAAAAAATATTTTTTGTATAATTTTTAGGATTTGAATTCATTATTGTAAAGAAATTCAAGTCATTTTGATTATTTCATCAGATATTTAATTTCGTGATTTTTTTCTATTTTTGAAAGCTAAGGATGGAAGAATTTACTAAATATTTATATGAAGCATAGTAGCGGATTTATAACTAGGCAGATTAGGCAGCTGTCTACGGCTGACAGGGTAGGAGGGAATTACAAGTAGATCAATAAAGAAAATTTTATTTTCCTAGTTGCCAATAAATAAGTTTGCAAAAAATGTAAATTCTATGAATGATAAAACATTAGAATAACATTGATTACATTTTTTCAAGTTCCTATGTCTTTCATTGCATTTTCGCAATAATTAAATATTTATAAAAATGAATATCTGTTTCAATAATCATGTGTTCAAACGTAGATGCGGAACATACAGTAGTCGAGGTAAAAAAATTAAAACAAACATGCGCAAAATTAATAAAATAAATATATATTTGTATAAAATAATATATTAACTTGTTTAAAATGTGCTGATATGTGAAACTAAATTGACCATCTTATTAAAAGAGAAGCATCTTATAATGAGCACTGTCTAGGGTCACGAAATACCAGATCCGCCATTGATGAAGAATGAGAAAGCAAAATTGCATTACTGCAAAAAACAACATGCAACTTGAAATAGATTGGTCAAAGACTTAATGGCACAATGATATCTCAGTATTCGTGTGTACAAAAACACAATAGAATAGATATAAATCTTTTAAAATAATATTTCTTTAATATTACTCACAATTGATGTTTAAAATACTTTGTTAAGTTAATTGTGAACATCAAATTATATATCAGATATAATTGAAATTAAACACAATCGATATTCTGGCGAATTAGCTGATTGCCAAAATCCGTTAGTTATATCATAAATATTGTTACGGATGGCCGGGTTCGTTTGTAGTGGGTGTATGGTGTGAGAACACAATCAGCAGGTCTCAGAAGAAAACAACAACGACGTTTATTAAATACAAAGACACAGAGGACGAATACAAAGAAGACAATTATATACAGCCGAGACGTACACACAGGACAACACACAGTAGCCCATAAGTAGTAATCGACCACAGCACACAAAGCGACCAGACAGAATCCAGCAGGAGAGGGGATCCTCGGAGCTTCGCTCTACGGTCTCCCCAAACGTCTGAAGTTCTCGCTGTCTCCTCGCTTTAGCTGCCGATTCACTACTACACGACTGGCTACTCCACATACGACAAGACGCTGATTCCACAGAAGACAACAGGACTCGGCACACAGCAGTTCAGCACTCTCTTGAGCTCCACACAACGCTGGTGGCACTCCACCGTTGCTTCGCTATCCTCTCGGAGATTCGTTACTTGTCTACGACTCCGATCTGGTTCACTGCAGCTTGAGACTGAGACCTTTTATAGCTGCCTGAAGGCGGGCCGAAAAGGTTCTGGGCATATCTCATTTCCTATTGACTGGATTGGTAAAATTCTCGAAGTTTCCATCATTATCTATTTTGTCGCCAAATTCGTCGTCAAGTCGCCAAATGGTCGCCAAGTTTATCGCCAAGCTCTGATATCACTGATGCGGCACCCTATCATCATCCAACAGGGCTGATCGTAAAACTGTCTTTCTTACGATGAAACTATTCGTACTGAGAAGCAACATTACAGGTTTGTAAAAATATAAATTAAAACATAAATCAATGTCACAATTTTAGAATTGCGATTTATAGATAATTAAACATACTACAATAAATATTGAGACCATCAAGAAATTTCGTAGAATTAGGTGGTTTTCTAGAAAACATAAAGGCAACATTTCTTTTCTTTTTTCGATAAGCATAAAATATGTATCATATATGAATTTTTCTATATTGACACTCTACGGTACTTGAACTTGATGAATTGATACAATTCCTATAAGATACCAAGCCAAATCATCGAAGTATTATAACTGAAATGTAAGTAATATTTTTCAATGAGAAACTAATTTTTCCAAGGTTAAAGTATCGAACAATTTATCTTATACAAAACAGCTTTACCAGTAATCGAGATCAAGTTAGAGGTACGACTGAATTAACTGGATTTAACGATGATCTAATATCAATTTAATATTCTCATATTATACTAATTTTTGAGATTTGTTTTTTATACCCAATTTATAAACGAATTTTCTTTTCATTGCATTGAAATTTACCTTATAAAATAATATGAGATTAAACATATAATTAATTTAAAAAAATTAGGATGGATGTAGAATATTATTAACCTATGATTAGTTTACTATACTTATTAAATCACTTATTTAAAGGCATAAAAAATATATTTCCTTTCTTTTTTAAGTAAACAAAGTGTAAAAGATATTTTTTCTTTAAACTGATGAATTCGAACTTAACTGAAATGGTCTGATGCGTTAAGGTGTCGAACAAATTTAACTTCATCTTAATTTACTTAATCTAAATTCATTTATTCGCCCTTATATTAAAATTGATTCTTACGTTTTATGCAATGATAGGCGTTTGAATCTTTCTGACTTATTTCCATATCAATATGTTGTTTTAGGTTGGTAGTCATTGAATCTACAAAATTGTATGGAAACAAAAAAATGAACTGTTATAACTGTGTACGACGATCCACCTGAGCAGTTAGAAGAATCTTTCTTTTGTTAGTTAGAATCCTATTTTCATATACAATATTTTAGTAATCCTTTTAAGGTACTATATATTTTTAAAAGAAAATGATAGAAAACAATGTATTAAAAATGGCTATATGGAAAATATGTTCAGTTAGAAATTTTCCTTTACAACGTGTCAATTGTACTTCTTAAACAGAAATCATGGAATTGCGAAAAAGAATATCTTTGTTCATTTTTCGATACTGGTTGATAGGTGATAACTGGGTGAGAAGATTTTTAATTCTATAGTCGCTTCTCATGCTGCATTTTAACACATTGTCTGTTGGACTGGCTTTAGCATATAATGTGGCATTACCACTGTGATCACACGACAGAACATGGTGGGAGTCGATGGGTTTAATGCCAGTCTCGCCCTGTTGTGGGAAAATCTCTTCCTAATTTTTTATTTTAATATTTTTATTTAATTGGCATTAAGTTTCGATTATATGTACGCTAGTATTGAAATGAAATGAAGGTCAGAAATTAATTGGAAATGTATATGTTTTCTAATTTATTGCTTTATTATACATTAAAAATAATCTTGCAATATTAATTATACGAATGATAGTTCTGTACGGCTTTCTCCATTGGTGGATTTAGGCTTTTTGTGGCTTTAGATAGGGTACATTACGAAGATATCTCTCTTTTAAAAAACTGATCTATTTAATTTCACATTTCAACACATTTGAAATATGTTAATAATTTATTTAAGGGCAAATTTTTATTTTATTGATTTTGTAAAAATGTATTTTATTATAATTTTTCTCCTATGACTCCACACTTCCAAGCATCAGCGTTTGTATAAGATATTACTGAAGCAAAAGTTCCCTGTTTATAAATATTATAATAATGAAGGAAACATAGTAAGCTATAGAAGTCTAACCAAATATATTATTAAAAATTTTATTATAACCTATTACTTCATAATTCATATTATATGCATTCTTTTAACAAATTAATCGCTTGATAAGTACGAAAATAAAGTTTTTATTCATCATTCTTATGGCCTTCTTTCAGTCTAGCAGTCCAATATAAGGTTGAATTAAGAATCAACTTGTTAATAATTGAAAAGTAGTTTAGTAAAAATAAACATTTAATTAGAATAAAGATTATATGAGCGATACACGTCTTACTTCGGTTTTACATCTTACTCCATTACATATTGATGCCAATATTCATTTACAAAATATATTAAGATGAATACAATTACGATTATTTAATCGATTCACTTTATGTGAACCTTACATTCGGCCCCGCTCAATATAAAATTTAGACAGTCAAAAATAAATTTTAAAATTGAAGCGTAAAAGAAACAAAAATTTTGATGACAGCTCAGTAGTTCTCATTCTCTTCGTCTGTGCTGTTCTCTTCGTTGGTCGGTGTATTTCGTTTAAAGTAAGGACGAAGATGTTGTACGTGAACAACCTTGACAAATTTGTTCTGTTGTGTCGTAGACTTGATCTCGTAGCACACGGCCCCGACTGGACGCACAATCACAAATGGTCCTTTGAAAATGGAAGAAAGTTTGTGATCTCCTTTCTTCGGCCAGTCGTACAATACGAGATCTCCTGCCTTGAAGGAATGGGATCTGCGGTGGAGATCAAATCTCTTCTTGTTTTCCAAATGTGTTTCATACACATTATTTGACGCTTCGGCCCTGGCCAAACTTAAAAGGTCTAGTTGGTCTTCACGTGGAGTGTCATCTATGAAGCTACCAAGGTGAAGTTCACGGGGAAGGCGTGGCTCATAACCATGAAGTAAATAGAATGGGGATTTCTTGGTGGAATTTTGTTTTGTAGTATTGATTGCCAATGAGGCGTTTGGAAGTAATTCGTCCCATTTATTCGGGTTTTTGTCAATCATTTTTTTCAAAGTGGACACAATTATGCCATTGGCTCTTTCAACAATGCTATTAGCTTGTGGCGAATAAGGTGGAGTCGTTGATTGTGTGATTCCATACTTTTGAAGAAACCGCTGAGTGTGACGTGCGGTAAATGCTGTTCCTCTATCAGATAAATACATACTTGGCGGTCCATATCTGAGTATTATATTATGATACAGAGCATCAGTCACTGTATGAGCGGCGAGAGATGCAGAAGGTGTTGCGATTACATAGCGTGTGGCGTGATCAATTTGTACAAGCATATTTGTGTTTCCGCTTCTTGTTTCTGGCAAACAGATTACGTGATCAGCGGACACAATTTCCCAAGGTGTGGACGGAATTGGCAATTGCTGCAAAAGACCATAGGCATTAGCAGTGCGTCGGTTAACAATTTGGCATTTATGACAGCTTCGAACATATGCTTTGCAGTCCTTGCGCATGTTTGGCCACCAATAACGCAATTGTAAATTGTGAAGAGTTTTTTTTGCATCCATATGTCCAACATCATCGTGACAGGCAATCAAAGTTTGTTCTTTCATCGCCTTAGGGATCACTACAACAGGTCTCGATTTTTCGTCTTTCACTCGCACAAGAGTATTGTTATCGATATTGTAATTGCATATGACTGACATTGTCTTTTTGCTTGGATTTTTCTCTTTGAGTAAGCGAAAAATATACTGACAAAAGTCATCTCTTTTCTGTTTCGCACAAATTTCAGATTCATAACTTGCAGTAACTGCTAAACAAACAGGTGGTGTTGGGTAACGTGAAAGGTGATCAGCAATGACATTTTGCTTTCCTGGCCGGTGCTCAGTTGTAAAATCAAATTGAGCCAAATCTACTAAATATCGTGCAAATTTTCGATTAACTGCAGATTTTGCAATTACATAAGCAGTTGTATAATTGTCTGTGATGAGTTGAAACTTGTGGCCAAGGAGATAGAGTCGAAATTTTTCAGTCAATGTCCAATGTACAGCAGTACATTCCAGTTCGTTACTGTGGTAGCGTGTTTCAGCATCTTTTAATGTACGCGACGCATATTCAATGACATGACGCTTGCCGTTCTGTTCTTGGGATAAAACTGCACCGAGTCCTGAATAAGAGGCATCAGTTTCTACAAAAGTTGGTAGGCCTTGTTTGAAATACGAAAGAATGGGAGCGGTAGTAATTGCAGATTTCAAAGTTTCAAATGTTCGCTGTTGATCATCAGTTAAAACTATGGGAGCGTTGCTGGTCTTCTTTTCTAAACCTTTTAAAACGCTTGTAAGTGGTTTGGCTATAATAGCATAGTTACAATATACTTTCGAAACTGATTGGCAAACCCAAGGAAACTACGGACTTCATGAATTGATTTGAGAGTTGAATAACGTTCAATTGCTGCTATGCGTTCCGGATCAGGACGAACACCATCTTGAGAGACAATACGGCCAAAAAGAGAGATTTCTGGTACTGCAAATTGCACTTTTTCTTGTGTCAGCTTGAAACCAGCTTTTTGAGTTGCTTCAAGGATTTTACAAATCACTTTGAGATGGTAATTGAAGTCATCATGGGAAGTCGATATATCATCAATATATGTGTTCACATTGTAAGGTGCTAAATGATCGTAGGCTAATTTAATCGCTCGTGTCATTGTAGATGGGCCATTTGTGACACCAAAAGGCATTCGAAGAAATTCATAATGTCCGTCAGGAGTGACAAATCCAGTTTTGTAGGTGTCGGTCTCTTTTATGCGAATGCAGTTAAATGCAGATTTTACATCCATTTTAGAATTGTAGCGCCTGCCTGCAGTGCGTTGGATAACGTCTTCCATTTGGTCAATTGGGTGCGGATCAATTTTCGTGATAGGATTGATAGTGCGAGAAAAATCTACCACAACTCGCCTTGGAGTACTTTCATGGAAGGGCTGCTCCACAATAAAGGCAGGGGCTGCGTACGGTGAGTTGGAATGGCGACAAATTCCTTGTTTTAACCATTTTTGAATCTGCGTTTTTAGAAACTGGCGATCAGGCTCTGAAAGTCTATACGGTCTACATTTAATAGGCTTTTCATGCTGCAATTCAATTTTGAATTCCACATATGGACATAGTCCAATGTTGTCATCATTAGAATAGAAAACGTCAGAAAATTTTCCAATTACTGCATCAAGTTGAGCTTGTTGAGTTGTAGAGAGTCCTGTGGATTTAGGGATAAGTTTTGTTTCGGATGAAACTATATTAGGTGCAGCTTCCGGCAAGGTAACATCATCTAGTGAGGGTTGATGATGAGCGACGCAGTTGATACTAGGTTTTGAAGCATGAATACATTCGTACAAATGAAATGAAGTTGGAGTAGAAATACATAATGAACCATTAGGTTCATAAGTGCATCTAGCTTGAATCTGTTGCTGCCAATCGAATCCTAAAATAAGTTTAAATGGAAGCTGGGAGCAGATTCCAATTTTAGGCATCATATGTTCCACATTTCCAACAATTATATTTAAAGAAATCCAACCAATTGGCTTTATTTCATGGTCAACAACTTGGAACTGTCCATCAGTCCACGGGTGAATAACAATATCGTTTGGAACACAAGATTCTTGAATGACAGTAATGTCTGCACAAGGATCACAGAGAGCTTGAATCTCCGTATCATTATTAATTATAACAGGTATTAATGCACGCCTATTCGTTTCAGTTCTAATACAATTTATGGAATGATTATTTGCAGCTGTTGATCTTCCAGATGTCGAGTTGCGATTATTGTTGTTGCGGCGGGAATTTGAAGAGTTCAAACTGGTGGTTTCGACTAACGTGTTATTATTAGAACTAGTTGAACTGCTAGCAGACGGGAATTGAGAACTAGTTTGACTGTGAGAATTCTGATTTTGTCGTGACGTATTTCTTGGTTGAGCTATGGTTGAACCACGGGTAGGAGGTGGTAAACTACACATAAAAGAAGCATGTCCTTTAATTCCACATCTCCAACAAGTAATATCTCGAACGTCGTCAGTTATTGGATTGTATTTACGATGCTGATTATCATATGTATTAGAAGATCTAATTTGAGTTTTCGGAGAATGTTTCTTATGCTCTTGTTTTGCACTACGAATAGCATCAAGTGCAGTTGCCCTATTAATTAATTCTTCAACCGTATTAGAATTTTGAGTAGCTAATGCAATTTGCCATTTTTCTTCTGTTATATCACCTATGATCATAGAAATACGGTCAGGTTGGGGAATAGTAAAGGGAGCTTTTTCCAAAAGAGCATCTTTTGAATAAATATAATCGACTAAACTTTCATTATGTCTCAATTTTCGTTCACTTTGGTGAGCCAAAAATTCTTGCATTGTTATACGTCTTTTGAATCTTGAGGCGAGAGCATTTTTCCAAGTATTCCAATCATTTAAATTTTTTCCTGTTGTTAATTGCCAATTTTTAGCAGATCCCGAGAGACGTGAAATAGCATTTGTTAATTTTAATTCGTCGGACCAGTTAGCTAAAGCTGAAATTCTTTCCACCTCATTTAACCATTCGAGGGCATTTTCAATTATGTCTCCCTTAAATATTTGGATTGAATTTGCAGTGTCATTTGTAGATGTGATTTGAATCACATTCGGAGTTATTTGCCTTTCTAAAAATTTTTTTTGCGTTTCCATCAATGTGGAAAAAATAGCTGCGATATTCGGATCTATTTGAGAAGGAGGTGTAGGAATTGCTGCTTGTGTAGAAGAATTACTTAAAAGTTCTACTTGTTTTCGCAAAGACTCAATTTCTGTCAATAATTGTGCATTATCAGAAAATGTCTCCTCTTCATTAAAAAATTTCATGCGACAAGCATTTAATTCATCCAAAGTTCCATCATTTTTTCTTTTTTTATTATCCTCAACAATACGCGAGATTAAATCATTTTTATTTCCTGTTTGCAAAAGATTTCTGAAACGCAATTCTTTTTTCAGTTGAGTCATCGTTAAACTTTGTAGCGGATGCGCTTCTAAAGAATTAAAAATAATATCATCACTTGTTGACATTTTTTTTTTTCGCTCAGGGACTCTAGACAAAATAAAGAATTGGGCGAAAATGGATTGGCGCCGTCTTGTGTAAGAAGCAAACGCGAAGTAATTTAATTCTTCGGAATAAGTAATATTCGTAAAAAGGTTATCAGAATATTCGTACTTATTTTTCTTTTGATAAAGAGTCTATTGATACTTTAAAGAAATTCACTTACTATGCGGGAAGTTGTCGTTGTTTGGAGATCATTCAGGCAAAAACAATCTTGGCGAGATTCTAATCCTTGGCGAGGAAGTCTGATGATTCCAGTTAGGCTTAGCAAATGCGTAAAATTTTCAAAAGTATTTAAAGGTTTAACTTTGAAAAGGTTCTTTAGATTCCGACTACGCCATATAAGGTTGAATTAAGAATCAACTTGTTAATAATTGAAAAGTAGTTTAGTAAAAATAAACATTTAATTAGAATAAAGATTATATGAGCGATACACGTCTTACTTCGGTTTTACATCTTACTCCATTACATATTGATGCCAATATTCATTTACAAAATATATTAAGATGAATACAATTACGATTATTTAATCGATTCACTTTATGTGAACCTTACACCAAGGTAGCAGCCTATTCGGAGATTCAGCATTGTTCATGATCAAAGAAAAGAAAGTGCAAAAAATATGCCTCTAAAGGTTGATGAAATTTAAAATTTCTTGGCTGAACTCACTTAAAGTATCCAACTACTTTAAAAAATACCGATATCCTATCATTTAGATAAAAATAATTTGGATGTTTTTTATAGTTCACATTTTTTTTCTTTCCAAATCCACTACCCATTTTTTCCTAAGTGCATTAGAAAAAATTTACAATGATTATAATATACTTTGTATGAAGCAAAAACGAATCGGAAGTAGCATTTCGATACAGAAATTGGCCTTGACGTTGTAACATTTCACTATTATTCGGGATTTTTGCATGCAATATAGTAAAGGACATTTAAGGGACGGATTTTGTAAAAAGAATGTATAAGGCATATATAGCCTCTAAACTTAAAAAAAATCGTAAGTGGTAAAGGTAAACTCACCTATCGCTACATCGATAAATTATAAAGCTACTAAAGAATTGTAATTTGTAGAAACAAAGGCAATTTACAAAACATGCAAAGTGCTATTATTGCAGTATTTTTTTACTGCTACATTGCTAATGCCGAAAAATGTTGATTTTTGATTCAAATATCAATAATCAAAAATACTTGTTGATACTTGATGGCAAGTTCATTCAACTATAAGATGCCAAGTTAAAAGATGGATGGTAACAATAAGATGGCAAGCCTCCCACAATATATAATAGAAACAATAAGGCCTTTCTTAAGAAATTATGTCATCAATTGGTATTGTGTAAATGTCGTCTAAAACGCAAAATTCGCATGAATATTTTAATGGCATGTTATAAAATTCCAAAATAGCATTTTATTAAATTAAAATCAATGCGACTAGGTATTTCTGCTTTAGATTAATTAAGATTATAAAGTAGCATTAGCAATTTTAAACAGTTTTTTTTAAGTTGAAAAATGAAAATTATATTTTAAACGAATGACATTGATTGAAAATCAATTAATTAATATTTAAAAACATTCTCCACCAAAAACAAAATCGTAGCGAAAAAACTTTTTGCTCAACAAGATAAAAAATGCTAGCTAAAAAAGAAATTGAAAGATCATATCTGTCGTTCTAAGAAATTTTAAACTCCTGTGACCATAGAAATCAAAATTTTCAATTCAGGGATATCTTTAATTTCAATTTACTCAAAACTTTATGTTTAATGAAAATCCTTCATCGATATCTCAAAATTTAATGGAGACAATTGTCTGAAATTTACAATATAGGTTTCAAATAATTTAGACAATAAAACGAGGTCAAAAATTTTGCAGTTGATTCAATACTTTTTTATTTATAAACTTTATATCAAAATTCTGTTGTAAGTTTAGGGAAAAGCATATTTAGCTACATTTTATGTCCTGATTTAATTGCATTTCAAATTTTTCTCAGATTTTGGATAATTTCATAGATGACTATCCCCTCTAACGTTGGTATAAAGAAAATTACGATTGTGTCATTACAATTTGGTTACATTACATCAACATTACATTACAATTAGAGTACATCAACATTACATCAATGCTACATTACAATTAGATTACATCAACATTACATTACATCAATGCTACATTAAAATTAGATTACATCAACATTACATTACAATTTGGTTACATTACATTATATTAAAGTGTTAACCTTTTGATCAAATTTCATTAAAATTTACTATAAATTCGGCTGCTTATCGAAAAATATTGCGTATATTTTTAAAAAAACTTTTTCACTTTTTTTTTTTGTTTATAAATGACAATTTATCCAAAAATAAGTAGTGAAAAGTCTAAAAGTCCAATTTTTCATAAACAATTTTTCGAACTTGTCAGTCATCTTAATCATTTTTCAACAACTTCGTTCTTTTCTTCAAATTTTTCCAAAAAAATGAGTATATTTATTAGAAGTTTCCACCAGATGTTCCCTTCTGTGTTTATGTGGAATTCCAAAAGTTTCGTTCAAATGATAAAGAATACAAATTCTTTATAAAATTTACATTTTCCTTATTAATTTACTTGACCTATCTAAACTATCTTAACGTTCGACGAATTATTTTATTGATTTTTTTAATACTTATAACTTTTTTTAAAAAATTTCTTTCAGATTAAAAAACTTTTATTTAAATGCGAGAAACAGGTGTTTCATCTGTCCCTCCCTTCTTTTCCCATCCGCTATCTGGAAGCAAATATATTGGCCTGCTTCCGATAGCTAACCCAACAACTTAAAGAAATATAATTGCTTTTATGTATGTACCCTTTCCACTTTTTGATACTTTTCATGACAATTCGTAAGATGTTTATTGAAACAGCTGTCTGATCCTCGTGCTTTTGTGTGTGATCCATCCGTATCGAACCATGCGCGTTAACCGCGGAGAGAAATAAAAAAAATTCCTCTCGGCAAGTTGGAAGGCAAAAGTAGATAGATACCTTTTTAACTAAGTTACTATTTTCAAATTCTTTTCAATCCTGAGACAAAATCTAACAGGAATGGTCTTCCTGCCTTGCATAGCCTGCGATTAATTCCATCACCACCCACTACTCCCCGCATTAAAATTGTGAACTTGGGTAAGTCCACGAATACCTTGCACGGCCTTTGCCAACGCCATGTAAAATAGTTACAAATTACAGATCTGCCGATAGTCACAAAGTACAAATCTTTGGCATAAATCTACCATTTTACTGAATCTATTTTGAGAATAATTGTTTTTGCTGACCGATACACACCAAAATTTGACACCTAACTACAATCGTAGTCACAAAACAATATAAAGAATTCCCCTGATTTAAGTCATTGCGTTTATGAATTATCGCATTTACATGCGAAACTACGAATCGACAAATGGACTACAAGAAGTCTGTCTGTCTGGTTGTTCAAATATAATATAATAACTATATAGCGAATAGAGCTAGGTGAATAAAATTCGGTGCACAGATTTAAAATCTATAGTGTGGACATTTATCAAATTTTGGACTAAATCCAAAAGGGGCTCATCGTCTGTCTGTACTTTCAAAAACATGTAAACACGATAACTCAAAAACCAAATAACTCAAACATGTTAAATTTAGTATGTAATATTTTGACCCCAAGTATAATTCCTTCTCAGAATTTTGTTTCAATCGGTTGAGAAAAGCGCGGCTAAAACACAAATTCGATTTTCGGATGCTATCAAACGCATGCCAAGGTTATTATCGCCAAAAAACTCGCCAAGGATCACACAATAGTTTAAATAAAGTAGTAAATTCAAACCAAATGTTAATATTTCGCAACTATTGTATTCCAATGCCATGCAAGGTGTTCCCCTTTATTACAGAGTATGCTAGAAAGTTTTTGAGAGAACACTCTCATTAGTTTCATAATGAAAAGGTTTCTGTTTAAAGAATGCTTGTAATATACACTTTGAAATATTTCTGTGTTAATTACTAAGGTTTAATTTCATAAATAAGTAATGAAGAAAATGAAATGTTTTCAATTTTAAAAATCGCTGCTTTTCTCCGTAATATAATAATTGAATATAAGAAAAATTATGAAAGAAAAATTAAGAAAAATTATTACTTGAAAATCGCCTTTCTCCTGTAGTTAACTGAATTTTATGCCTGAGAAATATTTTAGAGAAAAGAGAAATTTTTACAGAATAATCCTCTGAAATGTCGCACATATTGTAAAAAAAATATCTATAACAGGACACATAAGACTACAATGTTGAAGATTCAATTTTCTGTTCTCTAATTTTTAAAACTTTGTTTGGCTTCCCCAGAAAAAATAATTTCTGGATTAATGAAATTTAATTACTTTCGTTTCAAATTGAATGTTAAAGGAGATGACAGTAAATTAAGGAAATGCATAGCGCAATGATCAGAACGGTATAAGGCTTCAAAAATAATATGAGTGATATAACTATCAAAATTTGAAGCTTAAAAATATTTTGCTCAAGAAGACATTCATCCTAAATTACATAAAATATTTAACTGACTATTTTATTGATCACTAGCTGCCTTTGGCGACCAGCCGGTTCGCCAATATTACCGCTCGCTACAATTTTCAATTAAATATTTTAAGTAACAGATCTCTTAATAGATTCTCAAACAAAACATTTTTAATCTTCAAATTTTGATAGTCATACCAAACGTATACTCTTGTTTAGATCGTTTCGTTCAATTTACTATATATATTTTGCTAATTTGTTGTCATTTCCGGTAAAACTTCAACTTTAATTTAAAGTGGAAATGATGAAATTGCAATTAATGTAAAGCTATTTTTTAATAAAACCAAGCGTTTTATTTTATTTATCATCTTTATTGTTATTTATTTATTATTATTATTATTATTGAATATGAGTATTGCAAACAGAATCGCTCGGTATTTAAGTCTTATGTGAACTACAAAATATTTTTCATAAGTTATGTAATATCTCAAACAATAATTCAACAAAAATTTCTCAGATTCAGCATAAAATTCAGTTTTTAGTTTTGCTTTCAAAAGGATTGAAATAAAATCAATAATAATATTTTGTTCCGGCTTATAAATATGTTTCAAAAATTATGAAGTCTAAATTTAATGCAGTAAGGTAACATATTCTGAGAAATATTCTGGACACACCAAATTTTAAATAAATGAATGAATATTTCTATTTTCCACGATCAACTAAGACTTATTTATGAAGTTTTGAATGTTAAAAATTTAGAAAAATTCAACATTTTCATAATCTTAGGAAGATTCATTCATTTATTTAAAATTTGGTGTATCCAGAATATTTCTCAGAATATGATACCTTACTGCATTAAACATAATTTTTGAAATATATTTATAGGCCGGAACAAAATATTATTATTGATTTCATTTGAATCCTTTTGAAAGCAAAACTAAAAACTGAATTTTATGCTGAATCTGAGAAATTTTTGTTGAATTATTCTTTGAGATATTACATAAATTATGAAAAATATTTTGTAGTTCACATAAGACTTAAATACCGAGCGATTCTGTTTGCAATACTCATATTCAATAATAATAATAATTAATAAATAACAATAAAGATGTTAAATAAAATAAAGCGCTTGGTTTTATTAAAAAATATCTTTATATTAATTGCAATTTCATAATTTCCACTTAAATTACCGGAAATGACACCAAATTAGCAAAATATATATAGTAAATTGAACGAAACGATCTAAACAACAGTATAAGTTTGGTATGACTATTAAAATTTGAAGATTAAAAATGTTTTGTTTGAGAATCTATTAAGAGACCAGTTACTTAAAATATTTAATTGAAAATTGTAGCGAGCGGTAATACTGGCGAACCGGCTGGTCGCCAAAGGCGGCTAGTACTTATATAAAACTCAATGTGTGCGTGTGTGTGTGTTGGCGCTCTACAGGCCAGACCGTTCCACCTGCAACTACCTAATTTGGCACATGCATGACTTGGAGGTCTGGAATGGGCACTTGAGGTCCCTTTTTTTGAATTTTTAATTAAAATTTTAATTATTAATTAAAAATTAACTTTTCCGTCAAAACAAAACTGAGTAAGGCTTCAGTTTTTCTCCCCACTCTAATGAGGCTAGGGTTAACATTTTTCTGCCGATTATTTCAAACGATTCTGTTTATTTTCTTAATGTTTGATGCATTTAAAATTAAACATTGTTAATTAAACGATCTTTCAGATACATTCTGAAGTACTGTTGAATTAAAATAAAACAGGATAAAGGAAATTAAAAATTTCTGATTTGCATAGCGTTACAACTGGCGTCGAAAAATTCGCGCATTTGCGTTACCGTAACTGTCGTTGAAAATTCACGCATGCGCATTGTGTTCTGATTGTTGACACTATTATCAACGGATGCGGACTTGATTTAAATTATTTTTATGTTAGTTGTATGCTTTTGTAATTAAAATGTATTTATGTTAGTTATATATTATTTGTATATGCTTATAGTTTTAAGTACATCGTTTTTTAAGTAGTTTTTTTAAAATATCTTTTCAACCGATTATTTTAAAAGATTCGTTTTATTTTCTTAGTGTTTGATACATTTAAAATTAAACATTGTTTATTAATAGATCTGCTCATGGTGAATCTGAGAAAATTTTGTTGACAAATTCTTGAGATATTACATAAATTAAGAAAGATATTTTTTAGTGCCCATAAAGTTTAAACGCTCAGTGACTCTGTTTTCAGAAATCATATTATAAAAAAATGCTTTGTTTCAGTAAAAAAATATTATTGTATTAATTGCAGATTAATCCTTTCCACTTTAATTTAAAGCATAAATTCTACGGGAGCTAACAGAAAATTAGAGAGATACATATTACGTTATGACTGAAGGCCTTTATAATATTATGAGTGAATAATATGACAATCAAAATTTGAAGTTTTAAAACATTTTGATGAAAAAGCTATTAAAATAGGAATTGCATAAAATATTTATTTATTAAAATTTTAACGAACATTAAGATTGACGAACCGGCTGTTCGCTAAAGGCGGCTAGTTCGGAATAAAAATATTTTATGTGCAAATGTTATACAAGAGTTTTTAAAAAGTATTCATGAGAAGAAATGTCTAGAATTTCTTTTCTTTTTATTTTTCTTTTCGAAGTATATTTCGAATGAAATTTATGCTAGTATCATATTAACTCGTGTTAAAAGTAAAATATTAATAATTTTCTATCTATTTGTTTCCTGCATTGTTGAATATTATTTTTATTTTATTTTAATATTGTGGCAATAAAAAAATTATATTTTAAACTGAATGATATTTAAATTAATTATATGCTTCTCAATTAATCTATGATATCCTGTTAATTGTTAGCAGAATTAAGTATACTAAAAGCAAATAGAAATAAAAATTGAATATTGAAACACTCAATGTCACACACACACACACACACACACACACATATATATATATATATATATAAATATATATATATAAAAGAAAAAAAATTTTAGATTTTAAATTTTAGAAATTATTTATGCAAAACTATTATTTTCATTTTTTTATTAAATTTTAAAAATCAACAGCATTTTCAGAAAACCTTGCGATAATGCAATTAAGAATTTTTAAAATATATATTTAGGAACTAAAGCACATTTATCATTATTTTCATGAGAAATAGCGAATATTAATTAGCGAATTTAAAAATTTAACACATTCAATAATTTCACAATCGATACGGTCAGTTTTGATGTATAATTTGAAGCTTTGAATTTTATTTATTCGTTTGAAAAAAAATATTACCACATTATGATATAAAAATAATACATTTCATCATAAAATATTCAAAACATAGAAAATTTTGGTAATGATAAATATTGATTGGATTACCTTTCTTTGTATAGATGTTGAGTGATATCCTTTTTATCCAAACAAATCCACCGATTTTTAAAAAATTCCGTCTTTGGTATCAATAGTGCAATCTCTGATGTGATACTAACTTCTTTTGGATTGTAAGAGACACTTAAAAAAAATGCGGTTTTTTTTTTTTTTTTTTTTTTTTTTTTTTACTACTACAACTGGCAGTGCTCGCTAAGTTCTTCCAACAGAAAATAGAAGTAGAGTCAAGGGCAACTCGCAGTATAAAAATGTTCATATGCTTTTTATGATCTTGTTTTAAAATATTGTTATTTTTCTGACTATTATTTATTCAAGCGTAATGATAGAAATATTTTATCATCATTTCAGACGGAAAAAATCATAAAACTAGGAACCAACTAAAAAATAAATCTTTACTTTTTTGTACACGAAAAACACAAAAAAGGAAGTATTGTAACCTTCAAAATATTTGATCTCGAGATTTTGACGTATCTCCTCGTTTCAGATTTTCCTATACTGTAAACACATATGTCTGTCTACATACATGATAACTTAAAAATACTTTGAATTATGGGAATGAAATTTGGCATCTGGTCTTAAAAACCAATTTGTAAATTTTTATCAAATTTTTTATTTGCGAATTCTGACTGACAGAAAAATACTCATAGACATTTTTCGATGGTTCTATTTTTTCCAATATTGCCGAATTTTTCAAAAAAATTATGCAGATATTTATTTGCAATTTTACCAGTTGTTCTCATCCAAATAATACGCACTTAAGAAGAATATTCTATAAATTTCATTCAAATAAAAAAAAATGAAATATTTTCCAAATTTGCAAACGCAAAGAATTGCTGTTGAATTTTCACGCCACTCCAATCCTTTTCTTGCAACATATCCAGGTGCCAATTTAAACGTCTGTCTTGGATAACCAGTTTAACAAGTTAATTCAATAAAATTGCTGTTTTGTATTTTTTTTTTTCTTCTTCTTTTTCAGAATTAAGTATTATTGGACTAGACTAATTTTTTTTGAAGTTTATAAATTCAATCGATTTGTAGTAAAATGAAATTTTACCTTCCTATAATTGGAAAAACTATTAACTGTAAACCTGAGGTCTGATGATGTCGACAGTTTTACGAAATCCATAAAAAACATATCAATAAAAGATAAAATGAAAATTTATTTGATAGTATAAGTTTTCTTAATCTAGTTTTAAGGTATTGCTCTTCATTTTGAAAGTGATGTCAATAAAATACATGGATAAAAAATAAAACCAATCTATTAGAAAATGTCTTTTCAAATTAATAACGGATTATAAAATGTATAAACGTCTGCTAAACGTCATACGACCACATTGCATCGTGCAAGCGTCAAGCTTTATTACTATGCGTGGGAGAATTGATTTCAACAATTTACGAACACAAATACTAGGGGTACAATACCGGAAATTACGTAATTCCGATTTAATCTGCCAAAACAACAGTAAGAATTTGGCACGTTGCCAGAAAAATGTGGACGCATTAGCGCCAACAATATTTTTTGTTTGAACATTAAATGTTCTTCCAATTTAGAGGTATTTTATTTTTATTAACAGAATTATTAGTTATGATACATTAGATAAAATCCTCTAATGCTATATAAATTCACAAAAATGAATCAGAAAAATCAGATTACCTTTCAAAGAATAAATATTTCTAAAATCATGAAAGCCACGACAAATATGCCATTGAAATAAAGACTTTTGAAAAAAAATTCCAAGGACTTTGAGATTATTTTTCAGTGCATGATGACCGTTGGAATTAAAGCTTCACTATTTAATTTTGATTCAAATATATTTTAGAGAGAAAGATGTGTACCGGGAACCTTATTTTTTGGAAATATTAATTGCATTTTCAATTAATTAGAAAATAAACGATATAATATGTATTGAATTTGTGGCAAGAATAAAAATAACCTACATTGTATTTATAAAGATTGAAAACGGATTAAATTAGTGTAAAAGAACCCTCTAAATAAATATGTGTGCTCTAAAGCAATCAAAAGTACGTGAACTTTGATTTAATTAAAAAATTTGGTAAATATTCTGAATAATATTTATTTATTACAAATGCCCAGAAGAATGGCTATGACGCCATTAGATCTCTAACCTTCCAATATTTCTGAACTTTACAATTTAAAAACACAAGTGCAAAGCACGAGTCAAGATGAGTAGCATCAAAATTTTGATGTTGTCAGCACAGATATAAGAGAGAGTCACAAAGTCCAAGTGTGCGGGCAAATAGTCCGCGGAAGATGAATGAGAAAAAGAATGTACGGGATTTTTGGAAGGAATAGAGATTTTATGTTACTATGTTACTATTGAAAATCAAATATAGGGGGAACTAAATCAACAGATATGCTAAATAAAAAATTCTGCCCAAATAAAATGAAAAAACTAATGGAATCAAAGTAACGTGAATTGTGGAATTAAAATAAATATATAATAATATTTCAGATAATATTATGAAGAAAGATGAATGATGAAGGAAAATTTGTGACGGAAATCGTTTTATTTTTATTGTTCTAAAAACGAAGATAGTCAAAACTATTACAAAAGATCTGATTTATAAAGAGTTCTGGAGTAATAAAATCAATCTGAAGCAATCAAAATAAATGAACTTAGAGTTTAATTGCTGAAAGAATAAGTAAATGAAAATACCATTGATAGCGTTATGAAGAAAAGATTAATGAGGGAAAAATAGTACGAAAATTGGAGAAGGAAAATGTTTTATGTTTCTACTGCATTACTGAAATTGAAGGTAACCGAAACTAGCACAACAAATCTTCTAAATAAACATTCTGCCAAAAAAAAAACAGAGCAATAAAGAAAATGTAAACTTTATGTTCAGTTTTTAATTGAAAATAAGCAAATAATATTGTCTTACAGAGGACTAAGATGAAAAATAAGATGGAAATGTGCAGACTTTGTCCTTCTAAAGACGGACAAAAAAAGTAAATACTTAACAGAATAAAATAGAAGATAAACAGAAAACAGTCCTTTTTAATGAAAAACTACGCCACAATAGAAAAAAATGAAATAATCAAAAAAACGTAAAATTTCAGTTAAGAAACAAAATGAAAATAAATAAATAATATTATGCTACGTAGAGATCTGGAAAAAATTGATTTTTGGGGACAAACATGTAGAATTTATGACACAAATTTTTTTTTATTTTGCTAATGCATTTCTGAAAATAGAATATAGTCGAAAGTAAAGCAGAAATTTAAATGAAAAGTTCTAAAGGTTCAAAAAAATCAGATGGAGAGAAAGGAATATGAAATTTTATTTGAATGAAAATAAATTAATAAAAATGTCTTTGAAAAAAATATGAATAAATTTGAATGAAAGGAAATAAATACTGAAATTGTGGTCGGAATAAAAATTATACATTTCTTTTGTACTCTTGAACTTGAAGGTAACCGAAACTTTTACAACCAATACTTCTAAATAAAAAAGTATTGCCAGAATTAAAAAAATGGAGCAAACAAAAGAGCACAAGCTTTGAATTGAGTAACAAAAACGTTAAGTTTGCAATAAAAAAAGTAAAATCCACTTTTCTTCAATTAAATACAACGAACATACAATATGAAGAATATTAGAGCATAAATTAAAAATTGTTGGCATTCACAAGAACTAGAGTATACATTTTGAAGAGCTTCTCTTTGAGTATTTACTTTCACTTTTTTCCAGAACAATTTTAAAAGCGAATATCCTGCTTATAAATATTACTCGAGGAAATTTTGTATTTGAAACAGTTTTAAAAGATACTTATTTCGATTTTAAATATAATTTAAGAATTAAATTGTTTTTCTAAAAGAGAGCTTATTTTGAATCAATGTTACCTTTTTAGAAGAATTTTAAATAAAAGAACATTTTTAGTACACTAGGCTGTGTATGGATCGAATTATTTCGTTCATTCTTTTATAATAAGAGAATTATTCTTTTATAATTAAATTGCATTTTATTTCTTAAAATAAGGGAAATATATAATTTTTATTGTTTTTTAATACATTACAAAACATTATTTAAATGTTTATAAAATGATTGCAATTTATTCCATTTATTTGTCTAAGTACTTAAATTATTTTGTCCAAAAAATAATTTTAATAATCTCTCATATGATTTTTATAAATTTTATTTAAAAATATATTTCATCTTTAATTGTTTTTCGTATCTCTGGGGAGTTTAGGAGTTTTGTTCTTGTCTAGAAACAAAATTACTGCTATTCCTTTAATTGTAATGTTTTTAACAGGGTTTTTTTTCTCATAATTTTCAATTAAAACATTATTGTTTTTTCGAAAAAAAAGCAGCAAATTCAAAACAGAATTCGAAATCTTTTTGAATACTTTAAGAAGAAAATACTTATTTCAGACTGAAGTTTTTAGCCTAAGAGAAAGCGAAAAATTAACAATACTCCATTAATTAACAATACTCTTCATTAAGTTTAAATGGAAAGAAAGGTAATTAACTTTTGTGTTTTATATTTGAAAACACATTTTTGTAATTATGCTTATATGTCTGACTGTAAGCATGATAACTCAAAACTTCCTGAACAAGTCAAATGAAATTTGGTATGCAGGCAGATCTTTTCCTTCATTTTGGAGGTTTCTATCTGATTTTGCACGAAATACATTTGGTGGAAGTTTGTCTGTTTGATTTTTCGAATAGAAGTGAACACAATTACTGCAAAACGTAAAAAGCCGTAGAAATAAAATTTGGTACCCTGGTTTAACATCTAAAATGCAGATTCTTATCAAATTTGAACCGTCGTCAATTGGCCGGTACTTTCGTGTGCATGTAAAGGTATTATCTCAAAAACACAGCCACTTAAATAAATGAAATTTAGTATGTGTTCTTGTGATTACAATTTCAGTTCTATATCAACTTTTGGTTTCAATCAGCTGAAGAAAATGACATCAAAAATAACAAATTTTATTTCCTAGCACTTTTATAGTAATAGTATGACAAGGATTAATCAACGAAAAAAATATCTTGATATAATAAAAATTCTCGATTCATTCATCAGTATTTCATAAGTATTGTTGGCCAATATCATGCAAGAAATTCGCTGCCTTACCCATGGTCCACAATTTCATGCGAGAGGTAGTAAATGACGAATGCGAAAATGCTTTGAGGAGACCCCTTCCATCAAGTACTTTATCATATACGTGGGATATACAAAAAGAGAATATTCTAAACGTTTAAAAAATTCAAACCGAGATTTTGAGGACTTTCAACTTTTCAGACCTTCTTGAGTTCAAAAAACACGTTATTGAGTTGATATCTGGTTGCCTTTGAATGCGATAACTCAAAATGAAATTGTAAATGAAATTTGGCGTTCAATCTTGTGATTATAATTGTAGCTGTGTGCCGAATTTTATTTCAATCGGTCGCAAGAAAGGCACCGAAAATAGAAACTCTGTTTTTTAGTACTTGAGTAGAAATTGCATGCCAGTCATTTATAGCCAAACATCGAAAGCTAGACTCAATAACGGCGCTAGATTAACGACAAAGATTGATCTTTTGAAACTATTGCTCGCTAACGTAGTTAATGCACAAGTACCGATGTTTTCTTAACTACACTACTAAACTCACAGCCCTCATTGTTTGAGTAAAAATAAAAAAATATGAGCACTCATAGTGATATTGCCTTGCCCAATGTTTAAAATTTTATATGAGGGAAGGGAGGAGGGTAGCTTTTTTATTCAAAAGTACACGAAAAAATTTAAGGGAGACAATTTCCTCTGGTTATCTTCTTTAATTTACCAAGTGTAATCATTATCACAAAAATAAACTTCTAAAATCATAATTATTTCTTAATTTCTTTTCTTCAATATTTTTTAATTTTTTTTTCTCGTTCTGATTTCCTTAACATTCATTATGTCGCTGGTAAAACCAAGCGACTTCTATTTGTGTCTATCTATCTATCTATCTCTTTATATATAAACTTGAAATGTATTCCAAACTTTTTAAATGCATGGAAAATATTTTGAAAAACAATAAATAAATATAAAACAAAGTATATACAAAGCAAAATACATACACAAAAAATTCTATTTAAATGATAATTATATTCTTAATGCATACTTTATTAAGTATTCTAAGATAAATGTAAAAATAAACTATCTCAAACATTGAAAACTTGAAGTCCTTAAACGCATAATGGTGTAATTTTAGCATCTTCATCAGGTAATACTTTTTTTCTATAAGTATTCATTGTTGTCGTCGAATATTTACACCTTTCCGTGATAATATTTCTTTAAAGCAGGTTGTGTGGCGAATGTACCTTTACTAGGACCTCTAATGAAAAGACCTGTCATGTAGTGTCCCCGGACACAAGCTGTATCGACCCCAGTTGCGAATGGATACAATTGTAATTGCCTTGAATGGTCATGCCCAAAGAAAATATGTTCTGGTTCACGCCACTATGAAACCCATGGGAAAGTTGGGGTCTCCTTGGACTCCAGGAACTCTTGTCGAGTTGGTCGCCAACCACCTGGGCATTCGGAATCCGCAATAACAGTTCGGATATTCATAATCGTGTAAGGTCGGTTGTCTTCAATGGGTATATCACCTGGCAAAAATCCTCCTCGGCATACTCTATAATTCATGCTTTGTAGGTAAATCGAATATGGGAGTTCTTTAAGCCAATTAATTTCATCTTCAGTCAAATCGTTCATCCACTTATCTGCTGGTGCATAAGTATAATTGCTATCAGTTTGCTTCTTCCAAACCATTAATAGTGTTTTTTCGTCATTGTTTCCTCTAACACTAATGCATGAGCTGCAAATTAACATAACGAATAACTTCAAGGTTTTTATTACCTTTTCTTATAAGATCTCCAGTGAATATTTTCAGAACCGTATCGTTTAACTGGAACCTGTTAATGAGAAGTTGTTCCTCGTCGTAGCATCCATGTTGATCACCTATTATGATGATTTCTTTGAATTGATTCAGATAATCTTCTGTTAATGTCAAGTGTGGAACGGATGGTCTGAAATGCCCTTCTAGTGTGTCAGGTTGACATTTTTGGTCTTCAAAAACTCTTGGTACGACACCAATTATTATACATTGGAGAATAATAAAAACTATTGTTCTGGATTTTACTATTTCCTGAAAAAGAAATAATAAATGAAAGTGGTCTCAAGATGACAATTACAACATTTTGTGACATTTTGCAATTTAATCATTATTTCATCTCTGCCAAACATATTTTAATATAAATATAAATCATTGTGGCTTTGAATGCATTTATGTTCCACAATTGAACAAAATCAATTAAGCTTTGCTTAATATTTAAGATCGGAGAAAAAGTACCTTCAATTTTTCGAAGAGTAAAATTAAATTAAAAATTAAATTAACTAGAGCATTTGTCGGACATTTTGTCGGTTTTCCCATTGTAATTTCGGAACAAATTATTCCATATGAAATATTTTCATGCTATCTTAAAATACAAAATTTTGCTTTTCAATATTTTTTTTCCAAAATTTAATAATTTATTAAACAAATACAGATAATTTTTAAATAAGAAAATTTATAGATACTCTGTTGCCGGACAATAGTAGATTTTGAACTACTCTTCCTTTATTTTTTAAATATTTGGAAACATTTTCATTAGTTTTAAAAGGATATTGTAGTTCATTTATTTAAACAAAATGCAAGTGCAGAAACTGTGGTGTACAATAATATTTTATATAAAATTAGCTTAAGAGCATTTATTTATAAAGCATTTGTTTACAAATGGGTTGGGATTCCATCGGATGTTGTTGCTATTTTTTTCCAGTATGATACATTGTTAAAATTTTCTCCACAAAAACTGGAAGAGAAGCAATATTTCATTATTTTGGGGCAATTAATTAAATTCTTCAACTTAACAACATGAAAATTTCATAATTAACGTAAGTTTATCAACTAACTTCTAAAGAAACATGAAAATTTCATCCCTAACAATATTGAATACTTATCTGTTTAATTAATTATTATTTAATCTAATTACTATTCCATCTGTTTAATTTATTGTATTAATTATATAATTAATATTTGTTTTATACAGGAAGAATGATTCGTTTTGCATTTGTGATGATAAAATCTAAAATAAATAGTAATCACAGATTAATATATTTATCTAAAAATTTCTTTTTAATTTTTTTTCTTAGCAAATCTTGTTATTATAATTATGAATTTTTTTGTTTTCTTTTTTATTTTCCGGATTTATTTATTTTCCTTTCATCATTTTTTGTCTCACACTAAAAAGTACAAATAATGGCTGAACATTTTCAGTTTTCAGAATTTTACAATATTAACTAATTGCCTTTGATGACCAGCTGGTTTGCCAGGAATATTGGTTATATTTGATTTCAATTAAATCGTTTGGATAAAATTTCGTGTATTTTGGATATTTTTCAGATATTAAAGCCGAGTTATTTTTATTATATCTCACATGTTCTGTTCATTCTGTATATGAACCTTTCTAATGAAGGCCAGTCCTATGACATCCTACCGCTATTAAAAACATACATGTGCGATTCATCTATCTGCTGTATTTTTCGGTATTTGGACTCCATTTTCTTATTCGTCTTTTAAACTACTTAGATTTAAAAAGAGTCCTTCTTCTTAAGTCTCAAAAATGTAAAAAAATGATGCATAGTATGTACTTACCTCCTATCATACTTTAATGATCATACATTCAATCATGTATCATACTTTAAAGATAATATATATATTACGAAATTAAAGTGGAAGTGAAAATCGTACTTCAAAGTTAATCAAACAAAAATGACTGTGGCATCTGCAATTTAATATGTGGATTAGAAACTGTTGAAAGTTGTGGGAAAATTAAGAATTACTTAATTTTCCTTGAAATTTTAAAATGATGGTATACTGTAATCATATACTGATAAAGCTTTATTATTATTATTATTTTAATCGATAACTGTCGCTTAAACCAGTATTCATAAACATACAGCATATCTAAATACCTAAAATGTTATTTTTTTTAAGTAACTAACTTCTGGATATAAAAAAAAATTGAAGTCATCTACAGCTGAAAGTTGCAGAATAATTTCTAACATTATGTTAGATAACATATTAAGAGACCGTCGATCAATTCGATATTCAACTTTGGTCTCAGATGTTACGCTTTAAATTAAAATATAACACGTCACTTAACATTTTCGGATATTCGTTTCAATGAATAGTATAGTTTGTTTGTTTTTTTGAAAAAAAAAATCAGTTTTAAAACAGTTTAATATGTTTTATTTCCTTTTTCAGATATCCTAAGCTAAATCTGAACTAATATAAAATTATACGTTTTTAAAAGTTTGAACTACAAAATAATATAGCAGTAATAAATATTCCATATGAAAAGTAGAATTTTGTTGTATTCGAATAACTTGAAATTTTTATACACATAATTTCCCCTTCGTTTTTGTGAAGTTGTGTATTTCATATAAAGAGCAATTTATTTTATAGTTATAGGAGTTAGCATTGAATAAAAGCATCATTTACACAAATTTTTGTAATTTCAGTTGATTATAATTTATAATCGCATGCAATGTTAAAAGAAACTAATAGATTTCTAAATATTAAAAGCATATTTAATTTTGTTAAATAAGTTTAAATTTCAATAATTTAAATTTGAAAAGTTAGAAAGGAAGTACTCAATAGACAAATCTAACAGATTAAAACGATAAAATATTTTTAAGTTACTATTTACTCCTGATCATTTTATTTATATTTCTTTGTTGCTTAGTTTAAACATATAAACTATAAAATCTCTTCTGGAAAGTCTATATTAAAAGTCTGGTTAAAATAATTGTGCTTCCTCACATCCATACCATATCATATATAATAGTATTCTCAAATATACACCAATAACTGATAATAGTTAATGATATTTTTGATTTCATCTAATATTATAAATTTAATTAATTATATATAATTGATTATAAATTCTTTTAAAAATATATTGATACAAGAATAACAAATTCACATCTATACTTAATAAAAATATCCATATTCAATAAATAATATACCCAGCACTTAAAACAATTAAAACAGAGAAAATTTAATCCAAAGAATTTTCGGATAAATTGTTATTTCAGTTACCTTTTGAAAACGGTGTTGAATGGTATCCCTTTCTGCTCCAGAGGTAAAATTATCTACAGATATTAACTGGAATCAGATTCTTATTTGAGATAACAACTTGTTTTTAGACTGTAACAGATGATTCTAGAAAACTGCTTTTTCTCTGAAGCGGTAACGAAGTAATAATTTTACAGCTGGAAATATTTCTTTGTTTTCGATACCAAGCATAGAGAGGCAAAATAATTCGTGACATAAATATTTTCACGTAATTTTTACGACTCAAATGAAAGTAAATGGTCTTCATTTTAACTGTAAAAACTTTTACATCAAAATTGAAACTATATGAAAAAAAATTTCGTGTTTTAAAATTTTCATGTTGACAGTCTAATCAGAAATTTCATTTAAAATTGTGTAATTCAACTCGCTTGAAAAATTTTTAAAATACTTTCCTTGAATAATATTTTACCTGAGAGTAATATTTTACCTTGAATACTTCAATAATGAATAATACTTAACCTATTAATTTTTTCCTTTGAATAATGAAGTTCACCTTATTTTTCATTGAGCATCGTTTATATGAAAAATAAAAAAAATAATCGATAAAAAAACTCTCGAACCAAAATAAACAAACATTTTATCAAGACATCTAAAATTATTGAAATATGATCCTGATCAGCTTTTCTTGCTAATAATCTCAGTTTATCCTTTTTCAATAGTAATTATGATTTTGATTAGAGAAATTCCAAAAGCATAATATAAAGAGTATAGAAATTGTAGTTAAGGCTAAAAAAATACACGGGATAAGATAAAAATTTGAAAATTGAAATTGATAAAACTGAAGACAAAATTCAGTTCCACTACCCTCAGAACGTATTCCTCCGAGTATGAGAGGTAATTTATACTTAAACATGCCTCTATAATAAGATAAATTATGAGAAATATAAAGTAGTTCTAAATATTTTTTATTTTTTAACAATCTTGCTTAACTCCTTTTATTCTTTACTGGTCAACTCGGGCGACAAGTCAGTTCCCCGGAGAGATTTATTATGTTTCCTTTCAGATAGAGCTTTTAGATATAACTTCATATCTATGAAGTTATTGACCACTAAGTTGTCTGACATTAGTGTCACGTTATTTTATTTGTCACTTTTAACTTTTATTTATCGTGTACACAAAGTTTTATAATGGGGAAAGTTCCATCATGATGCTATTTAAAATGTAAATATGCGGTTTATCTGTCTTTTAAATTTAACGGTATTGTAATTTCAGAAGAATAAGTTTTGCAAACTACAAAAAAATTAAGCAATAACCTTCTTCCTTAGCCTTCAACAATGGAGGAACACTATTAAATATTTGATGAAACAATAAAAACGGTTTGAATTTCAAAGAAAAAATTTAAACTAGAATTGAAAATAAGACAATTTCTTTTTCAATTTGCAAATTCAGGATCGTTTTTTAAAAATATCAATAATAAGATAAAATATTACCAATAAAAAGATAATAAAAAAATTTGAATGATTTCAAATTAATTTCTGTGTATTAATATTTTCGGCTTATAATAGGAAAACGATTTAATTTGTAGTTCTTTAAAATTCTAACAAAAATTTCAAACGAAACCGCTCTAAGTTATCGAGTTCATGTACTTGTGAAATACATATTGAAAAATGGTTAAATTTTTCGCGTATTTATTTCAAAATTTGACGCTCATCTATTATTTTGATGTTAAAATCTGTACACCGAATTTACCTATCTAGTTTTCCTTCATTTTTTTCATTAGAACAGCCAGCCAGATAGATAAATAGACTTCCTCTGAATGGATTTCGTTTAAAATTTGATAGACATCTACCAATGTGGTCTCAGATACATATAACTCAAATTACTTTTGAGTTATTATGTACATAGACAGACCTAATTCTAAAAATGTGTTTTTCGAACTCATGGGAGTCGGAAATTTAAAATAATACATTGTGAATATGATGGGTGGTATTATCAAGCCACCGATGTGATTCTAAAGCTTCTTTTACTGATCTGGTAACATGGGGATTGTAAGTTTTAAAAAAAACTTCTAAATACTTCTCTTCTATATTCTTTTCTCTTCTTTTTACTACTCTCTTTTTTTAAGTTTTAAAAAAAGATTTCTTACTTACTATTTTCTTTTTTAAGTTTTAAAAAACTTTTTACTTCGTACTTAATCAGAGATCACACACTAATTTTTAAAGGCTGTTGCCAGATTTTTCAAAAACAAATTTTCTCGATCTATTTACAGACAAACAATACTCATTTATTAAAATTGGGACTCAATAGTAGGAGATTTATACACCTAGTAGTTTGAGTGTTGTCATTTGTGCCGAATGAGGATGATATAAATATTTGATATTTCAACATTTTTTGACTTGCGTTTCACCATTCATATCTAAGATAAAAATTAAATACAGTTTTTATTGATATTTATATTCACATTATAACTTTGCTTACAGAAAATGTATTTATTTGTGTTTACGTCATCATGGTGATAGTTAAAAATTACTTGTTGAAACTTGAATAAATTATAAGCAAATATTTCGGTAAAAAAAAAGGAAACTAGCATTTTGAAATGAAAATATTTAAATTTTAGAATAGCATTTAGGTCGTTTTATGCTAAAAATAGTGTTTCAAGTTGTTGCAATTATACGGAACCTTATAATGACAAGAGAGAAAAAATCATAAGTATTCCATCAGTAAAAAATGTGTTATTGGATGCTTTCAGGGCATTGAAGACAGTAGGAAGCATTTGTTTGCATATCATCTAGAGAAATTTTAGTTAGTGGATGATTTTTTATATAATTACAGTAACACAGAATCCTCAGAATTTATTATATAATTCCATCATTACATGGAATTATATAATAAATTCTTGGAGAAAATCTCTCGGTTTCTTTACTGGATGGAATCCATTGAAACGCAATGATATTAATGACTATTAAATATATTTCAGCTTTAACATAAGACTTAACAATAAATCTATTTTTATATTTTTTTCTTAATTGTTATGATGAAAATGCATCCAGCCATAAATATTTGAATAGGGCAATGGTTCTCTACTTTCAACATTTGGGAATTAAATTCGAGCATCAGATATACTTGCCTCTGCATTCTTATATTTCCTAGCCATTTTTTAATAATTTTTTCATGAATTTTGACTGGTTTCCTGTTAATTTTAAATCCATTAAATTAATACTTTTTTAATAAAAAAATAATTTTCAAATTTATTTTTGCAGTAATTTTATTACCTATTTTTAATAGATAATCTTGTATTATTTTTGTCTCAACAAGATGTGTACTTTTTAAAAATCTTAATAACATTTTTTTTCATAATTTGATATTTTTTCTGGTGTCTTCAAACATCTTAAGAGATGAACCTTCAGACTTAGATTCAATGGAGAAAAAAAAAAGAGAGATAAATTGTTCGTTGTTGATCCTGCCTTTTGGTGATCAGTTTATAAAGCAGTGCATAAAAGTGTTTTTTCTATTTGTTTATAGCATAAAAGTATGGAGGAAAATATCTAAGTTTATAGCTAAAAGATATTGATTTTACTCATCTTTTGGAGATGTCGAGATTTATAAAAACAAGTATATGTTATTTCAGATGTGCAATTAGTTTAATTCTTCATTTTAAAGGTAACTATTAGAACTAATTACAAATATAAAATGATAAATAAAATAACTTTCGCATTTTTTTATTTCCTATTACAATGTCTGGTTTAAAAATTTATTTCACACTCAGGCAGCTGCGAGGTAAGTCTAGTCTTTGCTCTATCTACTTTTGGCTTATTTAAAACTAGTTGAATGCAATGCTTTTAAAGTTGATAACTTTAAAAGCATTTTAACTGTTGATTTTTCAGATTGTAACAGCAAGTTATGAAATTTATAGCGTCATAAAAGTAATAGAATATTTAAGGACTTCATATTCATACGAGAATATTCATCAACAATTAAAGAATTCAATTAAATTAGAGGATTCCTTCAACCGAATTAGAGGATTTATCCAATTAGAAAATGTTGTAGGTAATACTTTAGAATATAATTTCTTACATTTAAGTTCTCAAATGAGGTGCAGAAAACTTTCATAACCATTGTCAAAGTTAAGAAATAAACTTCAATATAAAATTACTTTGCTATCTTTAATGTCTTTTTAAATTGGAATTCAGTTGCTTATTTAGCATTATTCTTTAACAAAAACAACCCTCTTTTAAAAAATGCTCAATTTAATTTCACATTTGGACATATTTTTAATTTAATCAACATGTTAATGATTTCTTTTAGTTAACTTTTTTTGTTTAGTAAATTTGTGAAAATATATGTTTTTATTTATTTTAGTTTCTATTTATTTATTTTAAATTTATTTATTGAAAAATAAAATAATGAAAATTAATCATAATTGTTAGATTATATTTTCCTTATTTACATCTTTAAGCATTTGGTTATTACCAAAAATTACGCAGTAACATTAAAAATTATTATTTTACAGAACCTGTGGCGGTTAATGAATAATAAATATTTCAATATTCTTTTTAATATCTAGCTATATTTTATATTTAATAATATTTTAAGTAATGTAACTTAAACACACATTTCATGCCTAACATTTTATAATTCATTAATTGATTATTAACTGTACTATTTTTTATTGGTGTCTAATTACAATTTTCAATTGATATATTAATAATAAAATGTTTTTCTTACAAATTTATTTGTGTGGAAATACATTTTAACTTAATTGTTTGCTGTTTTCTTTGTATCAAGCAGCCCAAGGCAGCTCCTAATTTGCCTGTCAGAAGTCCGTCACTGATGGATTTCCTTTTTTATGTATTTTTAATTAAGGTATTTTAGTGCCTTGTTCACTTTTCGATTTTGGGTTCGTGATGCAATTTTAACGACAAAATTGGGATCACGAATAAGAAAATTTTCAGAAGCTCTATTAAAAACCATTTAAAATGGGTAAGTTTCAAATTTATAATGGATTGTTCCACTTGGTGTGCGAATTGTTTATTCTACTTTGAAGATGAAAGCGGTCGCTTTTATTTGTTTACTATCTTAAATTGTGAATGCATATTAATTCTAAATTATACACAAAATATCTAAATTTTTTTGTGTGTTTTTAAACTCTTCCTTATTTTCTTTAATTAAATAGTTTGAAAGATTTATCGATTAGATAAATGCATATGTCAAAAATACAATTAATATATTATCATTATTCCTGGCCGTATTTTCTATTTGAAATCGAACAATACAGTATAATTTTATTATTTCAAAATTACCATTTTAAAAAAAAGGATTATTACAAAAATATTTCGAATTAGAAAATAGAAGTATTCGTAACCTAATGGTTGGATATACAATTGAGACTGAATATAATTCAATTCCTGTGACACTTTCTTAACGAGAAGTGCGTTACTATAATTATGAGAGCAATGATTCATGATAACTCTCTTTAAATTTCAAGCACTTGAATGCACGCCTATATATGCAAAAAAAAATCTGATACAATGATATTTCACTCATAAACAAAATGAATAGGAAATTTGAAGTATTAAGTAATAAAAGTAAATATTTTCTAACAGTTTTTAATGTGATTGACTTATAAATAAGTCAATTTTTAAAGCTAGGCATCTTTAAAAACATTTTTTCAGTAAAGAAACGAATCCCATCAATCATATAAAAATAAGCTTGCATGAAAATATAAAAACCTAAATCTTTCTATGAAAGAAAACTGGAACAACTTTTTTAGGTAAAAAGGTATAAATTGATACATTATGCTTGATTGAAAACTATGCAAATATAAAAGAGCATTTTCTTAAGGAGCATTACTATTTGTTAATATACTATCAATCCAATATAAAAATGTATTATATCATGAATAATTTAATATCGAGTTATATTTGTTACTATTGCTCTTTTCTGGTATCTTGAATACAGCTTATTATTACCGTCATAAGGTTATTAAATTTTTCAGATATTTTTTTAATTAACTAGTTTGAAGCATTTGGAGTGAAACGCTGCTAATATTTTCCACCTTATATGTTTGTAAAATTTTATAACATCAGTCCTTCATTGAATTTTTTTCAGTTTTCATATTACCTTTAGATTTTTTGGAAATTTCCTGTTCACCAATTTGAGGCAACTGGGCACGTTGTATCTCACTACGAAATTGAAAATAATAAAAAGTTTCATGTGATTCAGCATTAATTAAGGAAACTTTACTTCCTTTCACATTTTGTCTATTAGTTAGAATAAAAAAATGGTATTATTAATGAATTTGCTTGAAAATAAAAAAAAAAATCCCATGTCCTAGTAATTTGCTAAAGCAGTCTATTTTATACAAATTGTTATTTTTATCTTGTGATTTATAAATAAATTTTTCTGATTCGAATATTAGCTTGATAAAATAATTTTCATTTTCATCCAATAAGTTTTTGGTACACCAATTTGTGATATGAAATAAAACAGCAAAATACAGTAAGTTATTATTTTGTAGTTAGAAATTATTACATATCTCCGGAAATAAGCTTTTCACCAGGCTTATAAGCCTCTATTAGGGACGGATTTGCTTCGGATAAATGCATTATGTTTCCGAAAAAGTGTTGTTTTTGTCAGTCTTTTGAAAATCATTGCTTCATTGTCTTATAATAAATTTAATTTCTCATTAAAACAAAGGCAAACTTTAGTCTCTTTGTTTGTATATTTGCATATTTTCATGAAATAAATGTATTGCTAATTTCTTTTAATTATTAAATATTTAATTTTGTTATAATTTTTAGATCCAGTTTCTACTAATAAATTTTACTGTTGTTTTATGGTAGCACAATTGAAAAGAACCGACCTGCAAGAGAATATTATGAAGAAAGAGAAGCAATTGAATTTTTCTATTTATTAACATTCTATCACAATTAATATATTTAATAGTCTTTTTTTACTTTTGCTTACACATAGTATAGAGAAAGTATAATAATCATTAAAAAAAATTGAAATCGAGATTTTGAGAATCTCCACGTTTTAGACCCTCATGAACTGAAAAAAACACATTTTTAGAAATGTTCGTCTGTTTGTCTGTGACAAAGATAACTCAAAAAGGTTTTGAGCTAGACTGCTGTAATTTGGTATACAGGCTTTGCAACAAATTTACAAATTTCTGTAAAATCTATTCAAAGGAAATCTATCCGTCTGTTCGATAGATAATTAAAAACGAGGTGAGCTAGACAGATAAAATTCGGTATCAGATTTAGCATCTATAATGTAGACACCTATAAAGTGTTGAACCAACGAGTAGACTGTCTGTCGGTCTGTAATTTCAGAAACGATAACTCAAAAACGCAATGACATAAATATATCAAACTTGGTATGGGATTTTGTGACTACAAGTACATATTGTGCCAATTTTTTTAATCTGTTGAAAAGAAGTATCTAATATACATGTTTGATTTTTGAATATTATTAATGCATGCCAGGAATGAATCGCCAATCTAATGTTTTTATGTTGTAAAATATCTTTATATCATTGTGTTCAAGAGAACTTTCGTAGCTCAAAATAATAAGGATAATATACATATGCTTAATCTAAGATAATGATTTGAAATAAAGTGTCCATTGATTTCATGGTAACGGAAGAGCTCACAATCACGTTCCAATGGAAATTTTAAATTAATATTCTGTTATTCAGTTAGATTTTTTTTTAAATTTCTTTGGTCCATCTATATCTATACTTATAAATAAAGCTCAATGTGTGTGTGTATGTGTGTGTTGGCGCTCTACAGGCCAGGTCATTTGACCTACAGCTACCAAATTTGGTACATGTATACCTTAGAGGTCGGGAATGTGCACCTGGGGTCCCTTTTTTTTAATTTTTAATTAGAATTTTAATTATTAATTAAAAGCTAACTTTCCCGCCGAAAAAAAATCTTCCATTTTCCACACCGCCAAATGAGTAAGGCTTCAGGTTTTTTTTTTTTTCCCAACAGTAATGAGGCTAGGCTTAACATTTTTCGGCCGATTATTTCAAACGATTCTGTTTATTTTGTTAATATTTTATGCATTTAAAATTAAACATTGTTAATTAATCGATCTTTCAGATTCATTCTGAAGTACTTTTGAAGTAAAATAACACAGAATAAAGGAAATTAAAAATGTCTAATCTGCATAGCGTTACTCCAACTGGCGTAGAAAAATTCACGCATTTGCATTACCGTAACTGGCGTTGAAAATTCACGCATGCGCAGTGTGTTCTGATTGTTGATAATATTATCAGCGGATGATTCTTGATTTAAATTATTTTTAGGTTAGTTGCATGCTTTTGTAATTAAATTGTATTTATATTAGTTATATATTTTTTGTATATGCTTATAGTTTTTAGTACATCGTTTTTCAAGTAGTTTTTTTAAACCTGTTTTCGACCGATTATTTTAAACGATTCATTTTATTTTCTTAGTGTTTGATGCATTTAAAATTAAACATTGTTAATTAATTGATCGGTTCATGATGAATCTGAGAAAATTTTGCTGACAAATTCTTGAAATATTGCATAAATTAAGAAAGATATTCTTTAGTGCTCATAAAGTTTAAACGCTCAGTGACTCTGTTATCAGTAATCATATTATAAAAAAATGCTTTGTTTCAATAAAAAATATTATTATATTAATTGCAGATTAATTCTTTCCACTTTAATTTAAAGCATAAATTTTACGGGTGCTAATAGAAAATTAGAGAGATACATATTACGTTATGACTCAAGGCTTTTATAATATTATGAGTGAATTATATGACTATCAAAATTTGAAGTTTTAAAATATTTTGATGAAGAATCTATTAAAGTAGGAATTGCGTAAAATATTTAATTATTAAAATGTAAACGAACATTAAGATTGACGAACCAGCTGGTCGCCAAAGGCGGCTAGTTTGTAATAAATGTCATTTAAAAAGGTTATTATTGATTTTTTTAACTCTTCTTGTGCACCAACCTTCATTATTTCATATTTGCATTTCCATTTTAATTATCTTATCTTATTTTTTATCTTTTTATGAATTATATCTCAATGATTTATTTTTTCTTTTCACTACAGTATATCCCCGAACTCTAAATCTCAAGGATTTCCTTCAGTTTAATGAGTATACGAGTCAAATTTTATTGAAAAAAATACATGTAAAAATTTATATTACAATATAAACAGTGTATCAGTACTACAATTACACAATACAATTATACAAAAAAAATAGTGTGTTTGATGAAGAACTATGAATGTATGGAATTCGATGTAATGTTTGCGTAGAGAAGGTTTGTTTGGAATTATCAATGAAACAAATTATTCTTGACTTTAATCAGAGAAAATCAGATCTCCATTACCTAAAGAAACTTCACTAATGTGCTTGTATATCCAAACGTTGTTTGCATTAGCTCAAATATTGTTTTATTTATGGCACTCTTATGACCTTCCTCATTTTGTTATTTAGTTCACATACATTTCACATTTATATATTTTGCTGCATGCGTATACTATTTATTTCATTCCGCATTTTCAATTGCGCTGAGTATTTCTATTATTATTTTATTCCAATATGTATTAGATCCCGCATTTACTACGTGATTATAGGTATGTGTTATGAAAATTATATTAAAACTTATCTTTATTTTTATTGACTCCATTTTAGAAGAATTTTGGATGCTTTTGGCATTGCCCACTTATTTTACTTACACCGTTCCAAATATTTTAATTTGAATTCTAAACACGAACGTTGTCTCATGTTATATAGAAAAGTGAATTCTAATTAGTACTAACTAAGCGATATTTAATTCATCATAATTTAATCAGGTGCTATATCCTCTGTAATAAATTTACTTAATTTTTTTAACTTTTGAAGAATATTCCATATATATTTTTTAACATTCGTTTTTCAGCTTGAAGTTCAAATAGTTTTTTTTATCCTTTTTTTGCATAAATATAAGTTGTTACTCATTCACAAGAAAGTTCCGGATACATGAGTTAGTGTTATGAATGAATTTTAATCTGATAAAATATAACATTTATTTAAATTTTGGAACTTTTTAAACTTGAAATTTATTTTAATATAATATATCTACGCTTAGAAATGACATGAGGATTAGTTTTCTATGGATAAGTACTTATTATAATTTTTTATTAAATTGTTTTTATAAAACAATAAATTTATCAAAATAATAAATTCGTGCAAATTTCAAAAAATTCTAATAAAACAAGTAATGCTCGAAAAAATTGCAATTTTCTGAAATATGTTTAAAAAGTTTTGATTTTTTTTCATTAAAAATAATTCAAAAAATAATCGATAGTTGGCGCTCACATGTCAAACCGAATTGGCATATGGTAATCAGGATAGCTATAAAACACAATCCTGGAAATTCATTCATCATTCGATCCAGCAACATGCTATCGTTACCGGATCGAGCAATAGAGTTAAACTTTCCGATAAGAACGGTGAATCCACGATTAAAGCATTACAAAAGTTCCGTATGTTGATAGGGACCAAGGTGAATATAAGCACTATTTCATTGAATGGGATACTGAATTAAGTACGCCATTTTCAGGATCGTCCACGAAGTGGAAAACCATCCGTCAGTGAGAACCACGTTCCTGTTGTACGAAATGTCATGGAAAATTTAGCAAACGGGACATCATCAGGGAGTAGCAGTGCACGTGAAGCTGAGAGAACGGGAATTACGGAAACGTCGATCTACATTTTTTGCATGGAATCTTGAAACTGCATCTATAAAAGATAAACATTTCATAAATTATTGGCAGCAGATTCCGATCAAAAACAAGCTTTAGTAACATGGGCGCTTGCTCAAATGGAACATGATCTACAATGGTTGCTAAACATCATGAGGACAGATGAAACACTCTTTTCATTGCATGGTGACATCAGTACGCAAAGCAATCGTATCTGACGACATCAAACCCCCGTGAATACACGATCAATTTACTACTTTCTCCGTATATGATTGTTTGATTTGGTTTCACCGCGTCCTTCATTCTGGGCGTTTTCTTTTTTTGAAGAGCATTGTCCTGTAGCTGGTTAGAAAATCCTACGCTTTTATCCGGATCTTACGCTTTTTTAAGACCACATTGCGCCTGCTTTACCACAAAGACGTGCGTTACTTGCCGTCATCTTCATGCAGATCTCACATTGCTCTCAGTTGCTCGTTCCGTCAAGACATTCCTTCTAGACACGTTCAATGAGGACCGAATGATAAGTCGAGGATGTAAAATTAAAAGGCCCTCACTATCCCCAGAACTTATTTAAGCGAACTCTTGATTGGGAGGATACCTAAAGTTTCGTGTCTACCGGGACTCTCCAGCCACTGTGGTGGAACTGAAAGATGCCATTTAACGGGTCGTCGGTAGCATTAATGCCAACATGCTACACACATCTGTGATAACGTAGTTACTCACTTGCTTAATGCCTATCGGTAACGGTCATCACAACTTTTGATTTAAAATAAAATGAGTTGTGGGAAGTTACTGTGCTCTATTTTTTAGATTTGTATAAACCTTCTCAGTTTGACGTGTGAGCGCGATTTATTCGTCATTGTTTGAAGCTTTGTAATGGGGAAAAAAAGATGATTCAAATAATGATCTTTTTTTTCAGTTAATGATTCGGAGGCTCTCTGAAAATATTCCCGCAAACCGGAATTTTTTTTAGCATTACTTTTTTATTATGAGTTTTTTTAATTGCTCGAATTTATAACCCTGTATTTATATCTATTCAAAAATAAGAATATTGTTCTTGTTCTATATAAAAATTAGTTTTTAATGCAGTGAATTCTTAAATATCTTTTATCTTAAAATGCATGTCACAAAAACTGGTTATATTCAAGCTATTCTATTTAGCAGTTGTGAGAATACATTTAAAAATTTGTTTAAAATATTGCAGTTAACTGCAAATGAGATCAGTTTTTTAATTCTTGAATTTCTCATTATATAAATGTTTTTGAAAGTAATTAATAAGAATATTAAAAAAAATCTTCATTTATTGTTTTTTCTCGAATTCGTATTTTTTCTTTCAGTTCCAAAATCAACATGTTCTTGATTCAACTAAACTTATTTCAAAACTTTTATTGAGAATAACAAAACCATGCAAAGAATGCTCTTATATTTCTCAGTCTCAATGAGTAGGATGGTTAAACAGGTAAGAAATATCATAAAATTTACATATGACTGGAGTTATTTCAAAGATTTTTAAATTTGAAATTATTTACATTCAGTCATTTTTTCTCATGCATTAAATATAATTTTTTCAACATATTTTTATATCCATTAATGTTCAGCTATATATCATTATATTTTGAATTTAAAGCAAATTTATTCTTCCTTTCAGGGTATTAAAGTCAAAGGGCTCAACGCAAGGACTTAAAAAACCTTTTTGAATGACAGCAAATACCCCGAAATGTTTTATCTTCCTTCCGTAGCTATTTTTTATTTCATTTTACATTTTGCATTATTAGGCTTACTGAGAGTAAGCAATGTAGTACAGATTAGAATGGAAAATCTTTTAGTTTTTAATAAATGTGATTTTATTAAAAACTGAGCTTAAAATTAAATTATAAACCCTAAATAATACACATTTATTACACAGAACACAGAAAATACAGATGCATTACACAGAACACAATAAATACATAATGTTTCAAAGATAGATCTTTTGCTTCTTGCTTTAAACTTATGAAACATTCTTGTATAATATATACAGGATTTTGAATTAAAATAAAAAATGAAGGTTTTATAAAATTCCATAGTTAATTGAATCTTTGCAAAAAAAATAATCCAATTTCAATGTACAGCATTAAAAAAACTTCACAATACACTCATGTGACACATAAGTATGGCACAAAAAAGTTACAACATTGACACATATTTTGTGCATTGTTTAAAACATAATTTTAAACAATGCAAATAAGTAATTTTAATTTAGGGCTGTAAAATTACCCTATTAGCACAAAATGCCAAACAACATTGTAACTATATCTTTCTGAGATTGACTGGCATCCAGAATATCGAACATCTTGGGAATATCGTACAATATTTTGTGCTAATGGGGTAGTCTGACTTTCCTTAACTATCAAGAAAGGAGCTAAAATTATACTATTGTCAATATAAATTAATAAATATAGTCCACTCGTTCACTTCTAGATGTTTTATATGCTCCATCAATAATTGTCAGTATTTATCCACAAGTATTTATACTTTTCCATGGTAATACTTCTTTAAAGCTGGCTGAGTAGCGAATGTACCATTCCTGGGACCTTTGATGAAGAGACCAGTCATGTAATGCCCTCGAACACAGGCAGTATCAACCCCCGTTGCGAATGGATACAGTTGCAATTGCCTTTTATGGTCATGTCCAAAATATATGTGCTCAGGTCCACGCCATTGAGAAGCCCAGGGATAAGTAGGCGCTTGAACAGAATCTAAAAATTCTTCTCGAGTTGGTCTCCATCCTCCCGGGCATTTTGGATCAGCGATAACAGTTCTAATATTCATAATTGTGTAAGGTCGGTTGTCTTCAATGGGTACACCTCCCGGTAAAAATCCGCCATGGCAAACTCTGGCATTCATACTAGGAATGTAGAATGAGTACGGAAGATTTCTCAACCAACTTACTTCATCAGCAGTTAAATTGGCCATCCATTTGTCCTCGTCCGCGTACTCGTAATCTTTCATTTGCTGTTTCGCCCAAATTCTGAGAAGGGTTTTTTCATCGTTATTGCCTCTTACGCTAATGCATGATGTGCAGTTCTTGATAAAGCGAACAACTTCGAGGTTCTTATTACCTTTTCTTGTAAGATCTCCTGTGAATATTTTTAAAACTGTATCATTAAGTTGATGTCTGTTTATAAGCAATTGTTCTTCATCGAAGCATCCATGTTGGTCCCCAATTATGATAATTTCATTGAATCCATTTAGATAGTCTTCAGTTAGCGTCACATGTGGAACTTCTGGTCTCAAATGCCCTTCGGGAGTTACAGGCTGGCATGCTTCATCTCCAAATATTTTGGAAACACTACCAGTTGTCATATATGTAAAAAGCACAAGGCTTATTATTTCTACCTTCAGCGATATCATCATCATCCTATTAAAGAAATAAAATGAAGCAAAATTAGCAATACATAAATTTATACATTTATATAAAAGTAATTTTCCAGATGCATGGTCGCGAAGAAGAAACTTCGAAATTTTAACTTTTATTTATTTCAACACGAGGGTCATAACTTGCTCAGAAAGGAAGCGAAGTGATGGTAAAATGACATCTCTTTATATCGCGAAACTAAAGCAAAGTAACAGAAGTTTTTCCCTTCAGTGATTTTATTTTGAGATTCTGATAAGGATTTCTTTGTCACGAGTCGAGACAAGGGAATCTTAGGTATCGTTTTTTTAAAAGATGTGCAAGTGTTAAGGATTTTTATCCTTTTGTTTCTGATGTTACAACCACGGAATCAGCAATTTTATTAATCATGTGTTAGAATTAATTAAATAAATGGGAATTGGATTATGAAAAAAGATAAAATTTTAGAATAATGTTAACACAGGCTCAAAAGATAACAATTAGAAAATTACGATTTTTACAAAAGATTGAATATTACATTAATTTTGTGTTTTCAACGCTTGTTCAAAGTTAACACTTTCGATACTTAAGCATAACTAGGTTCTTACAAAAAAATAAGGAAATGACAGGAGCAGGACATTTTTTCGCCTTTTCTAGATATTCCATTTATTATTTTCATTAGACATTCCATTCCATTAATGTTTTGTTTCGATGGCATCCAATAAGGCTGCAACTCAGGACATCAATACCTTTCTTGCTTCCTTGTGCGTTACTGATTAGCATGAGTATAACTTGAAAAATAAAACAAAAGGTCAATTTTTTATCACTTGTTTCACGATTCATCTTCATCAGGGGAGTAAGGATTCTGTAGCTTGCAACCGTTAAGCCATTTTGTGACTACATTTCCTAGAAGGATTCTAGTATTACCGAAAATATTTGTTTTATTCTGTAACTTATACAGCATTTGGATCATATATGTTACCGGTAACGTATGAAACGCCGGCATTCTATAGATATTGTAGGCATTATTCTGCACATTCTGTAGGCACATTCTGCAGGCATTGTATATAATGCCAGAAGCTTTTAAATAAAGTTTGAAATATGAGAATTATTACATAATTTCCCTAGGACATTATATATAATACCTAGGCATTCTATAGAATGACGAATGCTATTTAGGCTAAGTATGAAAAAAGGTCCTGATAAAGCTATTCCTCAAAATTCCTCAAAAATACAAACGTTAGTCTGAAAAAATAATGAGAATGTCATTAAAAAAAATTATTCAAAATATGTAAGAAGAAATGAAAATCGTACAAAACAAAATTTCTGCTTTTCTTATTAAGGGAAGCAAAATGTTTAAAAGTACGAAATTAAAATTTACCTACTTATTACAACATAGTAGGCTTGAATGACATTTTGAATTGCATTTTTAAGCAAAGACATTTCATATTTTTAACATTCATTTGACAAATTCTTGGCCGCTTCTGCTGGATTAAACAATTTTAGCTGACCTAGAATTACGACAATTTTAACTGACCACGAGATTTAGAGGAATTTCGTGGGCAGGATTATTTTCAATTCTAAGCAAATTCTTAGGGCATAAAGTGAATTGTGATCTCGCATATACTTGTTTTAACAAATTTCTTCAGAAGTTCCAAGAGTCGGGAGAATCCATCCTCTGTCACATTCATTACAGCTTCCAATATAGTGATAGAATCACCTCTCCCCTTGTCGATGTCAGGAATAGGAGTTTGCACAGTAGTTCCCAAAGAAGCAGCGGGAATCTTTTTCTCGATTTCATTTCCATTTTTTGACTTTTCCAGATTTATTTTAGAATTTATTTTACTTTCAATAACATTTTCAGTTTTGAAACAAAGGATGTACAAAATATCCATTTCATTATCCTTACTAGCATGATCACAGAAGGTATGACTTTTTTTGACGGTCCTTTTTGCAAGGCAAACGAAAACGAAGATGTATTTCATATTTTGATGACTTCTCATGTGGCATTCTATATAATGCCTAGGAAATGTGTGAAATATTAATAATGTAATACATTGTCGACGAGTTTCAGGCATTATATACAATGCTTAGGCATCCTATAGAACGCCAGATTTCATACTTTGCTGGTAACATATGCAGCATTTCAAAATGTTTCTCATTAACGGAAATATATCCTTCTTTTGGAAAACGCGTACATGTATGCGCATGTATATGTTGGAGAGGGGGAGAGAAAGAGAAAAAGTTTCTAAGAAAGTAACGTTTTTTGTTGTCATCCTTTTGGTGTTCCAGAAAAATCTTTATTTTTATATGCTTCTTAAAAATTCTTTGTTCAGTCCATGACCAGATAGTGATACACTTTGTATAGGAAGAGAAAAGGCAGGAGAAAGCGGATATAAAAAAGCATTCAGAAAGCCCTTAATTTAGAAGAGACAGCATTTATTTTAAACACGAGTAATTTAGGAGTGTGGGAAATAAAAACGTATGCTGCTCAAAAGTTAAAGTGAAATTTGAATTCAAATGAAAAGAAAATAATAAGTATTTAAGTACGCGATTAAATTGAAATTTTTACGTGATGTAGGAGTAGGTGAATCCTGTAAATCAAAATATTTGATTTGCAAGGATTGTGTTCTTAGAGAGAAAGAGAGAAAACAGTGCGAATCAGTTGTAATTAGCTTGAGATGTGGCTAATCTCAACTGATTCATTGTGATTGACGGCACAAACGCGAGTGTTTAGAACATTGATGAATGCTCCAGACACTCGCGTTAGCGCATGGAGCAGCAGATGGAGCTCAAAACAAAAACACAGTTAACACCGAATTAATAAGAAAGATTATTTAAGGGATGCATTCTTGTCATACGGGAGCTTTCATCGCGTGATGAAGATAAATGGCTAATGACGCAGGTTTAGGTAATTACTGAATTGTAAGATTTAACGCTGATATTTAATTATAAAAAGGTGTTTTCCTTCAAATTTCTCTTATCATTTATTATAATCAGTTTATGTATGTATCAATTTAAGCACATATAGTTAGCAACAACAGAGAAAGTTTAGCTTAACCGCCTATTCATTTTAAGAAACCCGAGCAGCTCATAATCCCTATATAGGCATATAATATGAACTTCTGAAGGAAGAAATTTTGGTTTTAGGTATCAAGAATTATGATCTATAAAGATTTGAAGGTGTTTTCTCTAAATCGTGTCATGAGTACCGTCGCAACTGGAGGTATTCCTAAAAAGAATATACCTAAAAAAAAGACGTTTCAAAACCAAAAAACTAAGATTTTAAAAATTTTTATTTTATTTTAAAAAAAACAAATTAACAGCATTAAATATAGAAATTTACAGTTCATTAAATCATAACTGCATATATATACTGCATATTGAAAATAAAAAAAAATCCAAAAGTATTTTCATCTTTATTTTTAATTTTTTTCAAGATAATTCGTGAGTAATCAGTTCAGTGTATTTCCCAATTATTTCAAACAGTTTCTCCTTATAGAATATTCTCTCTCTCGAACTTAAGTAGTCTGGTTTGCCATTTTCTCCCATATTAAGAAATAACTGAATCAGATTTGTAAAAACTCGACTTATATAGTTGTCTAATGAGCTTTTAGTGTTATTTATTTTCAACTGCCAATTTATAAAATATGGAAATGGTAAATTGCATGTCCTTATTAAATTACTTAAACTTATTAATTTCTGCAACAAGTTTATTAGCAGGTAAGGAAACTTTTTATATGTATAGAATATAAAAAATATAGGACGAATTGAAATAATTAAAAATTATGGAAATATTCATTATTGATAGTCCGATACGGTAACATGTATTTTAAGAAAGAAATGGTTAACTATCTTTAGCTATAATCTGTTGCTTGAACTTGGTTGACAAGATATACCAATTATCTATATTTAAAATAATTTTAAAAAGCAAAGAATCAGTTTCCCACGGGCCTGATTTCGACAATTTTTTTCATATGAAAACTCACTGCTTTTAATTATGTCTTTAACCATCGCTTATCTTTCTCCGGGCTCTATTTTCAAGAAAAGTTTAAAACACATTACTTCACTATACATTCTCATATGCATCGAACCTCACTGAACTGATTTTGAAATGTTACCTTTCATATGGAAGCTCATAATCTCTGAAAAAACACCAATTTTCGCCTATCTTTTCTTCTTCATTTTCAGAGATAATGCAAAATAAAACCGTCAACAATTGGAAGATTTCCCATTTTGAGATTTACCTAACCATTCAGAATGCTCTATTATTATTGTGGGTGTATAATTTAAAATAATATTTTCTTTTGTTTTGATTGGCATGACTAGAAATCACTAGCTGCCATTGGCAACCATATGAATAATATTAATATAATCATTTTGACCAATTTTGATGAAACGCATCATAAAAAAATGTGGTGTTTTAATTATACTTGCACAAAAATGATAAGAGTATTTGTGTTGTTAACTATACTTTGGCGAAATTGGTGCAGTTGTTAAAGTAGAGAGTTGTCATTATTATTATTGTTGTTCAGTATCTTTTGAAAATGGAATCGAATACGGCAGATGACTCTTGATGTCGTTTCTTGGAGTACGAGTTTTCATATGAAATTAAAATTTGCGAATCCAATACATTATATATTTTATTTAGTGTTTGTGATTACAGAACTGTATCAAAGTTTTTCCGACAACGAATATGCAGTGAAATAGTATTTTTGACATTTTACTTGAAAACAGCGAACAGAGAACTATTGATGAGACATCTAGGTAGCATTAGCATTTATGTGAAATAAAAATTGGTAAATTCAGTACAATGATTGTGGCTGAGGGACTGATTCTTAAGTTTTGTCCAATTATTTTGAAGATATAAATGGTGGATGAACAGTTGATTCGAAGGCGTTCATTTTATGAAACTATTCTGAAAAAATGAAAATGGCCGGCTTTTGCCCAATTCTTAATGATATTATTTTTTTTAGTTTATGATAGTTTTATAGACATTTGATAGAGAGTAAATAGAAAATCAAAGAGTTTAAATTTGGAAATGAAGTAAAAAGACAAAAATTCTTTATTGACACAATTTTGAAATGTAAAAATTCTTAATCAATTATTTTATACTGTTTAATTCTTTCTAAATTGATAGTCTATTTTAAAATAGATTTGTTTCATTTTTATGAGCAATTGCTTGCTGTTTTGCTTTATTTTGCTGTTTATGTATGAGCATAAAATAAAAACACTCAATAATAATTAATGAATAGTTGGTTCTTGTGTTAAATATAATAATGCGCCAACAAAATTATAAAAATTAAATTTTCTTTTTAAGCTTGCAATTTTTTGTTTTATAACTATGTTAAAATAAATAACATTTCATTCCTAATTTCTTCCTTTTTTCCTTCATATTCATTCTTATAAAATTGAAATTCGTTTGAAAAGTTTTATTTTTGTTATTTTCGCAAAGAACGGTTTTGCAGGCATTGGTAAAAAAAAAGAAATTAGCATTCTTCTTTTTGAATTAAAAAATTACTTTTTCTTGTAAAATATATTTTTTATCAAAACAAAATATTTCTTTACCATTTTTTTATACTAAAAAATAAGAAGAGCTATTCAACTTTTGATATTTTATCTAAATTTCTTTCTGTTATTGAAAAAGAAAACCAAACGATAGCATTTAATTGCCAGACCATATTAAAAATATTTTTAATCTTATAATCGCGATTTTTAAAAAAATAGAAAACATTTAAAATAATATTCAAAAACAGTTCTTCGTTAATCCAGATAACACTAAAATTTATATTTGTTTAATATTTTAGTCTGATATAAAACCATGATTATCCAGTATTTAATATTTTATTTTAATTTTTATATTTTAATATTTTAAATAAATATTATATCCTTATTTTCTTTATTCTCTTAAATTACTGAAATATAGAAAATCCACTCGAAACCTTAATGAATACTTAACTGGTATTTTGATGTTTAATTTGCTTATTTGAGTGCAAACTACTTAATAAAACTACAGTAATCAATATAAGACCCTGTGCCAAACTTGCTACCTTAACGTGTGACAAATACTCATTCAGCGCAATTTATTTTAATTCAGGGCCTTGGGCCAGAAATTCAAAAACAAATCTAAATATGGAGTTATGGATTCTGGGTCAAAAGGTAGCGAACTCGTTTAGGTTCAAAAATAGCAACGAAAGTTTTGAATTCAATGGATGGTTTGAAATTCTTTTAATTTAAGAATATTGATTTATTTACCTTTTCAAAATGCAGATAGTATCAGATATCCTCCTTGCTTAAACAATGAAAATATTCTGAAATATTATCAGCAATGCTGTCGGTGATGAGATCCTGGACGTTTTGACAAAGATAACTGATTCTGTAGTACCATAAAGGCCTGCAGTGGTAGCAAAATAAAAATAAAAAATTCAAGCTGAAAATACTTGAAAAATGTTTACAGATTCCATTTTACACGACGTATGATATAAAACTTTACTTAGTAAATTGCATAGAATTAACCTGCACAAAATAAGTACTTTCCTATGATTTTTAATATCAGAAATTCTGGAAAAATAATAATGTTTCTGTTATTTTATCTTAAATGGCTCCAACTATACTGGGGAAAACAAAACATAACATTCATTCAGGATCCAAAACATCAAAGAAATTACTTGTTTTTCCCCACTTTATTGTTAATTCTAATGTCTCATAAAATTTTCACATGCTTTATAACGTGATATTGTTTACACCATTACTTTAAGTTTTCTTTAATAGCATATTTGTACAGTAGAATACCACATTATCCAATAATTATTTAATCTTTAACGTTGTTAAAAATAGTAGATTACATGAAAAATGTTTTTAAGTTGCACTTAAATTTGAAGCATAATCCTTTTTTATTTCAAGCCGAAATCAGGGTTTATTTTCTAAGTTAAAAACAGTTTTGTATTACATTCACTTTCCTCCTTTTGAATTGGAAATTATTTTATATTTATGCATTCTAATCCTTTTTATCAAGATAAATTTGTTATAGAATTCCAAAAGAGTCTTCTAAAGAAAAAAATTTTAGACTTTCAACTTGAGATCTCGCTTTAAAAAAAACAATGGATGAAATATATGAAAATTCAATGGATAGAATGGGTTCAAGTAAATTATTAAAAACTCATTTAACATTTATTAGTTATGCTCTTTCCATTCGTTGTTTCATAACAAAATATGGTTTTAGAAAGGGTGGGTATTACTGAAACAATCATTTCTATCTAAAAATTCCTTATTTTAAGCTATTAGAATTCTTCTGTTTTCTTAAGTTTAATTGGCGATAGTTTAATTGTTCTCAAAGCACTGGATATATATTGGCATGTACTTTAATTTTGTAAAAATTATGTATTTACATATTAAAATAGAAAGCTATGTAAAAAGAATAGTATATGGAATTCTATATACTATGTATATAGAATTTCTTAAAATATGTGCAAAATTGCACAGATTTATATTTTTAAAAATACAAAAAAAATCTTTATTTTTTTTATGCAACCCTTTCATGAAAACCCTTATAGAAATAAAATCTTTCACATCCAGTTTCAAACGTTCGGCAACATTTTAATATTGTATCTTTAAAAAAGTCTCATAAATAAGATAAACAAAAGATTAAAAGGTAGCCATAAGTTATGTTATAGGATTCAGACGAAATTGAGAAATTTTTCTAATAAAATGTATGCTAAAACGTGTTATGCAATTATTTAATAAAGTGCAGATCACAGAAACTATCTATATTTTTATTTTTTTGCAAAAGCACGGAAGAGAGTATCCTATCTAAAAGGAGGGCAGATTTTCTCTACATTAATGGTACCAAGCACTTATTTTTAAACTCTAAATTTTTTTACTTTCTTATACTTATTTATTTTAAAAAAAAACATTTTATTTCTTAATTTCACATATGCAAATACTACACTGGTGTGCAAAACTTAAGCAACAGGTATGTTTTTTGCCATAACTTCACGACAAATCATCTGAGAGACATGAAATTCAGAAATGAGATACAGCATTTTGTTCTGAAAGAATGACGAAAGCATAGTTGTTATGGGATGTTATGGGATGTTACTGGGATGAAACCGTGTCCCGACCTCTCTCCAAATCAACTGGCGTTGGGAATCGTTTGTAACATCACGGAAAGAGACCGTTTCGGTGGTCCTGGAGTTGTCGTCTGGGGAGACATTATGATGAACGGGCGGACTGAGCTCCACGTTTTCGACAAAGGTTCTGTAACTGGAGATCGCTATTGTCAGGAGGTAATCCTTCCCCATGTGCGTCTGTTCCGAGGTGCCATTGGATCAAACTTCGTTTTTATGGATGACAATGCACGGCCACACAGGACTCATGCTGTTGGAGATCCTGGAAAGTGAAGATATCACTCGAATGGATTGGCCGGCGTGCTCCCCTGATTTAAATCCGATAGAACATGTGTGGGATGCTTTGGGGAGACGGTTTGCGGCACGATTACATCCTCCTGGGAACACCCGACAACTTAAACAGATGCTGATTGAGGAATGGGCACTCTTACCTCAAGAACTGTTGGACAATCTGGTGCTGAGTATGGGGAGACGGTGCGAAGCAACCATTGCAGTAAGGGGAGGGCATATCCCATACTAAGAAACATCTGCTTGCTGTTCTTCCTCTTGGACAGACAATCATGTGTAACGATGCTATGAGTTCAATAAAGCCTTTTTTTGTTTGATTCCATACTGTATGCATTGTATTCATTTCTGCGCAACTATGCTTTCGTCATTCTTTCAGAACAAAATGCTGTATCTCATTTCTGAATTTCATGTCTCTCAGATGATTTCTCGTGAAGTTATGGCAAAAAACATACCTGTTGCTTAAGTTTTGCACACCAGTGTATAATATGAATATGTCAAACAGTAATAAGTTTTAAAAAATTATTAAAAATTAACTGTCTCAAAAACAGTTTACAAAATAATTAAATTTTTTAAAGATTAAATCTGATTAATTTAAAGAAGAATATAAATAAAAAGCACTGCACACTCAAAAGTGTTCCTTTTTTTCGAAGCCAAAGATAAAATTCAGATGATTCAAACATTCGAATTAAGAAGAACTGAGAAGAACTTAAAGTCAGGAAAATTAAATGTCCAATTATACAGGAAACGTATATAAATAAAAAAAATGGAAGTTATAATGCTGCTATATTTAGAGATGAACCAGAACTAATGACGTTGACCTAACTTATGATGAAATAAACTGATCTCCAATAGAAAAGTTCGAATGTCCAATGAACAGAGTCTATGTAAGACTATTTAAATATCACGGTCTTTATGTCTGACAAATTGACAGAATCATATACATGAAGTTTTATCTAAACTATTTAAATGAAATCAAATATAACCAATAACTCCGGCGAATTAACTGGCCAATAAAAAATGTTTAAACGCATAGATGCGTTTATCTCTACAATAGACACCAAAATGCATTATACTGCGAAAAAAAGGCGGCAAATCACTTTATTGGTCCAAATTTATTTCTCTTGACTAAAACTAATATACACAAAATTAATGCATCAATTTGTCTCGGTATGTGCAATCCAAATGCTCGAAAAATAGTCCTCCATCTAGCTATAGACGGTGTTCATATAATATTTCACGCAGCTCCTAATTGGGTATGCGAAACGTTAAACTCAGTGTAATTCTAAATGAATGAAAATCATAATTTTGTATTTCTTAAAATTTAATTCTGTGCTCTTTCTAATTGATTTCATAAAATTCTTCAATTCTTTGTGAGAAATTTTATAGCTTAACATGTAAAATAACTGAAGCCATCCTATAACAATACTTTGCTACAAAGCGTTTATATTTAAGGACTTCAATGTTAATTCTATTTTATGTTAAGAAGGTGTTAATTGACGATAAAACGCTTAAAATTACCCAATTTATTGGTAATGATGAGTTTACATAATCCTAATAGATTCTCACTTACCTTTTTATAAAAGGCAGCAGTTGGATAAATTAAAAAAAATGCTTAAAAGAAATGTCAACATTAGCAGAATTTATGATGACTGGATTGAATTTTGTTAATATTGAATAATATTAAGCATTCATTATTCCATTTTTTCTTGGAAAGCATCCTCAAAAATTTAAATGTTCCATAGATTTAGAAAATCAAAAATGCCTGTTCACAATCTTTCAAAGTATATCAAGGTGAATTTTTTCATTATTATTACAAACTTGCATAATGTGGATGAATGTTTGAATAATTTTTGAACATCTTCGATGGGAGCATTTCATTCCATCTCTGCTACTAATAAAGATATATGCATGTATTGACGCTCTACAGAATAGTCTGTTAGACCTAAAGCTATCAAATTTGACAGATCTAGTTTATGGTGGAAAATGTGCACTTCAAAAAGGCACTTTTTTAAATTTTGAATTAAAATTTTAATTATTTAAAAAAATAAGCGAAGTTCTGGCATTTTTTCGTGATATGTTTCGAAAATAGTACAGCACAGAAATTATCTTTACATCATCTTAAAATTCAAAAAATTATCTTTTCATTGAAAGTAACTTTTTACTATCAAAAATCCTCAATCTAAAATATTTCATTGAAACTTTTAGCAACCGTTCAATCCAGAGGAATCAGATTGTCGTCAAAAGTGGTTAGTCAGAAATAAAAGGATCACTAAACACGGTCTCAAAACAGATATACTGTTTGATGAATCTAGAATCTTATTGAAAAGAAAGCTAAGTTTTTATATACTTCGAAAAGGTGGTATTAAAAAGAATAAGAAATGAAAAAAAGCGTTTTATCTGAAAACAGCTTGCTTTTAGTTCATAATTCAAGATAGCTGTTTGAAAGAAAAAAAACACTCCCTATGATACATTCGAAATCTAAATGAGATGGAAGTTCCGTCTGCGAGTGGTAATTGCACTGACTTAAAAATGCTTTTCTTTTATGAATGTATAAAATTTTGTAATTTTGCATTTTCAAGTTCTCCAACTTTACGGCAATTATATGAAAAAAAATCTGTATTTCAGTTTACCATTCCAACATGTACTGATTGTATAGATCATTTTACTGAAGATAAAAAAGAGCGGCATAATATAAGGTTACATATTTTCCTTTCCAAAGCGACATTCTTTTTTCATTATCCTTCGTTAAAATTTATTTACAATACAGGATACGCACGTAAAATTCACTTTTTTTTAAAATTTTTAGGAAACTAAGTGTGAAACAGAATTCCAAGTGCTTTGAAGCATTTTTAAAGTAAGGTAAACGAAACTACATATAAAACAGAACTTCAGTTCAAATTTTCACATGTTTCCTTTGTGGAAAAAAGAATATAGACGATTAATAACAATTTGCATTTTAGTATTAATACCCCCTTTCTTCCCTATTCTATTCTTTTCTCAAAAGAAGATAAAAATGGAAAAGAATTTTCCCTTGGTTTTCTTTTACCATTCATGTTCAATAAAGATTTGATTTTCTTTCATCACTTGTATTCGATAAAGATTCTAATTTCTTTTCTCATTGGCATTTTGAGTCGGGCCTTAAAAAAATAATACTGTTTAGAGTCTAGAATTATACATTTTTGTTATTGAAACAATCATGTTTTAAAGATATTTAACACCAAATTTACCTCGTATAAAAGTTTTCCCAAATATAAGTAAATAAATATAAAATCGCGTAACCCAAATTATATCATGCTGCGATATTATTATATCGATATTATTATATCAATTTTCATGACGTTTTTCACCAGTTATTAGTGAAACGTATTCGCATAAAAAAAGACTTTACGACATCGAAATTGACCACTTTTATTGGGTTATGCTCTCTTACAGAATAATAATTTTTTATCCTCTATATTTCTTGAATCGAAATTTCGAGTAACATTATGTCAGTGTTCCGAATAAATAAACATGTAATAAAATTTTATTTTCCTGAATTAATTCTTAAAAATGTTTTCTAGGACTGTACTGGAATTTTCCTTACAGTTTTCGTGTAAAAAAAAAGTATTTTTTTTTTGTCATTTACTTTATATTTGTTAGCCTTTTATGATTTTACAATTTTTTTGCATATAAATTGAAATTCGATAGTCTTTAAAATTGCGACATTTATTAATGAAATGAAATTCGTGATTATTTTCAATTCTTATTGGCAAAACTCTGTTTAGTATCACCCGATACTCATCAAAAAATTCAAACTCGTGATTCTGACGAATCTCCGTTCTTTAGACCTCCCTGAGTTCGAAAAACCCATTTTTGTAAAATGCCCGCTTGTCTGTCTGCAACAAAGATAACTCAACAACGCTTTGAGCTGGACGGTTTAAATTTGATTATTTACATCAAATTTGTAGATTTCTATCAAATTTTGAGTAAATTCTATTCTGATGAAGTCCATCTGTCCTGCTGATAGATAAAATTCTGAGAACTAAATAAATAAAATTCGGTACACAGATATAATATCAATAATGTAGACAGCTATCAAATTTTGAGCCAAATACAACAAAGGATTAACCTTCTTGCACTTTCAGAAACATATAAATGCGATAATTCAAAACCGCAGTGACTTAAATATATCAAAATTGATATGGGATTTTGTGATTACAATTATTATTTTGTGTCAATTTTTTTATTTCAATCGGTTGGGAGAAACACATCAAAAACACAAATTCTATTTACGGATACTATTAACCGCATGCCAGGGATTATTCTCTAAATAACTCTCTAAGGATCGATCACACGATAGATTCAGTAAAAATGCTGAATTCACTCCAAAAGTTTATTTTATATTCATAACTATTGTACGCCAATGCCATGTAAGGCGTTCTCTAGAATGACAAATTTATTAGAGATTATACGAGGAAGTTTTGAGAAGACCACTTCCACTTGGGGATTTTTTTTAAATATTAATACTACATATGAAAATATCTCTTATGATTTTAAGTTCGAAACAGCTTCTGCAACTTGCTCTAAATTGATGTTCAAAAAGCATTTATTTTATTTTCTACAACAATTTTTATTTCAAAACTGATACTACATTTGGTGCTTAGCTTATTTTTATTTTTTTTATGCAGCATCCTCATCAATTTTGTAGAAAATGTATAAATTTTCATCAGTCTAAACGTTAGTAACACTCTTTTGTAAAAAATTTCGGTGGAAGGCTATTTTGATGAAATTTTGAGGCAACACTTCAGATATTATCTGAATCGTATGACATAGCAGCTTTTACGCGGCAATTTTATTTTCTCTGATAATCAATTGTAAACATATTTCGACAGCTACAAATTACGTACAGATTGGAAATGCGTGAAGTGATTGGATTTTTTTATTGGTGAATGATATAATTGAATTGAAATTTATCGGCAAATACATAAAGTAAGTGGTAAAAAAGTGCAACGCTACGTCAACGTCTGCAATGCATTTGAAAATGTAGCACACATATTGAGGATATTGAGTACGAGGGAAGGTCATAACTGAGACATATTCTGAAATCGCTACTTGCGTGAATGATGTTAGAAAGAAATTTTTTTTGCAGAAAGCTTTGTAAAACTTTTGCCACACCTCGGCAAATGTTTAAATAACTGTGGTAATTACGTCGAAAAGTAGATTCTGCATAGAACTTTAGGACACAACTAAAGTTATTATAAAATTTCGATTCTCTTTTGTTTCTTAAGTAGAGTAACTTACTCTTCGGCTGATCTTCATATTTATCCATTTTCACATATTGAGAATTTTTTTATTTAAGTTATATAAAGATCGCATTACTTAATAATCTAATTCTGTAAACAGCATTTGATTTAAAAAAAGTGATTATAGATTGATGAATCTCAATACGAGAAAAATAAATTAAGCAAAGACAAACTTTAAAAATACTCTATCCAAAATGTGCGAAAAAGAAGAAACATTTTATATTCTAATTGTTTCTCACTTTTTACACTTTAATTTATAGATTTTTTTTATCTAATATTGAAGTATTTCTTTTCATAAATTCAAAGCCAGACGACGTCATTTTCTACGGAATTCAGATAAAATGAAATTAATAAATTGATAATTAAGTTCTGAAAATTTAAAATAGCTCATTTTCAACGAGAAAACATAAATGTATGGAATTTCAAAACTCTAGCACTACAGATAACACAAAAATAATTACAAAATATTATTTTATAAACAGGAAAGAGCCGGTGTAGCCTGGTTAGTAGGGCATTGAACTCGCATCCTTTAGGTTGTGAGTTCGAATCTTACCGGCCAAAGACTCTCCGCGCGCGCGTGTGTGTGTGTGTGGTGGCTGGCGCACGTAGAAATCTGTCGTGGTCACAAAGTCTTCCATGTAGATAGTAATACCACTGGGAGGTACTGGTTCAGACGTGATCGTTCTCTGACACAGGTCTAAATTATGATATGTGAATGAAATGGATGAATAAAGTTTGCCCTGTAAAAAGGGATGTGGCGCTACTGTGTAAACAAGTGACTCTCACTCGGCTTAAATTGCTGACAGAAAACTGTCACCGGGCTTGTAAAGTTCCATAAGTCACAATACACACTCAACATAAACAGGAAACTGGTCGAGTTAAACTAAAGTATATGAAAAGAAAATTTAAAACGGCGACTCTGGTGGAAAAATTGAGCAAAATTGCTTACTAAATAGAGAACAAATAAGGAAAAGGAGGGAAGAATGACAAATATTTATAGTTTTCCATAATTTCTGTATTGTTCTGAATGAATGAAAACTTTCTAATTCTAATTTTCATGTCTTTATCCGTGAATTTCATTTTATGTACGGTAACTTCAAGGTATGAAAAATAGCAAGTGTCTTTTATTTTATTTTGATGTATTAAAAGCGAATCCTTACTTTTATTATTTATTTTCATCGCTCTTATTTTAATTTATTTTCGAACCCTCATTTTTACCAATATTCTCCAGTCTTCCTGTCTTTTTCTTCATTTCAGCAAAATATGAAGACAATAAAGTAATATTGTTTGCAAAATCCTTCCAGTTTGGAATTGAGATCCCAATGTATTCCCATTTTTTAAATATTTTAATATAAGTTTCATTATCCAATTGATTATATTTATGAAAAGCATCCCTGACAAGATGCATTCCCTGCTTTACCCCAGCTTTGATATCAGTTGCCTCTGAGGGTGGATTTTTTTTTTTTTTTTACCGTAATTTGAGTTCTTCTTCTACAGTATGGATTTCTAAGAATATTGATCAACTTTTCAGAAAATTCATAGAAGCACAGGTGTTTTTTCCAAAAGTAATCTTTCAATAATGTCAAATAATTTCTCGAAATTTATAAAATTCCGGTAAAAAGTTGAACGGAACCATTGCTTAAGAATTTTCAGAGAAATAAGAATGTTGTTTAGTGTATTTTTTAGACTTTTAAATCCTTCTTATTCTAATTGTTTCTTCTATACTATTTTCCATTCTGTTAACAATAATCCCGGCAAAGTTTTTTAGTGTAACGAGCAATATGCTGATCTCTCTCCAACTGTCGCATTTTGTTAAATTTCCATTTTTATGGAGGTTTACAATCAATGATTCCATCCAAGTATCCAAGTGTACTCTCATCTATATTACATGCTGTATAGTATGAATGACGGTACACGGATGAATGATGGTATTTTTTTTTACAGTAACAGAATAAATGTATTGTTATAAGTAATTTGATATATGCAGTGCAGTATAGTTTTAGGATTGCAATAAAAAAATTGAGCTATTTAGTTTTCAGTGTTTGTTTGTTATCATTTTTGTTTTCCCATGAATAAATTATTTGCGGACTGCAGCAGGTTGGAAGGTTTATGTTATGTTCCTGAAAAATGAAAGAATTCTTGAACTCGGGGTAAGAAACGTAAGTGACGTCATGTAAAGGAAACTGAATTTCTTTTCAGAAATCCAAATGAAGTAAATATTAAGATTTAATGAAGAAAATGAAAAGCATAAAAAATTATTATTTTTGTTGAATTTTATGAAAGTTCAGATTGCTTTTATGTGATCATAACGACAGAGATAATCTAAAACCTTTTTGAGAATTTTGGGAATATATTAGGAACACATGGACAACTAAATACTCATTTTTAAATTCATTTCAGTATCCATTGATATTATTAGATAAATTATTAAGTTGTAGTTTTATCGAATGTAGAAATCAGATGAAATAGAATATGTTCTGACCTCGAATTTCTGATAATATTTTGCAAAATGTATGCATAATTCTTATTTTATTTTTTACATTCGTTGTTGCTTCGTAAAAACAATACTTCAAATGCTTCCTTATTGTTATGTACTAGAAAGACAATTTTTTAAATAAATTAGTAATTAAATTTAGTAAATGGAAAATTATTTTTTCTTAATTCTTTTTAACTTTATTTATTTCTTCTTCTCTTTTTATAACATTTTATGTGCTGCTTTTAACAAAGGCTACTTTTTTAGTGATTTTACTATTCTTTCTTCCAGTACAGATAAAAAGAAGTAAGCCTCGAAATTAGTGTTTAACTTTCTGGGTTTTATTAACGAGTAATTCTGCAAGTGTAAACTATGTATTTTAAAAGAATTTAGGTAAACCACTTCTGAAGTAATTTCATTTTGTATTGTTGTAATTTTTGTTATCAGTTTTCTGTTTCTGTAAAAAAATAAAATATCATAGCCAAATTTACAACAACACTAAAGATTAAATCAAAGACATTTCTGATATGATAGCAAGAAACTCTATTTACATGCACACAATAGTGTTTGTTAAGATTGCTAATAACTTGCGGGGTAGCGAAAAGTCGAGTATAAAAACGCTTCGAAAGATTAAAAAAATTATTCATAGTAATATAAAATAAATGTACAATGAAAGTATAACATTTGCAGTTTAAGATGAATGCTTGCAGATATTGCCTTTATCTACCTACAAGTAGATAATGTTCAGTTACTTAGGAATTTTTATGATGACGATCAATTAACAGGAACCGGTTATTGTATTGTTTACAATAACCTGCTCTACCTGTTACTAACCTGCTATACCTGTTCCTGTTTTCCTATTCGGCTTTTCTAATCTATTCCTTCATCAGACTATTGTCAAAATTATCAGTTATTTACCCACATTTTAAATTTAATAAAGGGAACTGAATTTTGGATGGCCAAATTCAGTAAAAGCACAATATTTATAAATTATAATTAATTTAATCAACTTATTCGAAATTCCTGAAAGGAGATCATATAATTGTTGTTAATTTTTTATGTCATTAATTTACGTAAAAAAATTCTTTATTGTGTTTTATACCATCCACAGCCGTCTATCGACTAATTAAATGCTAAAAAATGCCTTATTTTAAAGGAAAACTAAAGAATCTTCACTGATGTCACAAAGTTATTAATAAATCTGGATGTCCTGCTGTATATCTCAGTAAAAGAAATAAAATGCTCTAAGGAAGAAATTATTATTCAGACTAATAAGACTAGTGTTTACTTACAATATTAATTTTTAAAAAGTGGGAAAGAAAAGTTATATAAGGATTATTGCGAAAATTAATCCTTACATAACTCTTGCTTAGCACTCATGACATTCGAATCAATAAAAAGAATAATAATACAATTATTGTGAATATTTCAAAGAGATGTAAAAAGATAAATATAAAATTTATTTGGATAAAATCTGTTACAAAAAAGTAATACTCATATACTCTAGAAAAAAAGACAACATAGAGAAAGAAGATTTTCATCTGAGAATTCTTAAGTCATAGAATAAGTTAAAAAATTAAAAACCCATTGCACGAAACTGGTAAGTTACATGGGAGCTGTAATTCAAAGTTCATCTCTGCTTGAGCTAAAATAAGGCTTCTACATTAATCAAATTTTGAATAAACATTGTTAGTTCCTGGTAATCATAGTCACAATTTGGAAACGTTAAGAGTTTGACTGTGGAATTTTCTGGAAAAAGTAGAGCATCACGTATACATATGTCACAAGAAAAAATTCTTTTTAAGCAATTATAAAACTTTGGAAATTTTTCAACTGTTGCAACATAAGACAGAAAATTAGGAATCAAAAACATAATACAAAATATGCAGAAAATCTTCAGCATATTAATACTTAGTTTGATATTTTGAGCTATTTTCTGCATTCTATATATGTTCTTCATAATCTTAGAAATAATACAATTAGAAATACCACTTTTATTTATATTAGTCTTATTTGTTATTTACTTTCTTTGTTGTACAATGAGCGAAAAAAAGTATAAGGACATGCAAAAAATGGCCAAATCTATAAGTCTTTTTTATGGAATCGTAGGCAACGTTTAAAGTAAAATTATGAATAAGATTAAATTACTTCTCGTGTAAACTAATTAAAACTTTCACATATAAATATGCTTAAATTTATATTTTGAGATTTAAATCCAAATGATACTGGAATAAAGTATAAGAATATTGTTTTTTTTCTTTCATTATTATTGCTAAATTTGCATATTTGAAAACAGAAAATGACAATTCCGTGTATAAAGACAGATTTTTGAAGCAAATTTCGTAGTCTTCGAATTTTTTTGTGGCTTTTTAAAGATGCCCAAAGGAACTCATCTTTCTGACTACGAAAAAGGAAAAATTGCTGCTTTTCGAGAACGTAGATTAAGTGGATGGGAAATACTGAAAAAAAATCAATAGATTTAAAACAATAACTAACAATTTTCTTTAAAAAATCCTAGAGTATATGGCTTGAAAAAACAAACTGGAATACCAGAAATTTTCACTCGTCTGTCGAAAAGAATGATTGTAAAGAGAGCTCGCCAGAAAAAGATAATTGTAAATGAAGTTAAAAATGAAATCGAAAGTTTCGTAGTAAATGAAAATTTCCAATTACTACGTTTATGAAGGACTGTTCAAAATGTTTTTGGATAAAAATTATCTTGTTTTTTATGGCAAATTAGTGTCAAATCTGCCTCTTTTAAATCAACATAAGAGAAAAAGAGTTGACTTTTCTAAAAAATACAGTTTTCTGGGTCAAAAATGGGCTGGTATAATTTATTCTAACGACAAAAAATCAGTCTTGATGGGCCTAATGGTTTTCATTTTTTTGGTATAATCTGCGAAAGATCAAAAAAGTGTTTTCCAAACTTCAATAAGATAAGCTCAATAATGATTTTGGACGCTTTTTCGGCAAATGAAACCACTTCAATAATCTTTATAAACAGTAAAATGTTGATATATATGTTGATATGTTTTCAGAAAATTTGTTATCTGAAGCGCCATTAATTTCTTCAGGGACCTATATTTTTTCAACAGGATAATGCTTTAATACACGTTTCTAAGAGCGCAAAACTCTGGTTTGAAGCGAATTCTGTAATTTTGCGTGATTGGCCAGCGAAGAATCCCGATCTGAATACAGTCGTAAACATATGGGGAGCTTCTAGCCCGAGAAGTTTATAAAAATCACAATATCAATGTAAACAAGATCATGTGTTGGCTATCAAAAAAGCTTGGGAAAATTTTTCCTGTGCACTTTAAAATAGTCTTCAGGATCCATGGCCTCTCAGCTTATTCAAGTTATTGAAAACGAAGATATTTTTTTCATTATTAAAGAACATTTTAAGTATATTAGAACATGTCATACTTTTTTTTCATATTTGCACTAGTGATAATTAAATCAATTTTATTTGAACTAATATTTGTTTTTTGTGTACCATAAGCGATATTGTAAAATTATATATCAGAAATCAAACATTAAAAAATTCTATTTAGATGACAGGAAAATAAAGTAAACTTTCATTCAATTTAATGCTGTCCTTGTACTTTTTGCACTCATTGTATACATACATATATACATAATAGCCACAGTGACTTTTATTTATATTAAGCTGAAAGTTTATGGTGTCTAAATATGTCAACAATGGGTAGCGTTCCTTAATACCTTCTATTAACAAAAAAAAAACCCTTAGAAACGTTTCTTTACTTTCTCTGTAGAAAAACCTTAACAGTCTTTGAATAAAAAAATGGAAATTTGCTAAAAAATAAAAGTAATGAAGTAAAATGGATATAGTACCAATTTCACCAGTTTTCATGTCATATGAAGGTGATAACTGTGTTCAATAATTATTTAACTGCATAATTATTCTAATAATTTTTGTTTTTAGGGACTTATCTCCATTATTTTATCATATAAAATTCTGTACAGAAATTATTGTGTAGGTGCAATTTTAAATCGTGTAATAAAAATTACATAAATTAAATGTTAATTCTATATTAAATTTGGATTAAATAAAAGTAAATTTGATATTTATTCAAAATATATTACTCAAGTGAAATATTGTAGCTTAGAATGTTTAAATGAACAGTAATATCCCTGTTGCATTATGAATGTTCTTTTATGTGACGGCTTTTAAAATGTGAAAGAGAGGAAATTACTTGTAAGCGTCATACCAGTTGCAACTCAACTCCACTCCAATGTAATTAATTCAGATTTCGCTTTTCTCGATGTAAATATGCTTTCGAAACTTTCTATGTAAATAATCGCAAATAAAGTGTTCTCTCATATCACATCCATAGTAATTATTGAAGATATTTTACAAAGTGGCGTCCGTGACAGGACTATGGATTATCTAAAACGGGAGAGAACTCAACTCAGGCGATTATTTACCAAATCGTTGAAAGAAGTTGAAAATGCTGTGAAAACGGAACCGGTAAGTAAAATTGAATTGATACCGGTATTTAATATTTTAACTGATAAAGCTGAAAGGTTATTTGAATTAGATGAAAAAATAAGAGTAAAATGTTCCGAAATGGAAAATATTGAAGAAGAATTTTCTAATGACCTTGACATAGCGGAAAATATCGCGATCAGTGGATTGCTTTGAAAACGAAAGTCGATTTTGTTTTGGCTACGAAAGAAAATAGTGATACTTCCTATGTTTTAAATGAAACAAAACGAACTTTTCGCCTGCCCAAGCTGGAATTAAAACTTTTTGACGGCGATATAAAGAACTGGCTCGGATTCTGGGGACAATTCAAAAAAATTCACGATGATGATACTATTGATTCGGATGATAAATTTCAATATCTTTTGCAAGCGACGGAAATTGGTTCATCGGCAAGAGATTTAGTAGAAAGTTTTCCGCCGTCGGGCCCGAATTATAATAAAGCTATTGAACAATTGAAATCGCGTTTTGCTAAAGATGAGTTGTTGATCCAAATTTATGTTCGTGAACTTTTGAATCTTGTTTTAACGCAAGCAAAGAATGGAGAAAATTTCACTTTACGTGTTCTTTATGATAAATTAGAAACCTAGTTAAGAGCATTAGAGACATTAGGAGTGACATCTGAAAAGTACGAAGCAATGTTGTATCCATTAGTAGAGTCAGCTCTTCCAGAAGATCTCATAAAAGAATGGGAACGAACACGTAGCAGAGTTGAAAATAAAGTCAAGCCGAATATTTTGGGAAACTTGTTAGAATTTCTTCGATCGGAAGTCGAGAGTTATGAGAGATTACAACTTGCTCGATCCGGTTTTGCGAAGGATCAAGAGTTTCAAAGAATTAAATCGAAAGATAAAATTCCTACGGCAGCTTGCATTGTATCTAGTGAAAAGAAAAGAGCTGAAAAAAAAATGACGAGCAATGCATGTTTTGTAATAAGTCATTTCATAATACAACTGAATGCTTTAAAGCTCCCGATATGTCACTGGAAGAGAAAAAAGAAATTTTAAAGAAGAAAAGTGCGTGCTTTATTTGTTTGAAACCAGGTCATAATCCAAAGATTTGTAGGACCTATTTGAAGTGCATTATATGCAAGAAAAAGCATCATAGTATTATGTGTCCAAATATAAATCAAACAAAACAGAATCAGATTCTCTTGTCACCAAGGGATTCATCTACATTATTGTTAACGGTATTGGTGAAAATCATCAATAAAGACAGATCTTTAATTATCTGAGGATTATTCGATACAGGTGCTCAAAGATCTTTCATAAAAAAGGATATTGTGGATAAATTAGGACTGGAACCAGTAGATCAAGAAATGTTAAGTCATGAACTTTTAGGGGGCAGTGAAACTAAACAAAAGTCCCATAATGTGTGTAACATTACATTACAAAGCTTGTGTCCCAATTTCAGGCACAACATTTCCGTTTTAGATGAAAAGAAAATATGTGGTGCTATTCCTCGTGTAAGTAATCCTGAAATTTTTCCCATTTTGAAGAGAAAAAATATAGAATTAAGTGATACAGGGGAAGACACTCCTGAAATAGATTTATTAATAGGAGCAGATTACCTTGGTGTACTGCTGACGGGATCAATTGAACACATTTATAAAAATTTAGTAGCCATAAAAACAAAACTCGGATGGACACTTCAAGGTAAACAAACGAAACAGTCAAAATCTTAGAGAATATTATTTATGTTGCCAATTTAGATTTGACGGAATTATGGAGTCTAGATGTCATCGGTATACGGGATCCTGTAGAAATTAAATCAAGGCAGGTAGCCGATGAAGAAACAGTTGAATTTTTCCGTAAAACTATTAAGAGAAATGAAGACAAGAGATATGAAGTATGTTTGCCATGGAAAAGTGGATATCCAGAGTTAGAAAGCAACAAGGAATTAGCCACTAAGCGTTTGATGTCAGTTACAAAAAATCTTATTCGATCAGGACATTTAAGCGAATATGATGATGTGTTTAATGAGTGGATTCGAGATGGAATTATCGAAATTGTAAGAATAAAGGACACTATTTACCTCATCATCCTGTAATAAAGACTGGAGATACAACTACAAAGATTCGCCCGATTTTCGATGCCTCAGCAAAAGACTTTAAAGGAAATTGCTTGAATAATTGCTTAGAAAAGGGTCCAAATTTATTAGAATTAGTACCGAAATTGATAATGTAATTTCGAAAAATGCTATTGGAATAACATCAGATATTAAAAAGGCCTTTTTGCAAATCAGCCCGAACCCAAATTATAGAAACTACTTTAAGTTTTTATGGTGGAAATATTTTTCAAGAAGAGAGGAATTGATCACCCTGAGACATTGTCGAGTGGTATTTGGTGCTTCTCCTAGTCCATTTTTACTTGAGGCAACGATAGCTCATCATCTAGAGAATGTTTCAGATGGAAGGAAGGAAATAGCTCGTCAACTTCAAAAATCTTTTTATGTAGATAATTGCATAACTAGTTTAGAAACTAGAGAAGAGGCAGCCAAATTTTTTTCTGAAGCTAAAGAACTGATGTCTGCAGCCAAATTTGATTTACGAGGTTGGGTTACTTCTGAAAGAATTGTAGGAGAAACAAAAAAGAGATATATTCCAATACTAGGACTTTTCTGGGATACTGAAAATGATGAACTTTCTTGTAACAGTGCTATTAAAATTTCAGAAGAAAATATAACTAAACGAACATTATTATCTATTACTCAACGAATTTACGACCCAATAGGATTTACGAGTCCAACTACTCTAATTCCAAAGATCATTCTACAAAAAGCATGGAAAAGAAAAATTAATTGGGATGATGTGCTTCCACCAGATATATGTAATGAATTTTTAGCCTGGTACAAACATGTAAATCTGCTAAAAGAGTGCAAAATTCCAAGAAGACTCATTTCAAACCCTTTTAAAGATTGTCAGATAAGTCTTCACTGTTTCAGTGACACCAGTGAAGCCTCTTATGCCGCATTTATTTTTTTACTTGCTGAATATAACGGGAAAGTTTCAGTTCAATTAGTAACAAGTAAGTCAAGAGTGTCACCAACAAAGGAAATTACAATTCCTCGATTAGAACTTTTGGGAGCTCTTATATTATCCCGACTATATTGCCAAGTGACAGACTTGAGGCAAAATTTAATGATGCATACTTTTGGACTGACTCAACTGTTGTCTTAACTTGGATTAAACGGGATAGTTCTTGGAATACATTTGTAAGAAATAGGATAACTGAAATAAGAAAATATACCAATTCTGATAACTGGCATTTCGTGCCAGGTCATGTGAATCCAGCAGATCTTCCTTCAAGAGGTTGTGATGCAAAAGTTTTATTGAAGAGCAAGTGGTGGGAAGGTCCAGAATGGTTATCAAAGTCACAAGAATTCTGGCCTTTGAATGAAAAACAAATTATTGATGAGAATTTAGTTGAATCAGAGAAAAGGAAAACTATAGTCAGTAACGTGGAGCATGAATCAGTTAACTTTACTGGCAATCTACTTTATTTCTCGAAATATACAAAGATTTTAAGAATGCTGGCTTGGATACTACGTTTTATTAAAAACTGTCGTCTTAAAGAAAAATGTAAGGAAACCGAACTAACCTATGAAGAAGTCCAATCAGCTGAAAACTGTTTACTAAAACTAATTCAAAAGGAAAGTTTTGCAGGAAGCAAGATGAAAGCATTGAAAAATATGCAAACTTTCAAAGACGATTCCGACAGTTAAGTTCTTAAAGTTAGAACTAAGCTCATACCGGGAGATGAAGAAGAGAATTTTAAGTGCCCAATATTGTTGCCGGGTGACCATGAAATAATTCGTCGATTGATACACCAGAAACATTATGAGTTGCAGTATTCCGGACTACGAATTCTCATTTCCAATTTGAGGGAAAATTACTGGATTATTTCTGTCAATAAAATAGCAAAACGAGTAAGCTCTCATTGTATTACTTGCAAAAGATTTAAAGCCAAACCTACGGAGCCACCTTTAGCACCTCTTCCTAAAAATAGAATAAAAGTTGCTGCAGCATTTGAAGTCACAGGGATTGATTTGGCAGGTCCATTGTTTTTGCGTTCTGGAGAAAAGACATGGATTGTCCTTTTTACCTGTGCTGTTTATAGGACTGTTCATCTTGAGTTAGTTAATTTCTTGTCCACGGAAGCCTTTATAATGTCTTTAAGAAGATTTTTTGCTAAGAGAGGTCGAGTTAATATAATCTGCACTGATAACGGCACCAACTTCGTTGGTTCAAGTAATGCCTTGAAAAATCTAGATTGGGAAAAGATCATGTCGTTTTCCACTATGAAGAAAATTAAATCGAATTTCAACCCTCCAACTGCTGCATGGTGGGGTGGATGGTGGGAGCGGATGATCCGCATGCTAAAAGAAATGCTAAGGAGAATTTTGGGCCGAAAGAGTATTGATTATGAAGAATTGGAAATTCTTATATGTGACTGTGAAGCTACAATAAATTCCAGGCCTCTCACATATATTGAAGATAATTCAGAAGGTCTAAGGTCATTGACACCTGCTTGTTTCTTGCAAGGCATTCCTAGTAGTGATACAACTGATTTAGACGAAATCGACAGTAAAAGCCTAAATAGAAGATTACGTTTTATTCAAAAACTACGGCATGATTTAAGAACGAGATTCCGCAACGAATACTTAGCAATGTTAGTGCATAAAGGTCATCACACTCGAGATGAATCTTTGAATGTTGGAGAAATAATTCTCCTTGAAACTGATGGAAAACGCCTTCACTGGCCCTTAGGAATTGTAACTGAAGTCCTTCCTGGAGCAGATGGACATTCAAGAGTTGCCAGAGTAAGAACAGCTCAAGGGGAAAAATTAAGAACATTCCAGAGACTTTATTCCTTGGAAATCAGAAGTTCTGAAAAATTACCATTCATTGCTCAGCAAAAGGATAAAGACACAAACACTCAACTTCCTGCAATTCCAGCTGTTTCAGATCAAGATTTCAGTGAAGATGATGATTATGTAACCAAAGTAACTCCTGATGTTGTCACTAAAGCTGGCCGGCGTATTAAAATTCCCAACAGACTCGATTTATAACTTTTGTTGCAATTGCAGGTACTCCATAAAATTGCAAGGTGGGAGATTATGTAAGCATCATACCAGTTGCAACTCAACTCAACTCCAATGTAATTAATTCAGATTTCGCTTTTCTCGATGTAAATATGCTTTCGAAACTTTCTATGTAAATAATCGCAAATAAAGTGTTCTCTCATATCACATCCATAGTAATTATTGAAGATATTTTACATTACTATTCAGGAAGAAATTCAGTTTAACAAAACTCTTTTCTAAAGAACAACTATTTTATTACTCCCATTCTTTTAAAACTTTCAGCTGTTTGAATTGTCTAGTAAACTGTATTTTATGTTTAATGTTTCGAAAATTCTTTATCGTTTATTTTATACGATAGTCAATACAGAAGTTGTTACAGCTATTGTGAGTCATAAGCTGAAATCGCCCTTCATTTTGATGGTTGTTTATAATGGCTATAAAATGGCTGTTATTTTATATTTCCACAAGCAGAACTCGCACAGAATGTTGTCCGTGACATTATGAGTGTTAACAAAATCAAAAATAGTAGGGGAGACAGGGGCTAATTGGCACTCGGCTAATAGAGCAGTTAAAATTTTCTAAATGGCAGTAGAAGTGGGAACAGAGTGAACAGGAAGTATGACTTCATTCTCTCAGAAGTTTTTAATCGGTTTCAAGGCTAGAGGTCAAATTATTATTTTGTGCTTCAAAAGTAATTATTTCCCACTTGATTATCTTCTAGAATATACAATATTAGCAATGAAGTTTATTGCTTGATACATTTAGTATTTAGATGTTCATAAAAGTATTCATGAGAATAAGTCTTTTAATTAATTTAATATTTCTTTTTAAAAAATGGAATAAAAATAAAAATGGCAAGACGAGACATGTTGGCACCAGACTGGGCAGGGCAAGTTGGTGTTGTGTTTTCAATGATGTCGACGACTAATATTTTTTTTTCAGAGTCATGGTTAGAAACAGAAAGAGTATGATAAATCGAGCTTCGACTCTCGGGGGACCATTTCTGAAGCAGTAAAAGAGATATCTCATAAAGAATTGTATTCAAAGGCTGCAAAAAGTATGGGATACCTTTGCTTTCCCTAAAATGCTACTGCCAAAAAGCTTCAAAAGCCGGGAGTGCCTCTCAGCTACCTGCCAACACCAAATTCTTTTAGTTGTCAGGAGGAAGCATATCTCGCAAAATATGTAAAAAGAGCCTCAGATGTTTATTTAGTCTCAGTCTGAATTAAGTACGCAAATTTACTTACAGTTTGCTCTTATTAAAATGGAAAGTGTCTGATTCATGGAAATTTAGTCAATTAGTTTAATTATATTAACGCCCCGTTTTAAATCAAAACTAGAGCTATTTGGGTACAGACTTCGTAATTTTGAACCGCAGTCAGAGGACGAGGATGACACCTGAACTGGCACTCTCCTTTCCAAACTTCAGCACCAAAGGAAGGACGTTTAGCCCTGACGGATTTAACGTGCATCATACTCACTTACACGACTGTTCTTCGGAAAAATCGTGTCTCGAACCTGAAAGCCTCCGGTTCCGAAACCTTACTGTCAAGCCACCGTGGTCACAAAGACGAGGAATAAGAAAAGGATAAAGGAAGAGGCAGGCTGCTATTCTGACAGACATCCTCATGAAAGATGCACTTTGAACAAAAAAAAAAGCCGTTATGACGTTATGATAAACAACTGTGAAAGTCAAAATAAAAGTCGTATACAATAAAAAAAAATTGAAGAAGGCAAGCTAAAAAATAGGAAAATGGCAAAATATGAAATGCAGAGAAAGAAACTGAAATTCAGGAGACAAATCTCATTCTGAATGGTGAAGAAGTGAAGAAGAATGGGCGTCTCCCTATGATTTGATTGAGTGCTCGGATTATTTGAATTTAGAAAAATATCCAGAGATTAATGATTTTGTATTAGTGGAAATGTTAAGTAAAGATTAAAAAAATTTCAAAATTTTGAAGCAAAAGAGCCCCCAAGAATGGAAGATGAGTTTCCTCAAGAAAAGTTCTAAAATGACGAATGCATTTATTTTTCCCAGTAACGCTGAAATAGCAGTTGTCTCAAGGGCTGGTTTAAAAATGTTTCTGTCGCTGCCTTTTAATATTGAGGCAACAAAGATGTCAAAACATTTTCGCAATTTGAAGTCAATCTCAGTTCGTTGTATCCTGATTAAATGTTCCTGAATTCGAAAAAGATAGTACAATTTTTGGTTAAATTCAATTATTTAAATTTTAGTTCAATAAAAGTTTCTAGTTAAAACATTTTTTAAAATTTTCTTTTAAGATAAATACCTACAATATAATTAAGAAAAGTACAAATATATAATGGGAACCTGCCCCGCGTATGGTGCCAACGTACCCCGGCCCTGGGGCACGTTGACACCGATAGAGTTAGCTCATTCAACTCGATATTGCTCGCTTATTTTTTAACCAAATTGTTATTAATTCCGTTTTATACTAGCCAAAGGATGTAAGAATGTGCTGGAATAGATATCAACCATTTAATCATTACCAAAAAAATAAAAAAAATTCGCAATCAAAATTGGTGTCAACCTGCCACTGTCTCCCCTACTACATAAAATTATAAAAACGATACTAATTTTGCATGTTTTCTCTACGATAGTGATATAGACAACAGATATAAATCGAAACAAATAAAGGCAGATGAAGATTCGTCTAAACTGTTTCTTTTTAAACCAACGTAAATGGTCTTCTTGAAGCTTCCTCGCATATTCTAAAATAAAAGCCTTTTGTATAAATTTGTGAATCTTGGATAGGACCATGAATACTTTGCGCAATTTTTGCGAAACATACTTGCGAAATCTGAGTCTTTGGCAAATCCTTGAATGTCATTTTCATTGAATCTATTATGCAAATATATATTTTGGACGTCTCTTTTCCAACCGACTGAAGTATAAACTTGACATTGAACTATAGTTGCAGCTACAAGATCTTTTACAGAATTTCATTGATTTAAGTCATTGTATTTACATACATGGGAAAGCATAGTCCAACAGACGGTTCCCTTTGTCAGATTTGGTTCAAAATTTGATCAGAAACTACATTTTAGATGCTAAACCTGCATACCAAATTTTATTTATCAAGTTCTTTATGTTTTGTATTTAACGAATTCACTTGCACTTGAACAGCCTGACCTATAGGCTTCCTCCAAATGGATTTCGTTCAAACTTTGATGGATATTTACAATTTCGGAGTAGAGACCAAATATCAAATTTTATCCGTCTATTTTAAAGTGTGTTTGAGTTATCGTGTTTACAAATAGATTGACATAACGTTAAAAATGTGTTCTTCGAATTAAGGGAGTATTCAGAAGATATAACTCGAACTTATAGCCTTAAAATGTCCACTTGAGAAGTAAGTACCAACCATAATATCAAAAGCTTTTCATTCATATCTCTGAAAGTTCGTAGATGGTAGGTTCAGAGATCGGAACAAATATCTAAAATAAGACTAAATCAATTTTTGTAAATCTTTGCAAACTATGACACCTGTATTTTTAAAATAAATATCAGCATTTCAATTTAGGGAATAATTATGACACACCATATATATTTGAAGCAATATCGATTTACAAATGATTTTTGGAAATTGAACCATTTTTTTATGAAATTAGCATTCATTGTTATTTACCTGTAATTTTATGATCTGGTCTTTCTTCATTTATTTAAACTGTTTTCATTTATGTACTTAAAGCTTCAGCTACTGCAGCCATCAAATCTAAACTTGGAAACCAAATTGGCAAAATAAATAAAAAAGCAAATATCATGTGACTTATTCTTTACAAATTATTATACATTTCTCCATTCTATCTCTCACAGTTCGATGCAAATGTTTTTATCATTTATTTTTTCTCTGAAGGGCCTCAACTTTCTAAACCTTAAATAAAAAACATAAGAGGAAAATAAAATAAAAATATTAAATTAAAAACTGCATTTCTGACTGGTTAAAAACTGCCTTCTGCATTATATATTTATCATGCTGCTATCTTTGATTATGAAATACATATATTTTTATAATGTTCCAAGTATTCGGCTTATAATATTAAAATGCATTAAATTTCTGAAAAATTTTGCCTCATCTTTTATATATACATCGCGGCAATAAATATATGGTAGCCACTCTAATCATGGCAGGATAGCTAATTTCCAAGCTGTTAGAGACTTGTTATTGTATAAGTGCTCTAAATGATGTAAAGAATTAATTTTTTAGGTAGTTGAAATCAATAAATATATTGCTGAAAAAAATTACAAAGCTTTCATTTTTACAATGAAAGTATGAGAATAGTCCTTATCCTATTGGCCAAGTTTAGTTAAATACTTTCGTTTTAAGCAAAAAGGCTTTACTGTTTTGAAACTAAAACTAACCATATATGAGTCCTTAGATATTCCTATTATAGACTATTTTGACATCGAGGAAATATACCAATCAAGGAATGACGTTTCTTCGAGACGATTGTCGATTGATTTAAATTATGAAATTTAAAGTTTCATAATTCTATCAGTTTTTGTTACAGAGGAGAATTTTTTTATTTGTTTGTCAAAATATTGGTGTGCCAAGACATCTTACTAAATGTGAGTAATAGGATAGTCCGGCGGATTTTTAGACTTTGTTTATTCTTCATGCTATTTTCAACAATAAACAATATATTTATTGACTTAGGCAACATGAAACATTTCTTTATATCATTTAACATTTCTATAAAAGTACATGGTTATCTCCAATACGGTCTCAAAATCAAGCTATTGGGACTACGATTAGAATAGATACCTTGTAGGAAGCGGGAAACTCAATTTTCTATCCCTTTATGAAATTGAAGCAACTAGCATTAATATTTGCTATCTATCAATAAAATTCAAGTTTTTATATTAGCTAATAAAGTTCCGTTTCTTGTATTTTCTCTTATATTTTCAACTACCGGCTTCATTTTAACAGTGTAAATAGGATGCTGTAAACTGATTTTTTACTTTCTCGTATACGTATAGAGAAAGTATATTTATCGGCAAAAAATTCGAACTCCAAATTTTGATAAATCTTGACATTCTAGACTTCTTTGAGTTCAAAAAACACATTTCTGGAAAATATCCATCCATCTGTCTGTGTCTCCAAATTTGCAGATTTCTATCAAATTTTGGAGCAAAATCCATTCAGGGGAAATCTGGCTATTTCACTGTTTGAATATACTAACACGACAACTACAAAACGAAAAGAGCTGATTATATGATATTCGATACACAAATTTAACAAATCTAGTGTAGACGCGGAAGAAATTTTGTGCCAAACTCAAGAAGGATTTACCGTCTGTCAGTCTGTACCCTCAGAAACATGTAATTCAAAAAATGCAATAACTTAAATATGTCAAATTTAGTATGAAATTTTGTGGCTACAAGTGCAATTTTGTGTCAAATTTCAGTATCCATCAATTGAGAAAAACGTGTCTGAAACACAAATTCGATTTTTGGATATTATTAACGCATGCCGGGGATTAATCGCCAAATTATGCGCCAAGGATCGCACGATAGATTCAGTAAAAATGCTAAATTCACGACAAAGGTTAATACTTTTTAATTATTGTATGCCAATGCCATGTAAGAAATTCTCTGGCATGACAAAACTTTCCGTAAGAGAGCAATTTTCCGCAAGAGAGCAATAAATGCAATTTTGGGGAGATAAATCCCAATAGCTTTTTATTAAGAATACACATTTGAACAGTTGTTATCTAAAAATATTTACAAATTGCATTTATAACTATGTTTCATTAATTATAAATCGTTCTTTTGTACAGTCATTATCTTTTTTTGTTATATATTTTAACTTTCTTATATTGAGCTTGCAAGAAATTCTTATGTTGCAAAACAGAAAATGCTTCCGATTTTCCACTTTGCTTTATTTTCTCTCATCTTATATGAATATATAATAATCAAAAACAAATAAAAACATTCCTTACAGTCAGTGACATTAATTATTTGAATGAACTAAAAAAATAACAGAAAGTGGGCTTGAAAAATTGTAACATGAATGGATTGGGATGACCTCGTGGTAGTTTCGGTTTTAGAATTTGGGAATTGCTGATTTGCCCATTTGAAGGGTGTGTTTCGGAGTTTTCGAACCTTAGGTTCTTACCCTCCGGACAGAATAGATGATTAGAGTAATAGCATGGCATTGAGATTGCTTAGTAAGTGGTTAGATAAGTAAATGTATTATATAGTAAAGTAATTGATTACTTATATTTGAGGGAAAAAGTAAAGAAAGAAAACAAACAGAGTTTACATGGGTGTTTTTCGCCAAATTCAGTCCATATTCTTGTCGTCGTTGTAAAGCTATGATGAAAATTTGGGCATGAAGAAGATAGAGAGATTTCTTGACGTTTTTTTGGTAGCGTATAGTCATAGATTTCAATTTCTTTTACGGCGATGTTATCAATTTTTTCAAAGAATCTTGTTGAGAGTTTCTTGTGAAACTCTTGCAATGTTACAGGGCTAAAATCTTTTCGGATGTCTTTGTTCCAAACAAACCACGGCATTTTACTGATTTTCCGAATTGTCACATTTTGCAATCTTTCTATCTTTGTGATATGAGTCTTGATAGCAGTCACCTAAATAGGCAATACGTAAAGTAGTCACTGATCTAAATCAGTTTTCATGGAAAGTCTGCTGTGTGAGGGTCCAATATAAGCGTTAAGATATACTGAAACTCAAATATCTAACCCTTGTATGGGTTGTACTGAAAGGGAGTACTTATCTCATGGTTACGATTTACTATTGCAAGGTGTGTTCCATAATAGCTGTTGTGCGAATAATGGTTGACAATTTAGAGAAGTTCAGACGAATTTATTCTTTAAAAGTAAGCGTTTTACAGTAATTTTTTTCTCTTGAAGTTGAACTTTAAAAAAGGATCCTTTTCATTCAAGTTAAACTTTAAAAAGGAACCTTTCCATTCTACTGCTTCTGTTTAGGTGACTGCTTCTATTTAGCTGTCAAAAGCGATAAGCTAAAGCAGTTGTTAAAAAATAAATGTTATTATATACAAACAAATTTATAATTTTTGCACAACTTTTAGAAACAAGTAATGAAGTGTTTAAATCACTTCACTCATTTTTAAAAAATATCTTTGCAATAGAATAGCAAAAAAATATTATAATTTTCATTTATAATTTATAACTAATTGTAATATGGGAAAAATTAGAGAGTAGTGAACTGTTTTCTATTTCATTCATTTGATTTGTCACTTATTCTAAATTATCTTCAGCAGTAGTTTAACAAAAATTGCTCCAAATCAAGCTAGAAGTCTTCAAATACTATTCTTGTAATGGTCTCTTAACATAAAAATTTTTGGTAAATTTTTCTTATAATATCAAACCCAAGTTCCCTGACAAGTACTAGATTTAATATAATGATTGATTTCAAGAAAAATCAATCATTATATTAAATCTAGTACTTGTCAATAATTTTCGCATCCTAAAGATGAGTTTTATTTTGTTACTGAAGTGAATTCATAAGAATTCTCTGCCACGTAACAAAAATATGCTTTATAACATTTAACTATATAGGCTATAGTATGTAACTAATTTATATACACTGTATGATTAACTGTACTATTACAGTCAACCTGCATCATACACTCTAGCGTTGCATTTACATTTTGCTTAAGATTTTAAAATAGAAAAGGAAATGCTTTATTGTTCAATTTTCGGAAATGTACATGATTTTGATATTTTTATAATCCAATAATTAAAACTTTTTTAAAGCTTCCCAACGAAAATTATTGCTTGTTAATGAAAAAATGTAATTAATAATTAATAAAGAATTATAAATAATTGAATAATTAAATTTAATTAATTATGCAATTATGTAAATAAAAAATAATGATTCGTTAATAATAATCTGTATTATGTAATTAATATCTGTATAAAGTTATATGTTTTTAGCATTATTCATTTATATCCAGATCATGTTGCCACTTAAGAATATGTAAGAACAAGTTTACGTGGTGACATCGATCGAGTTTTCCGATGATTTTCCAAATGGCATCATCAGAAATTCAGAAAAAAAATTTAAAATTTACATCATACTTTGTTTTTTTAGACATTATTATTTTACAAATAATAGAATTATATTAATTGAAAAGCTTATAAAAAAGTAAAAATAATGTAATAAATAATTTAAGAAAAACTTATAAATATATTTTACATTCCCAGAAAGTAATATAGTTTAGTTTAATTTAACTTTAATAAAATTGTAACATGAAAATGAAACTACATTGAATAAACTAGACTGAATAAGTGTCTGAACTCATAAGAAAAATAAATGATAAATATGATTCAAACTCTAATGTAAAAACGAGAATTGTGTTGCAAATGAATGTAGTAAACAATCAAATAGTGTTAAACAGTAGAAGATTTGTTCTTATATAAATAATGAAATTAAAGATCCATAATCGATTACAATTTCAGATTGGTGAACCACATATTATGTATACTGAGTAAACACAAACTGGTTGTAGTAAAATTTCCAATGTAAAATGGAAGTTTCATGACTTTAAATAACCCCTTGTAAAACAAAATAATCATAATTTCTTTAGATCAAATGTATTAATAAGAACTACAAACGTTTCTTTTGTATTTTGATAAATGTATACATTATAAAATTTAAACATATGGCTATAATTATAACTTTATAATTATAATAATTCCTTTCAAAAAATTATTTTACATTTACAAAAAATTCTTTATAAACAGAAATTGCAATAGCAATATAAGTAGATACAAAAATATTATTACATCATCTTTAGTCAGTTCCTTGATAAAACAACAGTTATGGCAACATCAGATGCATAAATATAATTAGTAAAAATTTGTCAATAATTGGATAAGCAAAAAATAACATATAGATAGAAATAACAATAGCTGTTAATAAATTAAAAAATATATCACGAAACCAAAAATTTACTTCACATAATCATTTTTCTCTCATAGAAATTTCCGATTCATTAACTTTTATATTTACCAGACATTTAATAACAAGGCAAATATCCTGAGAGGATAAATAAATACAGCCAATAATATTATTTAAGTGCTATAAATACATCTAAATACATCTTAAAATTTCTTCAAAGAAACTTCACAACACCTTACTTCTATTATTTTTATTCCATCTGTTTAACTAGATATTCTCTTATTCGAATTAAAACGTTAATGATCTTGTAATGTAATATCTTTTAAAACAAATTAGCATAACTCAATTCTTATCTGTATTGAAAACGTCAACAAAAAGTACTTAAAAATCCTCTGCATATTCTTTTTATGATTTCGGTTTAATTTCATATAGTAATGAACTTTCAGTTCTTTAAAATAAAAGTAATTAAATCGGCCATTTTGAAAAGGCAACATCTCTATTTTTACTAATTTTACAAAGAAGCAAAAATAATTCCATTACATTTTCAGAAAAGTTAAACCATTTTCTGTCATTGAAAGACATTACACATGCTATAAAAAAAACTTTATAATTATTTGTGGTTCTACAAAGTACCCAAGAAATATTTTTTTTCTTACGAAGATGTCGCGTTTTCATAATGAAGAATACATGAAAAATGCCCATTTTAACTTACCAAGAAATGTATTTTCATAAAACCCACGACAAGTAATAAATATTACTGCTGTATATCATTTTATATAACAGTGCTATATTTATATATAAAAGGCACGGTAACTGAGAGAGAATGCTGCCGTTATTCAGGTCCTTCATCCATTGTAGTTGTGGGCAACTCATTTATTATTTCATTGTAGAAATATTTGCTTATATGTATTGATAGGACCTCCTGATATCCTGTACTTGCTTAATATTGATAAAAACGTTTCTTTGGTATGCCGCACTATCTTCTGGATTTGGAATGAATAGCAGGGAGATATTTTTCTTTTCAAAATAAGAAGATGCTATCGATATATGGCATGAATATGAAATCTCTTGATACTTAAACGGTTAAATAAAACGCATAATCACTATTAACTGTAAAATGACATTTCTACTTTTGCGAAATGGCATTTTCATAATTCTGAATGGCAAGAACATTCCTTTTAAAGAAGAATGACAACCAAATTTTAAAATCAAGTACATCTTGATGAGTGGCATTTCTTTGGATTTATTTACATTTTTTTAAGATGATCTCATATTTAAATAATTTTATAAAGATAAGCCAAGCATATAGGAAAAAATGAAATGCTGATGGCAGGTTTCTAAAATGAACGCTGAAATAAGATTCATCTAATAGTACTTAAAGGATGAGTATGTGTCATTTTTAAATATAATATATAAGTAGATGTTGCAGAACTGTGAAAGCCACCAAAAATGAATTCGTGAAAAAAATTTAGAAATGATTCCCTTTCAAAGTAGCCGATTCATTTATATCCTTGATCCAACAGTTTCTAATTACATTTTTGTTTCCGTTAGTCTCAAGAAATGATTCTTATTCAGTCCAGTTCCAGAAATACAATCTCCCTGAACTGCGTTCATTTACTTTTCAACATTCTTGTCTATTTAGCTACGTATTGCTTTAAATATTCTCATTAGATTTGGCGAACAGTACAAAAAAAAATTCGTTTCTCAAATTTCTGTTTCCCCTTCTGAATAAAATTTCTGAGTAACAAGTAGTTTTATGATTTGGGTTAACTAAGCTATTCATTTAAAAAGGAAGTTGATAATCAGTTACTGTGATAGCAAATAATATGAAAAATAACTTATGTTATGCCGAAATGTGGTCACCTCTTATTTTTGTATTCAAAGTTCATTCCTGAGATTCTATCTCTTTAAATGTTTAAGGATATATTTAAAATTCTTGAAGGAAATGTCTGTAGAGTACATTAAATTTGAAGCAACACCACTTAAATTCATCTTCTAGAATATTTATTTTTTAAATAAATTTTGGCATCAAAATTCTACCTAATTTCAAAGAAAGAATGAGTAGCGTATATGAATGCTTAAATGACCAACAGAATCGTGGATCAAAGCGACAGTTTCAAGAAAACGACATGGGAAGTTAATTTATTTTCAGCTATGATTAGCTAGATTGCGCTTGATATTTTGAAATTTATGCAAAATATCATCGCTGATAAACGCGGAAAGCATTTTGAGTAACAAAAGCTCCAGCCCTGGGACCACTGATGAAAAGACCTGTGAGGTAGTTACCACGAAAACAGCTGGTATCAATACCAGTTGCGAAAGGATACAATTGTAATTTTCTTTTATTATCATGCCCAAAGTATACATGCTGCGGACCTTTCCACTTTGAAGCCCATGGATGGCCCCTGCGTTTCTTCGGATTGGTGCGAAATCCACCAGGACATTCTTCATCTGAAGTAATATCTCTCAGATTCATCATTGTCCAAGGCCTTTGCCTTTCCAGAGATAATCCTGGAAGAAGTCCTGCATGGACTATGATTGAATTGAGGGAAGGAATTGAAATGGTGTAAGGCAACTCCTCTAAGTACTCCAGATCAGCCGGTGACATGTATTCCATCCATCTGTCTCGCCGTTTAAGAGTGTTATTATTTGAAGCCTGTGAAGCATAAAGTTTAAGGAGGGATTTTTCTTCGTTGTTGCCTCTTACACATAGACAGGATGAACAGTTTCGTACATAGCTTATAACCTCCAAACTCTTAGGACCTTTTCTTAGTATATCTCCAACGAATATTTTTAACACATTGTCAGATGTGGTATTAGATTTCTGCAGTAGCATCTGAAGCTCATCGTAGCATCCATGCACATCACCAATGACAAATACTTCAGTGAAATTTTGAAGGTAATTAGGGTTCAAGAATAGATGTTGTATCCTTGGCGGATATTTATCATAACTAGAAATTGGTTGGCAATGTTCTGTACATTGATTAAGGACAATTAATGGGAATTGAAGCAAGATTCCAGCTATCAACACGATCAAGTACATGGCTCTGTAAGTTTAAAAACAATCAATTAATTTAGGGTGTGAGATAATGAATCCTAAATAATGTAAATAATGAATCCTAAAATACTCCTTATCATTTATATTTATTCCTATTTTCTTAATTGTTGGATATAGAATTTTACTCTACTGCTATCACTATTGGGAAAAAACCTGAATCTAAGTTTTCGGATGCTGTTTAATATATTTGAGTAAAATCTGATTTTGTAATAAAGAACGACGCTTAATGAATATTTCTAGGCCAAAACTTTATAATGTTTTAATTCCATGTATGATCTTATATGGAAGTAATACAACGTGACTACTGGATATGCCGAATTTTTAAACAGGTCTCATATATTGACTGATTTGATTCTTTGTTGATTTTCGATTTTCTTTCAGATTAATTTTTTCTTCCTTCGCCATTTTAAAATAGAGGAAACGTTAAAATTTTCAAAATATGAATGGTTTCTTGAATTATTTTATTAAATAACTAAATTTTTTTGCTTATTTTATGCAGATCTTAGCAATTATTTTTTATTGTTCTCTACTTGAAAGTTACTCTACTGGATTTTATTGTTCTCTACTAGGTAGCTATTTTCAACCTGCCCTTAAACATACTGAATGAGTGGATATCTGGATACCGCGATAGCACTGGCTGTTATAGCGATAGCCACGCAGTTATTGGTGGTTTTTCCTCAATTAAGTGTACTAGTGATTGAGGCTGTTTTCTTAGTTCACGTAAATCGCACGAAATATAAAATTATTTTAATTTGATAGGAAGTTTTAAAAAAAAATAACTTTAGAATAGCCACCATTCTATTCCTTTAAAGAAATTCAAACAAAAAAAATTTTAATAGAAAAAACTTTTTTTTTAGTGTTAGCGACTGTAACAATATTATAACTAGAAATTCTGTGCATTTTTTTTTCCAATTATTTTTTTGAGGCTCTTTAGGAGGTGTATCCTTAAATGTATCATTTTAATTTTTCTATTATAAAAAGGGGAAATAATTATTAGTAATTTTAACCGATGCAGAAATTTAATTAATTTTCAGATGAGCTAAATTGAGTTTTTACAATTACAAAAGTAATTTAATAACTAATGATTTATTTTTAAAATATTCTTACCATTTAAACTCCTTCAAAACATCAGAGAAAGTACAGGAAAACAATATCCACTCTCGTATCTGGTTCAAACTAAAGCTCAAAAATGCGATCTGTAAAACAGAGACAAAAATTACTGGCGATTAATTGTGATCAACGAAATCATTTATACTCCATCAGTTTTTACGATTGTTGAAATCATTTTTTATGATTACTCCCCGTGTAATTAGATGGGGGGAAAAAACTGTTTTATCCGTTGACAAAGAATTGTTTTTTAGATGAATCTGCTTTCGGTGAAGGTTAAAGTTAATGCGTTACGTGGAATCATTAATTGGATAAAACAAATATTGAGCATCAATTTTATGGCCGTCCAAATTACATAAGACTCTATACAATATTTCTATGATGTCTTTACGATATTGTTCAACATTCAGAATATCGATCGTAAAAATATCTCGGAACATCTCTGCGGTATTTAATGCTTTTCTGATCTACAATATAATGTGAGATGTTTTTCTTGCATATTCATTTTTGTTTGTTTGGGAAGAGTTCCTAGTAAAAAAAATCACAATTAATGTTATTAAGTGATTAATTTTAGCTAAAGAATTAAATTCCTAATTAAAGTTCTAATTATTGTGCTTGCATTCTATACAATTCATGTTTTAATGTCATTAACTCATCCAAATGCTTAAGATACTTAATTCTGAAATAGACAGATGCTTCTCTCTCCCTCTCTCTCTCTCTCTCTCTCTCTCTCTGAGTGTGTGTGTTAACACTTTGCAGACTACATCCTTTGACCAGTATTTACCAAATTTCCCTTCCCAATATATACCTTGGAAGGTGGGAATTTGTACCTGGGAGCGATTTTATTTAGAATTTTAATTACTTAAAATCTTTTTTAACGGCGATATTTTCCAAAAATATTGCTGCACAAAAATGTATTTTACACAGTTCTAAAATATAAAAAAATTTCGTTTTACTTTTCTAAAATTACTTTTTTTTTGCCTAATTCCCAACAATAGATTGCATAGTTTCTCTAAAGTGCAGACCATATCCATCGTTTCCCCAAATATTTAATCGCATGATTTTTTTTCGCTGTTGAAACCCAGAGAAGAAGGATCCTGTTCAATATCTGTGTAGTTGACAAGGCAACTAAAAATGAAGTTTCAATACCGAGAAATATAAATGAGCCGGATATTTACGTTTTTAATAGTGCTGTGATATCAGGGACAATTTCCATTAGAAAGATTTCATTAGAAATAAATATAACTTAAGTAAGATAATTAAAATAATCCGTCTTTATGTCAAACAATTTGGTGGAACGGTAAAATGAAATTATATCTAAACAGTTGAACTGAAATGAAATACAACTTATATTATAGGGGAACCAGCTCTCTGTTTGAGGCGACTAGTTTGGAATATAATACGAAAGAAATATTATTTTATACACATTAATGTGTCATACATTTGGTGAAACATTGCAGTAATTGTATGTCTATAGTCTTAATTACTGCAGAATAGAAACGTCCATTGCAGTAATAGTGTGTGTGTGTGTGCGTGTGCGTGCGTGTGTGTGTGTGTGTGTGTGTGT